>JAMLFY010000014.1:11784978-12384978 GCA_030441495.1 Dalbergia oliveri | reverse complement strand
GATAACATGAACAACTTTAAGTTTTGACGATAGAGCTCTACTAGCGCCTACTTTAGAAGTGGTTAAAATGGTAAATGATTTCATTCTTTCTCAAATACCCCTGAAGAAACAGAATATTTGATTTTAAACTCATATTGCATGTCAGATGATGATGTCGGCATTGAATCAAACTAGTTTACAACTAAATTCTTGAATAAAATCAAGTATTTTGGAATACCAAATCACAAATTGCCTTGAAAAAAGGAGTTCCAGTTATGATCCTGAAAAAATATTGATCAGACCTTAGGATTCTACAATGGAGTAGGACTAATTGTTCAGGAATTGGCAAATAACGTCATAAGGGCAATCATTGTTATAGGAAATCACATTAGTGAAAAGGTTTACATTCCTCACATGAATATGATCCTGTCAAACCCTAGAATCCCTTCAAAATTCTAAAGAAGACAATTTCCAGTAACACTTCGCTTCTCTATGGCAATAGTAGGGGTGCAAACTCTAGTTTTAATCCAACATAAAAACAACTTCTATTTACTTATGCTAAAACATTTGAAGCTAAAAATCATATTAATTGCATCTAAAGCATAATTTAACCGGACTTGTTAAAATAAATTAAAGCTTAATTTGCACCCTTCGAAGTATGATCGAACTTTCTCGACATCTGCACCACGTTTGCTAGTAGGATAAGAGGTACCATTTCATTCTTTATAGTATAATTAGGAACATGTACCCGAGTAATAATCTGGAATTGTACTGAGAGCTCTTTGTAATGCAATGTTTTTCCTTTGATTTTCAACTCATCTTGATAACAAGAAAATTTAAATAATTTTTTGTAACACTGCCGGGACTAGGCAGCTGTACAATAACATTTGTTCCCGCGCAACTTTGATAGTGCGAGTTTCTTACGAATAGGCACGAGATAATGACTTACAATGACATGAACATTGACACCGTGACTTTCCTAAAAATCTCGGCCACAGAGGCCAGTGGTCCACTAGAAGCACAGCGCAGGTTAGAACCAAATTGCTCATTCTTCTTCAGCAGAAGAGAACAAAAGTGTTGCATTCAGTGAGCAAAAGATATTTTTGTTCTCCCTTCAAAATATCACAAAAACCTGCTAATATGAACACAAGTTTATCAAAATCATTCACACCCGGACAAAAGGGCTGGAAAACAGTCTACTCTTGTCTCTGCTTGCTCTTGTCACTGCTTGCTTTACTGGTTCTGAATTAAGACAATGTGATCGGATGATGATGCGTGCTCAATAAAATATGCGGTCATTCCACCTCCCCTTTTCTTCCCACCCAAACAGGCAAAAAAAACAAAAAAACCCTTCTAAGTTATCTTTCTTCCCACATGGTAGCCTCCATGTGGCATGATTATCCATTGCAAAATTTTGCTCTGTTGACAGCAAACCTGAAAGATGTTTCCCAAACACAACTGCAGTTGACTGAAGATGGGCCTGTTTTGATGGGGAGAATTTGGAAACGAACTTTGTTACTAGCCATGTTAATTGCAATTTGGATGAAATATTTTTGTATAACACACAGCAGGGTCCTATGTATTTCACATAATCATAACGTATACAACTATTTATAAATTACATTTGCAAACAGCCACATCTTGACTGAAATAATAGTCAATATACAACAAATCCAAATACCAGTACGTCCGTAGTTAAAGTGGCGGCAGTTATGATTTATGAAACCCTTTAAGGAAGGCACTAATGTATGTATATGTTCATCTTTCTTTTTGCCTGTGGCTTTGGTTGAGGCGAACTGAGAGTTAAATAGCAAGCTGGCTATGTGTTAAAAATGATGCCAAAATTCACCTTACAGGAATATACAATGTTGTAAGGATGAGCTCATGCTATTTGAGATATAACTTCACTGGCTTCAGCCAAATGACGTCAAAAATCATACCTCAAGTTCCACTTCACATTGATAGCATAATAGACAACTCTTATTGTTGTTCAGGAACCTGTCTGCAATGGTAGAAGAGATTCTTGCTTGCCTTTGATAAAGATTGCAAGCTCCGTTGGTGCAACTACCAGTCTTAGCCACTTCTGTAACTCTTCACCCTCTACTTTCTCTTTTTCTGAAGAATAAGAAGTATTAGGACACTATGGCTTAGCCAAAACAGAGAAGTTCAACGTCATCAATATCTATCTACACTCAACAGAAGCACATGATATTCACATCTCAAGTTCATTAAAAGTCCAGTCAGTCTGAAACCTAAATCCGCAATCTAACTAGTGCAATTTCAATTGGTAGAGTTGAACAGTATGTAAATAACAAACACAGCGCATGCATGTATGCAACTCTAAAACTGTTGTCCTTTCAAAGTAACCAAATCATTTTAACACCTCAACTATAAAACTTTCATGAGTCTTTACTCTTTATGGTGAAAAATATAGACCAAATTGCCAAACATTTAGATTTACCTTGCTTATAAGAAAAACTACTCTTGCAAAAAGTGAATATGAAGTTCTTTTTCCCAAAAAAAAGGGCACCAAATGATTTGCAATCGGAGTACACTAAAAAGACGCACTAATAAAACCCTAGAAGTATCACCCTACTAATTAAAATATCCAAAGCAAGAATTATAAACGTGGAAACACATCAAACATGATGCATCCACAACCAACCTCATCATGTTCAAAGGAAAAAGTATAACGGACTTAAATCACCCTTGTAATATATACAGGTTTTCTGGTAATAACCAAAGAAAAATGTGGAATCACACATCAAACTTGAGGCATGCACAACCAACCCTATCATGTTTAAAGGAAAAAGTATATCAAGCGTAAATCCCAAATAAACTATATACAAGTTTTCTGGTAATGACCAAAGAAAGAAATTAATTCTTCATGGAATTTTAATATTTAAATATATATTTTTAATTATATACTTTCCTTCCACCAAAAAAGTTCTATTCACTACAATAATAAACAGGATGATGTATTCTTAACATTCTATTTATAAGACTTTATGTAATATACATTTTAAATAGTTCAGCCTTAACCCTAAACATATATATCATCCCCTTAACTCCACTTAACTAAGTTAAAAGATACTGCAAGGTTACTTTTTCAGCAATCATCGCAAACTATTCACCCAATCACCAAATACAAAATACAGCAAGTACATTTACCTTCCAGATGAGCACCAAGACCCTCCAAGACAGTAGCATTAGCTCGCACAATGAAAAGGGATATATCCATCGCAGACTGCAGCAATGTTTTAACCTCTCTTTGAACGAGGTCAACAAGGTGTCCCTGTTGTGGTCAGATGAACATAAGCAAACAGAAGAAATTGAATAGAAAAAAATAAAATAGAAGTTAAATAACTGCAGGACCTGATCCCTTCCCCAAGGAACTGATCCCCCAGACTCATCAAGTCCACCATTGGAAAGGGTGGCAATTGACACAGGGCCTATTGTCTGGTTAAGGCCATACTCAGCTATCGCTTTGTATGCCATATCAGTTGCTCGCCGTATGTCATCAAGTGCACCTGTTGATACTCGACCAGAATAAACCACTTCTTCTGCTGCACGTCCTCCAAGAAGGGTCACCAGGCGGCCACGCAACTCATCAATGAAAAGCAAGTATCTGTCCTCATTTGTTGGGGGAGTATAAGTAAAGCCCAATGCCCCGCCAGACCTTGGCAATATACTCAGTTTCTGATAGCATACACAGGATAGGAAGACACTGAATAATCCTTTTCTTAATATACAGATAACAAAAATATCCCATTTCTTTTTCTTTATTAATAATCTTATGCAATTTTAGTTTTGCTATCTAGTATCCACCACAAGCACCACACCATAAAACATAAAAAGTGAGAGCATATTATTTGAATAATATCATGTGGAGATGCTAATTCAATTTATAATCCAAGAATGGTTTTAAGAGACATCCATATTTGTTTCCCTTCAGTTTGGTTTTGTATTATTAGTTTCTTATAGATTAGATAGAGGATGAGCCTCGATGTAACGTAACGTGCCTGCCTTGTGACCTAGAGGTCACGAGTTAAATCCTAACAACGCTTCTCCATAAAGTGGGGGTAAGACTACGTACATTTATCCTTCCTAGACCTCACCTAATGGGAGCCTTGTGTACTAGGCCGTCTTTTTTAGTTTATTATGGATTAAATGAGCTTAGTGTGTCTTATAGGAAAGCAAAGAAAGTAAAAAAAGGGAAAAAAGAGAGAAGAAATATCACATTTGTTAGAATAATTAAGGTAATAAGGAGTTTGAAAACATTAAGAATATTTTTCAAAAACTAACAAATCATTATAATTAATAAGGAATTTACATAAACATAAGATTGACCAGTTTGACAAGAATGAAGTACTACTTTTAATGATATTTTTTCTTGTAGAAATAAAATAAAGTTTAGAGAGGAGTGAGAATAAAGTAACAGTGTGCGTGCCAGAGTGGTTATTGGGCATGACTAAAATATTATGTGGCCTCCCCACCTAGTGGGACAAGGCTAGGTTGTTGTAGAGAGGAGTCGGAATAATAGGAGTGGCAATAGATGCTTCCACACAATGCTATAATCTATTAACAAATTGAAGCACAACCTTTCATGTATATCTTGCTTAATTTGCTGACGCATGTCATAAATCTATACTTTGATCTAATTTCCTACCATAAAAAGAGAAGAGAGAAATAAATAAAAAAGAATGCCCCAACCCCTCAGTCCACACCCACAAAAAATAAAATAAAATAAATTGAATTGTTGTCACAATCCACTAAATTAAGAATATATAGTCAGAGCCTCTACGAATCAAAATTATCAATCATCAGATTAATTTATAGAGCATAAATAAATTCAAAATAGCCAAGTAGGCAATTGGGTGGTACTTGAATAGCAAAGAATTGAGCATCTTCCATGGTTTACCTCAACACGCGACTGTCCAGGAAGAAGATTTGCAACCGCAGTGCCTACTACAGCATGACCAGCTTCATGCCGTGCAACTACAGCCTTCTCACTTCCTTGCAACTTGGCAGTCTTCTTCTCTATTCCCTGAAACAAGTAATTTGGGTTCATTTTCTCTGCAATTGATAAACTAGGTTACATTTACAAAACTGAAATTTTCAATTTAACATGTTCTCGTTTGATAGATGGAAAACTCTGACCAAACTACATGTGTAAGGTGATAAGTGCCCTTCCACCATGAGAAATTGCCACTTACAGCTATTGATCTTTCCACAGCATGGATGAAATCAATTTTCTCCACAACAACTTTATTCAACCGTCCCGCCAGTAAAGCAGCCTCATTTACTAGGTTTGCAAGGTCCGCTCTTTAATGATATGGGCCAAATATCAGATTAAAATTTCCAACCATCATTTAAAGGGGGAAAAATTGCAGAGGTAACAGCACAATTACCCTGTAAAACCAGTGGTCATAGAAGCAATGTCGGCAAGGGTAACATCCTTTGCTAAAGGAAGCTCTTTTTTGGAAACATGTACTTTAAGAATGGCTTCTCTTCCAATCCTATCAGGTGTTTCCACCTAAAGAGAAATTTACAGAGACATAAATAAGGCATCTTCACTAAAGATATGCAACGTCAAGAATGTTTTTTAATTATCAGTATTAAAGCCAAGAGAAGGTAGTGTACTAAAGCTATAATACAGACCATAACTACACGATCAAATCTTCCTGGTCGGCGGAGTGCAGGGTCTAAGACATCTGAGCGGTTAGTAGCTCCAAGAACTATCACAGCAGAATTGCTGTCAAACCCATCCATCTCCTGCAATGCAATCGTCACACATTAGCCTCATTGTGAGATGGTTTCTTTTTTCCTCCTTCCAGAGTTACAAGGGGAAAAACAAATAACATCAAAGGAATGCTAACAGTGAGCAACTGATTCAAGGTTTGTTCCCGTTCATCATTGCTGACAATGCGAAATTTGCCATCACGACTTTTAGCCACAGCATCTATCTGCATACCAAAAGAAAGTTTGATTGCTGGAATATTAAATAGCGGATGTTGATCAAATCACCCTAATCAAGAAAATATAGCTTAATACCTCATCAATAAATATTATGGATGGAGCTTCCTTCTTTGCCCTTGCAAAGAGATCTCTCACACGAGAAGCACCCATGCCAACATACAACTCTACAAACTCACTAGCAGAACAACTTATAAATGGCACATCAGCCTCTCCAGCCACAGCCTTTGCTAGTAGAGTCTTGCCTGTCCCAGGAAGACCCACCTGTAAGATAAACCAACAGATATTTACCACCTACATCACAAACTAAATAATAATACAAACCACAGAACTTAGCTATAAATACGCCACGTATGATGTGCAGGCTCATATGTAAATATGAGAAAGCATGGTTCATGTAATACAGTAGACAACTCTGCAAGATTTTAGCTTAAAAGATTCCCCAGAGAAGTGTCACATATTTGAACTGTTCCCCAGGCAAATATCCACAACTACATAGTATTTTCTGGCAGACTGTCAAATGCTTTCACCCTGGGATCATGAGTTCGTTATGTAATGCTTATCAGATATTTCAAGATAAGACTCACCAAAAGAACACCCCGAGGAGGACGAGCTCCAAGTCTTATATACCTATCTGGATTTCGAAGAAATTCCTGGCAAGTGAAATCATTATAACAAAAAATTAGTCTCCTACGTCACCAGAAGAACTCAACGAAAATAGAAGGTCAATGTATAGAGCCTCTTATACAACCTACAAACTGTTAAGTGGTAAAAGTAAGGAGAAGAGAGGCCATACCACAATCTCTTCTAACTCCTCCTTAGCCTCGTCAACACCGGCAACATCAGCAAAAGTAATTGTTTCACCTTGTTCAGATGATTTTGTACCGGCAGAAGTTCCTGATTTGCGGTTTCTAATCTGTCCAGCTGTATGCTGCACATTGCATACAATTACTGAGAAAACATACAGTCTAAGTGTACGAAAACATAAGTTGGGTAAGAAGGCCTAAGAAATTGAAAGAGGGAAAGACACACACACACACACACACACACACACCTGTGAAAAGCTAACAGGGAATCGATGGAGAAGCCCTGCAAGAACAGCAACATAAAACATGGCTATCTGCAAACATGAGAAAAAATCAGCACGTCATATTATGTATAGTGATAGCCCCCACAACCAAGGAAATCTATAATGAACAGAATATGAAACTGAATATCTTAAACCACTATTCATCATAGCAGATATAAACAAAAGCAGGATACTGCTAAAAGAGAAAGAAACCAAATCATAAATTACACGTGGCATATTCAACAAATGTAAAGAATTTTCGATACTGTAACTAGATTTATCTCATGAAGCCAATGTAACTTCTACTAAACACTAAAAGTATTAAATTCTTCTAGCATTTACTATTTCAAACTTCCATGGTACAAAACCTAGTGTCCAACTCTAAACAAATCATATTGTACATTATAATGTGTCCAGAATGGTCCATCCAGAAGTAGGGACACACATTCATACAGTTTTCAGTGAATTGACAGACAGTAAGACTGTAACGGTAGAAACAACAATAACTCTTATTCCTTTCAAGTCTTGGAAGCTTTGCTCTAAATAATTGAATATATTCCAACGTCTTATAATCTCAACTGACTTCAGTTGAGAAACACCTATATCAAGCAAGCGGTCAACTTCACATACCATAAGCTAATAAATAATAAATAATAATAAAAAAAAAGAAAAAGAAAATTACTCACACAAGTGCAACTCGCTTACCAGTGCAGAGTTAAAGAACCCGCCGGAGCGCTTATCCGGCGACCCAAACTCGACCTGATTTTCCAGCATCTTCTCATAAGGGGTCCTAATATCACTTGGCCTTGTGGTGGTGTAAATAATCCTCTTTGTCGGGGCAACACTCTTAACCAGAGACTCAGACTCCTGCTGCAACAACTTACTTCCTCCTCCATTAGAAGCACCACCAGCAGCAACTTCACCACCACCACCACCTCCTCCTCCTCCCCCCTCCACCTCAGGCTTCAACTTGAACATGATGTGGACCCCATCAACCTCCACCTTCTGAACCTGGTCACTGTTTATCTTGCTCAAGAAATCACTATAAGGCACACTCACAAACGTGGTTGCAGCCCTAGGTTCGGACCCAGGTAAGGGAATCCCAGGCCTAAGCAACCTCATAACAAACACCACAATCCCTAATTGAAGAAGCAAAACCCCAATCTCCTGAGCCTGCACTATCGGCTGCCACCGCCACTTCCCTCCGGCGCCACCGCCGCCCTTGGACCCTAACCACCACCACAACCACCAGCCTCCCTTCCCCTGCTGCTTCTCCTTCCTCCGGTTCGAACCGGACCCCGCCGCCGCCGTCGTCGTCGACCCCTTATCGCCGTCGCCGCTCTTCTCCTCGCCGGAACCCGCCGCCGAATCGCTCTCCTGGCCGCTCCCAGCCCTAACCCTCGTACCGTCGCAGCAGTACCCTCTCTTGAAGGCTCCCCAAGGATGATCGAACCGAAACGAGAACGAAGAAGAATCGCTCGAGAAATTCGCTTGCCTCGGAACCCTAGTCTGTGCCGAATTGGGAACGAAACCCGTCGTCGTCGAAGAAGAGGACGCGCTGTGGCGGAACGACGTCGTCGCGTGCCTCCGCCAGCGGTGGAAATTGGAGTCAGAATTCAAATAGAGTTGTGTGTGCGTTAAGGGCGATAGGTAATCCAACGCAGACATTGTTGCAATTACACAGAGAGAGAGAGCGTGAAAATCAAAACTTTGAATGTTGCTCGTGTTTTGCGCGCATGTATGAGTAAACAAAAGAGAATGCTCTGAACGTGTGTGTTGTGTAATTTATATGGGTGAGCTTTCAGAGATTATCTATTCACTGCCAATGGTGGCTAAGCTTGGGGGAGAGAGAGAGAGAGAGAGGGTGATCCGACAGTGAATGAGGGCCGTTAGATTGGGGATGGGTTTGGGATCGGAACCGTTGATGAGATGATTTTTTTTTGTCAGTTTTTTATTTTATTTTTATTTTATTTTAAGTCAAGGTTTTTGTGTGTGTTGATTCTTTTGGCTAGTTCGCGGCACTGGCTTTGTGTGTGGCGGGCGCCGTGCATGTTAATCACTTAAATTTGTATTAAGTTTGGACAGCGACATTATTCGACAAACTAGTCCTCAAAGAAATATCCTTCTTGATCGCTCATTATTAGAATATAATAAATTGGTCTCTTATAATTTATAACAATGGATTTGACTCATTTAAAATGAAGAGATTAGTAGAATAAGAAATAATAAGTTAATCACTCTTATATAAATATAAAAATATGTCAAATTGATCCTGATAAAAATATTTATAGGGCATAAATGTCTATCAAAATATTCAAAAGTGACTAATTTTTCTTACATTTTTAATTATGAGAGATCACAACATAAGTGACCATTTTATTGGTGCAATTTAGTTAAGGATTAGATTGGGGATTTACTCCATAGTATAATGCAATTCAAAAACACGAGATTTGAGAATGAGACAATGAGTAAGGGCCTACCCTAGGGTTTAACTCAAATCATTTTTGGCAATTTAATAGATTAAATCATTGATCTTTTAATTTTAAATTTAGAGACTCATGTGAAATATACATATAATTTCAAGGACCAAAATGAATCTCTATTCTAAAGTAAAATCTTTTCAAAATTAAATTGAACTAAAAAGGTATTTAATTTTGATCTATGCACAAATATTCTTGCAAATATAGCTCAATTTTTATGTAAATTACACTTATTTATCTTGAGATTAAGCAATAATATACTTGATACCCCTTGATTTGCCATGCCTTTTCCAAATACTCTATAAGGTTACATGGCGTGAAACCTAAAGGGAAACACAATGTTACATTGGGTCAAATTATAAGGATGTTAGGTGTAATGCCATTTTAAATCCCAATGGATGTTAGTGTAAATTTTACAAGTAGAGAACATGTGTAATCTTATTGTAATACCCCAAGTACAAATGTTAAAAGACCTCTAACATTATCTTTAAAGTTGAATTCTAGTTTCCAAATATGTTGGGTGAAAATCAGAATGCAAGATTTGAAATCCAACTCTACTCTCATGTTGCCAAATATAACCTTTGTCAAGTAATTTGAAAATCTACTACATATATACAATTGATGTTATTCTTATTGCATTAAAAAGCTAACTCAAATCTCTACAAATGTTATTTCTATCCCACAGTAAATTTCAACTGCATTGGGAGTTAATGCGGGTTAAGCTATAAAGCACAGGCAGGAGTCGTGCTCAGATATACATAAGTTGCGTGCGCTTTTGATAAGTGCATATTTTTTAAAATAATTTCTTTTCACTAGGAAATTTTGATACATTTTTGTGCATAATTGACAAAGGATTAGATTTGGTCCTCTTTATGCATAATGTGTAAATGTTGTTCAAATTGGACCATGTTGTGAAACAATATAAGTTTTGATACTTCCATCTTGATTTAACTACTCTTGCAAGAGATTGTGAATTGTAGGGAACCTTTGGTGTTGGTACACAAAGTTTGAAGAGGAACTTGGAGCAAGCTTGGAGATTTGATGCTCTAAGGAAGCTTGGAAGGAAGAAAAGAAGCTCCTAAAACCAAGTCCGAGCAAGCCTGCTTGTTGTAGCAAATTGTGGTTGCTATAATGAGCTTGCGAAGGAATTTCAAAGTCAGGAAAAAGCTACTTGCTATAGCAAACTTGATTCTCTATAGCGAGGCTACGAAGATGTTTGAAGTCCAGAAAATGTTGTGCTCGCTATAGTGACACTAGTCACTGGCGAGCCTTGGTGAGAAACCCCTCTCTAGTGAAAACTAGGCATGTTATAGCGAAGCTACATTGCTATAGCGAGCATTTTGTTCCGAACCAGAATTTTAAAATTTGCATTTTTTTTTTTTGTGGCCACTCCTCTCCAGTTGAAAGTTAATGCTATTATTTCCAGTTGCTTGTAACCACATTTCTCAAATGTGGTTAAACATAAATAGTAACCACACTTTTAAAATATGGTTAAATAAAATTAAAACACTCTACCTATAAACAATGTGGCCAAACGCATCTCCCTCATCCACCTCCAGTCCTCCACCCTCACTCCCCCATCTTAGTCGTATCCTTCCTTCTTCCTCCAACCTCCCCCGAACACCTCAACGGTAATAACCCAATGCTAGCATTGATGGATTTTATATCCAACAGAAACCCTCCCTCTTCTCAAATCACCAAAAAGATAAGACCTTGGTTGAATAAGAAAGCAATAACAAAAAAATTTCAACAAGATCCTTACCTTGGAAATAGAAAGATTCAAAACAAATTGTAATTTTTTTCAGATACGCGTAAAGTAACAAGCTATGGGAACAAAAGCTCATCGCTCCTCGCGAAGGGTTCGTTCCACTCCCTCTCAAACCCTTCGATGTCGGTTGTTGAGTGGCTGTGTTTTAGTCGCTACTCGCCTCCATTGCACAACCAGTTGAAGACAGATTTGCTTTCATCGCTCTTAATCAAGGACTATATTCATAAACCCGCTCTTGTCATGCACTCCGCCTCCCTTCGTCACTAGTTTTCATGGATGTCCTTCACCGCACATCAACATTGGAGTCATCGCATTGGTCGAAGACGCTGGTGATGGCACCATCGCGATCGTGTTCTTGTTGAATCTGAATTTTATTGTAGGAGGGTTGGTTATGGTGGTGGTGGATGAGGGAGGAGATGGCGCAGTGGCATGGCTAGTCATCGAGGTGGGTGCGGCAAAGGTGGGAGAATAAGGGTGGAAGTAGAAGAGTGGCGACGAGAAGGGGTGAAGAGTATTTTGATATTTAGCCACACAATTAATTTCATCTAACCACATTCATGAAATGTGGTTAACTAACAACTGCAGCATAGGCATTAACCGCCAACTGTCTCTGAGAATCCCCCTTTTTTTTAGGCCCTTTTTAGCAAAATTTGGACGATGTAATAAGCCTAACAGTGGGATTTTAAGTCATTCATGCCATTTTAGGAAAAGTTGTACGTTTAGCCTCCTCAAAAATTCTCTTCTCTCTATTGCCCCTGAATCAAAGAACCTCAAGATTTCATAATTCTCCATCATTCTCTTTGGTTTTTCTTTAGTTTTTCTACACTCTTTTTGTTAATGAATCTTATAACCTCCGTTATAAAGATTATTCCTCACATAAATTGGTAAATTGAACTCAAACAGAACACTTTATAGAGATTTGTATTATATGAGTAAAATTGAATGGCCAAAACCTTTTTATCAAAAAAATTATAAAAAGCCATTTAAAATTAATTTTGATTTTTATAATATGAGTTAGTTATTTATTGCTAAATCGTTAAACTCATTTAATTACCATGATTTATTTAAAATTGTGTTCAATCTTTATACATTGATCATGTAAAACCATTTTACATTGTCAAATGTCAATCAATAGAATTAAAAATATAAATGACAAGTCATATTTGATAACTACCAATTATAATAACTGCTCACTGTAAATTAGCACTTTCTTGAATTTTTTTGTTTATCGTATAAATTTTTTTTACATTATCAATTCATAGAAATTAAGCTCTATAAATTTTTTAAATATTTTAATGATTAAATGGCATATAAAAAATATTTAGACGTATAAAGAATTAAAATTACTCTTTAATGATAACTAGTGATATTAATGATATACGCACTTCTTTTATTTGTTCGTTGCTGCTTAATGTTTTGTTTAATTGATAAAAAATTATATTTAGTGTGTGTGAACATCGTAAAAGCACAAGTAACGTTTACTGTGCTTTTGTTTTCTTTATTTTTAAATGTTATTCTTTAAATTAAAAATTATTATTTATAAAAACTACTCATATTAATTTTTATTCAAAAGTTAAAAAATAGCTTTTTATTGTTTCCAAATTCAAATATAAGTTTATATAAGTAATTTTTATTACAAAATACATGTTTGTAAGCTTTACGCTTCGAGGGGATTGATCACTATTTTCGACGGTGAATATTCTAGGTTCACCTTAAAAAAAAAATTTAGGACATGAAATTAATACACACTTACTTATGGGGTTTTATTTTCATATCATACTCTATAAGGTAATTTTTGTAATGAATAATTTGAAAATTTGAGAAAGAACATATTTTACGGGGTTTTTTGTTAAGCTGCATTTTTTCAGAGAGATGATGGAATCCTTAATATACTTGTTAAGAAAGGAAATGACCCTAACAATCTCATCTTGGTCCGCATGGTTTTTCAAAATTTAATTTACATATATTTATGATATAAAAGAATTTTATATTATAATTTTTTATATAGTGATACATTAAAAGTAAAAAATATATTTTATTTAAAAGGGTTTAATTTTCATGCACTAATAATATAAAGTTTTTTTATACAATTATTCAATCATATTTTATCACATCAGTAAAATAATTAAGTTTTACACCCATTATTTAAACAATCATTCAAATAAAATGATTTGATTGGATAATATTGTAAAAAAATTTACAGAATAAAAAATTATTCTCTATTAGAAAATCACCTTTGGATGGAGATAGAAGATAAAAGTAACTTTTATCAGTAGAAAGGTGAAGACAAAATCAACATTGAACCGAGTGGAGTGTAAAACTGTAAATGACAGCATTGTCGTACATTACTATGAGTTGGATACAACAACTAATTACTAAACCATAATGCGAGTTTGACCTATGAAAGTGATTTAGATATTTTTGGATTTTCTAATACATTTTGTCCATTGTTTGTGGTTATTAAAATGGAAGAGAAGCACACAGTAAATTCCTATATTAAAGGGTCCTGTGAATTGTCAACCAAACAAAAGAGTTTCCGAAAAAGAAGGACTAAATTATAATCTAATGGCTAACCATTTGTTAGGGGGAAGGTCAAACTATTTTTCAATGTTGGCCATTATTTGGAGGTTAGGTGACCTATTTTCTCTCTATTATTCCTTCTCTAGTTTTTCCAATTTTCTGGATGGTTTCATTGGACTTAGTAACAGATCACATCAATGTTGCATTTTCTTCTGCCATCATTAATCTCCTAGTTTGTTCATAGCTAGAACACCAGTTACATTTACATATTCCACTTTTGATTGGTTCCAATCCTAACCTATTCATTATTCAGTGTTTATATATATATATATATACATTTTTTTCCCTTCATGGTAGAAAATCACATTTTCTATTAATGTTTCCTCAACGGGTTGGTAACAAACATGCCAATCCCATTTGATTATTACCATGATGATTACAATTACATGTTTGAATTTGGTAATGGCTAGAATGTCCACTCCACCATTTGAGTTTTGCATTGTTTGGCTGTGACAAAGTACATGCATGCGACGTTGAAAGCAACATAGTTTGTTCTTTGTGCTTGCATTAGAGAAACAAAGATGGGTTTGAATTCAAGGGACATTCAATTTCGTTTGTGTAGAGTGCTTCAGATTTCAGCTATGATTAGCTACACTTCTGTGCAAAGGCATCCATTGGTTTTTACTGCTTTGGTTGCCTTCTTCATCTTGTATATATTCCTTTCTTATATTTTTAGCTTCTTGGTTTCTATATCCCCATTTCTTGTATACACTGCAATTCTTGTTAGAATCTTTTGGAGTTCTGAGCAAACACAACTCATATATGTCAAAAAGGAGGAGAAAAGGGGAGAAAGGATAGAGTTGCACCAAATCATTCAAATACACCAAAGTGTGAGAAGCACGGACGCCTTGTTAAGTATCCATCACAAAATGCTACAAGTAGAAGAAGAAATTTCACAGGGAGGAAGTTGGATGTGTACGGTGATTTGGAACACAAGGCCAAGGATTTATCAGAAGTGTTTCAAAATGAATTCACTAGCAAGAGCACAAAGTTTAGAGAATATAGATCTTTTAGGAAAGAGAAGGATTATTTGGATTATGAGTTGTCTACAGAAAAAACTGAGGTAGCTCCTAAAAATCAAACCTTATTTTCTGAACCATCAATGCATGACTTGGTGGATTATGGTGCTGGTAGTGGTGTTCCTAAGAAAAAGACTGAAGATAAAAAGGGTGAGACAAAAGCAGAAGAAGGTAGCAACAAATTAGGCGAAACAAAAGCAGAAGAGGGTAGCAACATAACTAGTGAATTGATAGAGGACGATCAGAAAAATGACATGGATCTTGGGATTTCTGAGATTGAGAGAACCAAAAGGCTGGAGAGCCTCATAGCCAGAAGAAGAGCAAGAAAACTGCTCAAGTTGAAGATTGAAAAGGGCCTAGTTGACATGAAGTCAGTTGTCCCAGGACAAATTGCACCATTGTCTATTACAAGAGTTAACCTTTTTGATTCTTCAAAAGAGTTTGAAGGTATTGATGGCATTGAAATGCCCGTTCTGCCCATCTACTTTGAGAAGCCCATATGATATTCCTTATGATACTTTTGAGGAGAAACCTGTTCTAACTGGGGATGGTTTTGAACAAGAATTCATTTGTCCGCAGAAGGATATGATGTTCACTAGGCATGAAAGCTTCACTTATGGCTTTTTTTTCCATTGGATTCAAGACAAGACTGGCTGCCATACCCAAGAAATAGAAGGCATCTAGGTGATAACCTATTCCTCCTTGGGATAAAAAAACTTAAATCACATTTTTTATATTCATGCCATTCAATTATCAAGTCAAATAATGATGTATAGATTTTTTTTTAGATGAATGTAGACTTTTAACTTTAAAGTTACTCATTTCAAGAAAAACATTCACATGTCATTATTTGATTTCAGAAGTAGATGAAATAAATATAAGGTGCTTGTATTAACTATCATCTTTCCTGAGAGTTAATAGCAAAAGAAATGATAGAATTTTGGAAACATTTCAAAATGAAAATTGGATGCATTTTACTCTTGCAGGTAAGGGAAATCATGACTGGCTTGACCAATTAATTTGCAAACAAGGTAGTGAAAGTGAATCTAAAGCTCATGTTCCTCTCAGTGAAGGAGAGGAAAACATACATGAAGTCGATGAAAAATATGAATCTAATGTGGAAGTCATTAGAGATGAGGAAGTAGAGAATGCTCATGCAACAAAGTCCAAGCCAAACCATACAAGTGAGCAAGATTGGACTTTAGAGATAACAAATGTGGAAAGAGATATTGATTCTGTGTATGAATCTCTTCCATCTCTAGCTGATAAAAACCAAGAAGACATGTTCATTACCAATAGGCGCATTAGTCACACCCCATCATATTCCTTAGCTTCTGACTTACAAGTTGAGGTTTCTGAAGTTGGTTCACCAACTTTGACAGTTGATGAGAGTCATGATACCATTACAACCACAGATGTAGAATCCATGATATATGATGGGGACATTGATAAAGATGTTACTTCTGGTAGTGAGGACATGTGGGGAGCCTCACTCCATGCAAGAGAAGCCCGCAGAGTTTGTGAGCAGGATATTTCAGAAGTAAGCAAATGGAAGGACATTGTTTCACCGAATTCTTTGCAAAACATAGATGAAGAAAATGCAGCTGATGTGAGCTCCATGTCCTCAAAATCTGAAATACTTGATGACACCCAATTGCAGCTCATGCAATAAGTGGCGATCATAACATGTTTGGTAATGTGGATTATTTTATGGGGGAAACTAATACACCCCATCCTTCACATTCTTCAAGAGTGTCATCACGTAGGAGGCGGTTAGTGGATAATACCCATGTTGATCATATACCAGATCAAACGCATTCAGAGAAACCAGAGGTTAGTCACTTTGGTAGTAGTATTATAGTTGTTAGACAACTTAATTTTTAGAAATCTTGAATCTTGGTTAGTCCAAAGGACAAACATGCATGAGTAAATGTTAAAATTGGTTATCAAGAGATACTTGAAACATCAATTTAGTCTTTCAAAAAATTTTAACATCCAGTTAGTCCTTTATAGTATAAAATATCTAGCAAATTAGAGATTAAATCAACGTATGAATGTTCATTGGAGGATTAAATTGATGTCATTTTTAAACATTGAAGACCAAATTGATAACTCCAAAATCTTTAAAGGGCTAATCTTGTTGTTTACCTCATATTTATTTTGCATGGGAAGGGGACTTTTCTAAATTCATACCTGAACAAATCATTGTTATTTTGCCCTATCACATTTTGTTTACTTGCTTCCATAGAAGGTGCTTAACATTTAGGATTTTTTTTTCATTGATATAATGCTTATTTTGTGACAGGAATGGTATAACCTATCAGACAATTTAATAAGTAAGACACAAGATATCAATGATGTGAACAACTCAGCATCTATTGAACAAGATAACACCAAGAACTCAAAAAGTACTACTGAAGACCATGATACATCAATTGCAAGACAAGAAACAATTGATGAGGTATCTATCAACTCAAGTTCATCATCATCTTCACCAAGGTCTGTGTTACTACCTAAGGCCATGGCAGACCAAGCTTCCTCATCAACTTATAATCAAGAAATGCACTTAGGTGTTCAACAATCTAACATGGAGAATACGACACAAGCAACATCAAATGGTGGGGTCCACTTGATCCCATGCCTCAAAATATTCAACCTTTGATGGATGATCTAATAATAGAACCACATAACATTGACCTCAGTCATTCTCAGGTATAAATTGTGCTAGCAAATTTTTTTTATGCTTTATATTAATCATTGAACCCACAATGGGTGGTTAGGATGGTAACAACTTCAACCACTCGAACAAGAATGCGAGTTTAGACCTTAGTAAAGTAGCTCTTGTGGGAGACCCTAATTTCATTTGTTTTAGATTATTCTAATAGAAAATTATTTTTTACATCTAAAAAAATCACTTTACATAGAAGTTATTCATATATAAAGTACTTTTTTTAGATGAAAATAATCACTTTTTTGTTTAAATAATCTGAAACAAACATAGATATAAGTTCTTGCTCTAGTTGAACGAGTATTAGTTTTGTGGGCAGTTTAATGAGCTGAACCTGTAAGAATAACTCAGAAACGAACAATCATTAACATTTCTTCTTCAATATAAGTAAAGGAGATGACTATTCCCATGCTTAAAGGCTTGGGTACATGTTCATCAATCCAAAAGTGTGGGTTGAATATGATTGGTTCACATGAATCTTAATAATGTCTATATATGGGGCAAATTTTGCCAATGATTAAAAAAAAAAAACTGAAGGATTTCAAGGCTTTACTTGTGCATTATTTGTGATGTTGACTAGGAACGAAGTTATTCCCGAGAATTCCAATCAAGTATCAATTATGTCTAGCAAGATGAATGATGCGTACAAGGAGAAGTCAAAGAATGATGAGAACAATGAAAACAAATTTAGTCCGCTAATTAGACAGGATGCTAGTGCAGAACCTTTGAATTGGCTGAGATGAAGATTTCAGAGAACATGAATGAGAAATCAAGATATTTATTTGATGACAAAGTAAACATTTGAGTCTTTAAACTTGATATATTTTGGTAGATTAGCCAATGCACTTATCATTTTACATTTTCGTCCTACAAACTGAACAGGTGCCATTGAATTCACCAATGATAAAATCATCCTCAGAAGTTTACAGTGAAAACAATGAAGATGAATCCCAAGCATTAACGAGACAAGAGGCTACAATGGAACCATTTATCAATTTTGAAGCAATGAAAATAAGTTATACTAGAGATTTTGAAGCAAAAGATAATGATTTGAATAAGAATGAAGTCACAATTCCAAGTGGATCAAGTGGGGAAAGTGACAACATGAGTGAACTAGACAAGCCAAATCACATCTCCGAAGAAGTGAATTTTTCACAAAGTGAGACAAAGCAGATGATTGGAGATCATATGAAGCAAGAAAAGTTGGATAGATGGAACATCTCTGAGGACTCTCCAATACTACCAATGGTCATTGAATTAACCAATGCTGGAATTACATAGGAGAATCCATAATATGAACAAGAATGACACCATGGTTTTATCTAAATCAACAAGAGAAAGTGACCATGTGAGTAACAACACACATGAAAAAGCATGAAGAATTACAACAACTTGAGGATGTTAGTACACCAAAGCCAAATGAACCATATGAGAGCTCAAACTTCCTAAGAGTCAAGAGAATTGGTTGAAGAGACAGGTAGTGAAAATGACAATGAGGACTTACCAGCACCAAAGTTCACCAAACCAACGATTCCTAGCAAAAAAAGTACAAATGATGTTCATGCAGAGGATTTGTGAGCAAAAAATTTTACAATAAGTTCTTTATATTATTTCATTAAATTCTCAAATTAATTAGGAGTTTAGGACATGCAAATATTTTTCTTGAGATGAGTACAAACTTTAGATTACTCAGCTAAGAGAAACATTAATATATAGCTACTAAATTTGAGAATTGAATGAAATGGATATAAAAAACTTTATTACTTCGAGTCTTGGAAGTGGTTCACTTTTGAGAGTTGAGGTCAACCACTTTATGGTGTTGCACACCTAGAAAATTGCTTTAGCAAGATGAAGTGAAGTTCTATTATTTAGTTACTTTCCATCTTCAAGTGGCAGATTGATCAAGAGTCTAGGTTGTTAAGATGAGTAGACTAACATAAAGCGGCAATATACTACTTAATTTCAAGGCATGAATGTTGTCCATAGACCATGGTTCACCTACAAGTTTAGAACATTATTCTATGAATCACACTATATATACTCTTATCATATTATTCATAAGTAGAAAGTAAGACATAGAGAAGGCCCCTTGTACCTCATAAATACCAAATTTGTATATCTCAAATTGATATGACCACCATCATTTTGTGTGTCTCCTAATATTCCTTTTTGGTTATTGATGAAATGATGAGAAGAATGGTCTTATTTTTCTCTCACACTTTGTAGACCAGGAGTGGTGTTATTCAATTGTTAGAACTGGTATGTGAGTGAATGAATGATTTTTATTGAATTGGGGAACTTGACAAATGCTCAAGAACCCTAGAAATGATACAGGGGGTAGAGGAGAATAGAGTCCTCAAGCTCTTTAGAAACAATCTGAAAATGACTAGACACCTTACAATCTTCACCTTTTCCCTTTTATTTTGTAACTAACTCCCTAACTACTTTTCCCTCCAAAATTACCCACCTTCCACTGTCAATTCTCCAGCTAGACATCCCTAGCGAGTCCTACATCTGGCCTGTTGCTCTCCTATCGTCTTAACAAATACCTTCCCATATAAGGGGTCCCTAATACTACCCCCTTGGAGAATCACCTTGTCCTCAACATAAGCTTCTAGAAATTGATCCTGAAGATTTCAAAAGCTCTCCTAAGAATTGTCATAATCTAGAAGCCCTTTCCATTTGACCAGGACTTTGGCTGCCTCTTCTCCTGTGTATCACACCTGCAGATGTATTCGAGCACTACTCAGCACCTTTTCTTCTGTCAATCTGCTAGTAGTGCAAATGGTTGTGTACTTGGAGGGAGACCTTTTTTCAGCTTACTCACATGTAACATTGGGTGTAAGTAGCATGTAAGTGGTAAGGCCAACTAATAAGCCACTGGAGTTATCTTGTCAAGTGCTTGATAGGGCCTATAAAAATAAGGATAGAGCTTTTCATTAGGTTTGCGAGCTAAGGATCTCATCCTGTAAGGCTGAAATTTCAAGAAATCGAATCTCCAATCTCATAATAGACCTCCCCTTAATGTTGTTTTGCATAGTGCTTCATCCGTTCCTCAGCTCACTGTAAATGAGACTTCAACTTAGCTAATACCTCATCCCTAGTGTCTATTATGGATTTTACCTATGGCACTTTAGAGGGGTAGTTGGTGCCCTTAAACAGAATGGAAGGTAGCCCGGATAAAGGGCTTGAAAGGTTGAAGCCTTGGTTGACACATTCTTTAATGTGTCAAACTAATATTTAGCCCAAGGTAGCCAATTAGCCCACTGCTTAGGTTTGTAACTATCAAAACGGTGGAGATACGACTCTAAGCAATGGTTAGTAACCTCCTTTTGGCCATTTGTTTGTGGGTGATAGGAGGTCCTGTATTTAAGTTTAGTTCCAGCTACATGGAATAACTCAAACAGAAACGAATGAGAAAATAGGGTCTCTGCAAGAAATGATGATGGTAGGAAATCCATGCAACCTCACAACCTTTTTAACTGAGCTATATTCTTAGCGAGTACAAGTGGGATAGGGGTAGGAAATGAGCATATTTGGTAATGCGATCCACCAATACCATAATAGCATCCTTGCCTTTGATTTTGGGAGGCTCGAGATGAAATCCATGGATATTTTACACCAAACTTGCTGGTATTTGTAGTGGCTGCAGCGGACTAGCTGGGGATAAAGCCTCATATTTACTTATTTGACAAAATTGGCAAGCGCTACATAATCCTTGACTTGTTTCTTCATCCTTTTCCAAAATATAGCTGTAAATAACCTTTTATATGTATGAAAGAAACTAGAATGTCCTCCAATTGGGGAATCATGAAATTCAGCTAGGAGTAAGGGAATTTGAGAGGAGTTGTTAGGAATTACCACATGCCTTGGTAGAATAATCGTCCTTGGTTGTGTACATACCCTGGAAAAGTACTACCCCTTGTAGAGGTCCTAAATAACCTTCTATAGATGATCTATTTCAACTTCGTTCTGGAGCAATTGTGTTCCATGTGTTTGCCTGGACCATGGAAATTGCTTGATGAAGCATTTGTCGGGAGAAGGCATCGCGGCCTTGTCATGGTTCAACTGAATTTTGAAAGTTTAAACCCAACAATTTAGATGTCCATTTCAACTGGCCTTTACCAAACTAGAGGCTAGTCATGATGATAAAATGTTTGCCCAATAGATAACGAACTACCTAGAACAATTGTCATAAATTCTCATTCATAAGCAGACTTTTGTTGTGATCGTGGTGATAGTGCTTGACTTAAAAGAACAATAAGGCCCCCTTGTGAGAAAGGACAATTCCTAAACCTTGGTTGGAAGCATTTTCCAAAACAAATGGTTCATTAAAGTCGGGACATAGGAGGGCCGCATAACATTCTTGAGGGATTCAAATGCTTTTTGAGCTTCCTCTAACCAATGGAATCCATCTTTTTTAGTTAATTTTGTTAAGGGTTTAGCCGAAACCCCATACCCTTGTACAAATCACCGATAATAATTGGTTAACCCCAAAAACCCTCTTAGAGCCTTCTGATCCATTGAAAGTGGCCATTGCATCAAAACCTCTATTTTACTGCCATGCTTGTTGCAAACACTATGTGACCAATGTACTCCTAATTGCCTTACCCCAAAATCACACTTTTCCTTGTTAAGGACTAGTTTATGCTATAGCAATTGCTCAAAAACTATTGAGAGGCAGGCAACATGTGAATGGTTATCCTTGTTATATACCAAGATGTCATAAAAAAATATAAGGGCAAACTTTCGAAGGTGGGGTCAAAGTATGTTATTCATGAGAGCTTGGAAGGTGTAAAGGGTGTTTGTAAAACCAAATATCATGACAAGGAATTTATAATGTCCTTCATGTGTCCTAAATGAGGTTTTACCAATACCATTATCCACCATACAAATTTGGTGATAACTCGATTTAAGGTCCATAGAATAATAATGGCTCCGGCCAACTCATCTAACAACTTGTCAATAATGGGAATGGGAAACTTATGAGGAATAGTAATCTTATTTAAAGCCCTATAGTTGACGCAAAATCTCCAGCTCCCATATTTTAATGATAGCGCAAAAGGACTTATACTAGGATGGATAATCCACTGATAGCATTTCTTGCACTAACTTCTTTATTTTATTCTTTTGATAATGGGGATAACAGTGGCCGAAGATTAGGAATCTCAACTCCGTCCTTCAACATGATGGCATGGTCGTGGCTACGATATGGAGGCAACCCTGGCAAGGGCATAAAAATTGCAACCTTAGAATCCAGAACATGTTGTACTTGTTCTGAATTAAGCCTCTTTGCCATTTGATGAAGAGAGGCCACAACTGAACCACATATCTTTCTCCCTGCCTTTGCATCTCTCGTATATATAGTAATGTAGTAACACCATAACACAATTCAGGATTGCCTTGTAGGTCTACCTACTTATCCCCTATCTCAATGGTGACTCTCAATTTCCTAAAGTCAGTCAGGTCTCCCTAGATTATCCAACCATGCCAAACCCAAAACTAGTTTTGAGTTATCCAATGGAAACACATAGAAGGTCTCAACCACCTCAAAACTAGGGAATTTAATAGTTAGTCCTCGATATTTCCCTTTTCCTAGGGATTGCTTCTCATTAGCCACTATAACTACAAAATTAGCCTCATCATTAACTGGTAAATTGGCCTCTTGCACTAGAGTAGGACAAATGAAGTTCATAGAGGCACCTGATCTATTAGAACCCTCATATTACATCCAGGAACCATCGCCCAGGCCCTAATTGATCTTTGATTTTTGTTCCCTAACATACTCTTGTAGTCCAGGAACGATTGAGGATAGCCTCACCTATCTCTTTAACTACATCAAGCCAAATTAATGTAGAATAGCAATGAAGGTTGAGTTTAGCCCTTATCTCATCCTTAAGGCCATTGAGAAATAACCCAAAGATATCGCTTGTCCACAATATTTAAGAGGCTAGCGAAAAGCTCAAACTGCTCCCTATACTCCTTTACGAGTACTATTGCTTAATCTCTAATAGCACCTCGAAGAGATTCTAAACCAATTCAAGTTGAAAGCGCTTTCACCACTGCCTTCGTGAATGCCTCCTATGTTGGATCCAAGGTTGTGTCCTCTCACCAGTAAAATCAAATCAAGGCCTTGCCTCCGTAGCTACCTTTGTAACAAAAAGCCATTGTGAGATAGATACTTCACGAATATGAAAGTACATTTCCATATTTGTTAGCTCTAGAATCCTTTAGAAAGCTTTAATGTTATATATTTTGAGTGATAACATAACCAATTTTGAGAAAATATTTTGAAGAAGGACTAATGTTTCCCTTGAGTTTAATTCTTGAAGCAACAAAGAGGCCTTATCACATTAGCATACGTTCTTAAAATGTAAATATTTTCACATGACATATGCAAACATGTTTAATCTCATTTGAAGAGATTATGGCTTAATGAAAGTGAAAAATATATCGTAGAATGAACATACATATGCTTAATGAATTGAATAAAATTCTCAAGTACAAGAAACTAAGGCTCAGATCTTTAAAAAGTAACACATGACTTCAGAAAGTACAATTCAAGTGAGGATTTCTATCCATCTCTAAAGCAAGCATGTTCTACCATTTTCAATCATCATGCTCGCAATCATAACCATAGTTATCAAACTTGGCTCAACGCCAATTTGATTGGTGAACTGTTAGATCGATCATAAAGCGGGTCAAGTCACCTATTGGATCGGACTTGCATTCAAACCGAGATGACTCGTGTACTTGGCTGGTTTAAGGCAAAACCAACGACCCGAACGGTTCACCAAAATGGACTGGGTCATTTTTTTTTTCAATCAACATTTTTGTTTCAAATTCAGCACCAATATTGAAAGAAAGAAAAACGAGTAGAAGGAGAAAAGTGATCATCATCATGAGAGAAAAACACAACAAGCAGGGAATAAGGTCACCATAAAACGTGAGAAGAACCACAATCACTGGTCACACTACTTCGCTCCTCCTGCAAATGCCGCTACCCACTAGTCGATGTGGCGATGACGCACGCGCACAAAGGCTTTGGGTTCAGTGGCTAAGCTTGATAAGCGTGGTGGCGGGTTTTGGGTTCAGTGAGGTAGGTGTGGTAGCATGAAAGAGGGTTGGGGATAGAAAGGTTGTGTGGCTGTGAAGGTGGTTGGGTGTGGTGCTATGAAAGTGGGCGAGCGATGGGGAGAAAGAGAAGGGTTGTAGATCAAACGGTCACCATGAAAAGGAGACTGAGCATATGATTGGGGGTTGGTTTGAATGGGATTTAGTTTTTTATGTTATTATGAAAAAGTAAAAATGCAAAATGGATTAGGAATTGGGATCCATCATCCATGCTTCCAGTTGTACCGCAACATATGTTAGTTTTCACAAAAAATGAAAAAATTATAATCTTACTTTAGTTTTCAATTTTTTATACGTTAATTTGTGATAAATTATGTCATTTTTTTTATTTGATTATTTTTTTCCTGTTTTCTTTGCCATTTAAATATATTAAATCATTAATTATTTGTATAATTGTATTATATTTATTTAAATTTTAATATATTTATATATTTAATTAATAATATCCGGTTTGACCAGTGACTCCCGATTGAACCAATGACCCAGTGACCCGATACCTTGATCGAGTTGATATCGGTTGTGTTTTAAAACTATGATCATAACAATCACAACAAGCTCATTGAAGAAAAAGATCAACCACAAGTTCAAAAACTACGAATGCTTTTTAGAAAGCACGTTTTATAATGAAACGGTACACTTTCAGGAAATTTGAAATTCAAATTTAAAGTCAAACCCAGTTATAGGCTGACGTGATATCTCTTTTTCCAACTTGATCATCTAGCTTCTAGAAGGAAAAGTTCAGAAACCTCGTTAGAAAGTAAAAAGTAGTCTATGAAGGTGACCTTAGAAACCTCTATTTCACAACGCTTTTGCAACAACTCTGACAATGCCAAGCTACTCTTCTAGACTGTATTTCCAAGACACAAAAGGAAGAACAACACGTGTCACTTGGACAACGATTAAGGACAACGATTATAAATGCATATCATCTATAAATAGAGACGTTGTGCTTATAACTAAAGAGACTTTTGTGAAGAAGAAATGCTGAAAAGTTGAAAAAATTTTCCCTTATCATTTTTGTAAAGACATTACTGTTCTTAATCAATTTCATACTTGCAAAAATCTTCTTTCTACGTTCTTAATAAATCATACATTCTTCTTAGGAAGAATCATAGAAAGAAGTTATTCAAGTTTTCCAAGTCTGTTATTGTTCATCTTACGACAACTTGAGTGTTGATTAGTTTGAGTGTTCAAACCCAAATACAAACCTTTGTATCCCATCCGTTAGTGATCGTTGTGAATTAGCTTGAAGACAATAGAGTAAGCTCCTGGTCACGAGCTAGCTTGGAGAGGCTTTAAAGACTAGTCAAGTGTGACAATAGAGTGAGCTATTGGCCATGGTGTTAGCTTAGAAAGATTGGTCAAAGACTACTCGATTGTGATAATAGAATGAGCTCCTGGTCACTATGTTAACTTGGAGAGGCTGGTCAAAGACTACTCATTGAGACGTAGAGTGAGCTGGTCATGGTAAGAGCTTGCGAAGACTATTGTAAAGACTATCTAACTTTCTTAGGTTAAGAAAGGTTTTAGTGGAACTCAATGGTGGTTGAGAACTAGATGTAGATAGGTTGGCTAAACAGGTATAAAAAGAACTGTGTAGTATCTTCTTCTCCCCAACTCTCTTTTATTTACTGCTTTGATCTTGTTTCCTAAAAAACTTGTTCATACATGTTTTATTATATTTGTTATAGTTCAGAAAGTTACTTTCTGACATAACTAATGTTGTTTTCGTTGCACTTCAAGTTTAATACTTGATAGTTATTGTTTAAGTTTTCAGAAAATGAAAAAGAAAGAAAAGGCGAAACACGATTCAACCCTCTTTCTTATGCACTTTTCTACCTACACTATCAACCCATGCATACGCTTTTTCTCCTTACAATAATGGCACATCAATTTTCTTCCATTGTTCCGCATTGCACCCGCATTGGTTCCCCATGAAAACCCTCGCCGTTAATATGAGAGCTGTCAAAATGGGTTGGTCTAACCCATTTAGGCCATATCACTTCGGGCTAAGCCATTTTGGGCTGCACTTGATGAAGCTAAGTTAGTTTTGGGCTAGCATTTTGTTGGCCCATCCCAATCCTTTGTGGGCTTTGGACTAGATATCAGGCCAACCTTTTAATTTTTTATAAAACCACTACAAATATTTTAAAATAATTAAAAATATAAATTGGAAAAAATTAGCCTACAAGATAAATCACTCAATTTAACCATGGTTTTGCATTTGGGCTTCGCAATTTTTCATTTAAGAGTTTGAGTTTTAGTGGCATCCACATATACTTTCTTTTTACTAGGAGTTAAGCAAATTTTGTTTTTGGTTCAAACTTTCCTCTTTTTTGTTTTGGTCAAAGGATCTAACTTTTTTTTTTCAAGCATTAAAATGCCTCCTAGAACTTAGTTATGTCTCTTGGAAGAAAGTATAAAAACAATGGGCCTTTTGGAAATGCTTTTTTTTACACATCTATATTAAAATTAATTATGAAATAATACTATGTTTGGTAATCGGCTAGCCTGGCCTATAATGGGCTGGGCCAAATTAGGTCGGGCCAAATCAAGCTATATGAATTTTTTCCTCATATTTTCTTAGCCCATCCCATATTTTTTTCAGCTATTCAGGCTGGCTCATCGAACTTTGCCCATTTCGACGGCTCTAGCCTCATGAGCTTCCTCACACTGCCACTCGCGATGTGATCTCGCACCCAGGGAACCTTCACGCGTCACTTCGACATGATCCTAATCATCTTGGAATGATTTGCGCCTATGGTTTGGTGCGGTGGAAGCTCGTGATATGGAGTTTTCTCCACCGCATCCAATTGGTCACTGAGCTTCTTCATGGATTCAATGAGATTCGCAATCGCTCAACAAATAAGGCACTCATTCGTGATTTTCTCCATCTATGTTTGCATAGTGCTCATCATACCCTCCATTGCTTCCATCTTCTCCATTTTAGTAGCCATTGAAACAATCCCTAAGGAAAATAGAGCTATTGATACCAATTGTTACAACTGGTATATGAGTGCATGAATGATTCTTATTAAATTAGGGGGGTAAAGGAGAATAATAATCCTCACTCTTCGAAACAATTTGAAACCGACTAGATACCCTACAATCTTCACCTTTACCCTTTTATTCTACAACTAACTCCCTAATTGGCTTTGCCTCCAAAATTATTGGCCTCTCAGTTGTCAATTCTCTAGCTGGACATCCTTAGCAAGCCCTACATCTTGCCCATTTGCTCTCCTATTCCCCATAACATATACCTTCCCATACAAGGGGTTCCTAACACAATAAGAATAAAATTGTTAGAAAAAGGTTGACAGACATTGTTGGCACTCATGTGGTAAGATGTTAGTGGTTGGAATGAAATTATGGTCGATAAGAAATATGAAGTGAATATTTTATACGTTTTGTCATCCTATGGTTGAAAATAATGAGAATAAGAAAAAACACTTGCTCCTGGAGTATATAAGTATTTTTCATTTTATATTTTGACACCTAATTAGCTTTTTTGTTAACAGCATTTGAGCCTACTTTTTCAAGGGGTAGTTACGCATAAGGACCATGTGTCCAAAATATCGAGGACAGAATCAATGGATTATTGGTCGGATACATTTTTCATACACAACAATCTCTTATAGAAGCAAGTGTATAGCATATTTTGTATTTTAAATAGTTCATAGTTCCCTTTATCCCATGTACTTATGGGATCATACTATACATAAGAAATTGAACTTTCATGAATAGTAAGAAGTTTTAAAAGAGCATGGTTATAAAAAAAACACATGATTTTATTTCTGCAAAATTCAATGATTACAATTGAGACTAACCCTTACTTTTATAGAGAAGAAAAAGGCTAAGATACTAATGAGATGTTGGTTCGAGTGAAAGAAACTTGAATCCCTTAAGTAAGATGTCTGGTTCAATTCCAGAATTCATGTGAATAGAGAAAACACTATTAGGAGGGGTCCCTGCTTAGACACTAGACCATGCTCTAAGAAATTAGTCTCCCACCTTTTAGGTGAGAGGATATCTAAGAAATCAAAAAGGACTAAGATACCTCCTTTGTATTGTTACAACACATTTCACTACTACATTACACCACTTACCATTCTCATGACTCATAACTTCTATTTATTATGAAGGACATCACTTGTCTAACAAGTTTTCTTGCTTTGAAATAATTTCCATGTTGTAGGGATTATTATATGTTGTTACAAACAAATTTAAGACTAGTTTTTCAAATATTTCCTAAATTATGCGTTAAATATGTATACTCTAAGGGTGTGTTTGGTTTGGTGTTGGCACCTAAACCATAGTTTAAAAACATCGTATAGAGTGAATATTGGTTTGGATAATTTTTTGTTTGTGTTCGGTTTTCATTGTACATGATGAAAGAAAAGTTTCAGCATGAGCCTCATGTCAATTTTTTCACTCTTGTCTCAATTTTATGCACTTAACCAAACGATAGAAAAGGTAAAATTCTGGTTATTTTCTTTTCACAACTTTTCTTTCTTGTTTTCTACTAAAACAAACCAATGTTAGGAGAGAAAATATACTTTTCTCTTTATTTTATTTTCTCTTCATTTTCTTTCTCCTCATTTTCTTTCCTCTCATTTACTCTTCTTATCCTTTTAAGAGAAAGAGGATAGAGAAAATGGAAGAAGAGAAACGAGTGAAAATGATGTTTTCCCTTGTTTGGATAACAAGAGAAATAAGAAAAGGAAAAAAAAAAAACTCATGGATCCTACTTAAAATTTTCTTTCATAAAATGAGAAGAAAATGGTTAATGATGAGTTATATTATATAAAATTACATTTATACCCCTATAATATTTTAAATCTTCACAAAAGACAACAAACATAAAAGTCATTTACATACAATCACATTTTGTTTTCTCTCATTTTTGTCTCCAACAAAATAATAGAAGAGAAAATATATTTTTCTCTTCATTTTCTTTCATCTCATTTTCTCTTCTCATCCATTGTTTGGTTTAAGAGAAAAGAGAGAGGAGAGAAAATATGGTTGTATGAAAATTACTTTTGCGATTATTGTCTATTATAAAGATTTACAATATTATTAGAGTACAAAATTTTTGTAAAGATTTAAAATATTATAGGGGCTAAAATTAGGGTTTTAACTTTTTATGTGTTTTTTGTTTTGTTACTTTTTTTGGATCAGATCTTCCATAATGATAATGAGCTACAAGAAGAGCCCACTCTCATAAGTTCATCCAAATGGCTACATGTCTCAACTCGTAGTGGATTGTGACTTTGACCAAAAAAAAATAGTGGGTTAATTATTTTAGATGTATATATTTTATGATTTAAATATGCTAAATATTAATTGTATACATATTTTTACATGCCACTCCTCCTCAGCACTAATGGTTTGGTCCTCTTGGGCCTACATCCACGTTGTAGGTTTCTAGATGACACTTCATAACCAAAAATACATATTTTTACATAAATTTATATAAGCATATAAATTTTTTAAATGTGTCAAACTAATTATTTATGTTATTTTATTGTATTTATTTGAATTTTAATATATTTTTATAAATTTATTTAGGATTTAACTCCTTTAAAATGATGAGGTTGGCAAAATGTAAAAGTGAGGGGTTAATTACTTTTTGATCATTTAGCGGGAGCCATACATTATGCACACAAGATAAAAGTGACTGATCCAAAAATAATTGACCCTCAATTTTGTATTTTACCAATTTCATCATTTTAAAGGAGTCAACCATTTATTAAATCATACCAATTCAATTGACTCAATTAAAAACTTATTGGTTGAACCAATGACCCATTAATCCTGTACTATGATTGAGTCAATTATCACAGAATTTTAAAGCTATGCTTGTGCTTTTTATGATAGATCAACTAGTGTAATAGCTCGTGCTTTGAATAGGACTGTTTTGATGATATAGATAATAGACAATATACATTGATTTAAAACATAATGCACAATTACTGAAATAAAATCATTTTTACATGTATTCTTTTTTAAAATCATTAGTGTGATGAGGTGAAAATTATAAAAATATAATCATCAGATCAATAAATGAGTTAGCTAAGAGAAAAGTTTACATGAGCAAGTGAAATATTTATTAAGCTATACCTCCATATGTTTGACTATTGGTATGTTTGAAACAAATTCTTCCATAACAATTAGTGACCATATACTTCAAAGAGTAAATGAAGCACCATTCCTACACTTGTTGGTCTATCACATTATACTTTTGCATTTGCTAAAAGTGAGCCCAGTAAATTGGAGGGAATAAGAAATGCTATGAGCCTGCCACGTGTTTATTTTACTTCATCAATCCTTATTGCATGACTCGTTTTTATAATATAGTATAAGATTATGTGCCAATTAACAGGGGTAACACAAAAGCTTTCTCCCACACATCAAAAATAAAATTTCTTTAAAATCAATTTATTTTTCTTAAGAAAGCTTTGTATTGAGGGCTATTTCTGTGGTGATCCATTTTGAATTAGTGATCAACTTAGATGAATTATTAAAAAGAAATAAGGGTAATCAATAAATTATTTTTAATATTTCATAATTTTGATATTTTTTCAATTATTTTTTTAATTATAGTGTATATTTATAATTGGACAATTATTCAAAAATAGACAAAATAATATAAGTTACTAAAGAATATGCTTTTTTATAATAACAAATTTTGATCTTAAATAAAATTTTACTGGCAAAGATTTAGTGACTAAGTTGGTCACTAACTCAAAAGTGACCACCACAGAAATTGAGGGGACTTGGAAGTGCGTAAGCATGACCGCGGGTCTTTGTTTCATCAGTTTGGTTCCATTTTAGAGTCAACTCATCAAGTCGGCACTGCACCGGTGTTGAGTGAGTGTAGTGAGTGAAGTTGGGCAGAGCAAACATGGAAATGGAATGCTTGTACAAGAATCCCAACGAACCAATCGAAGCTCGTCTCAGAGACCTTCTTCTCGTATGGCTCTGAAGGAAAAGATTGGTCAGATGACCCAGATAGAGCGTGCAGTCGCCACCCCTCCGCCATCAAACACTTCTCCATTGGTACTATCTACCACCTTACTCCGTAAATATACAAAAATATTATCCAAACACTCAAAGTTGTGTCTCCAATTGGGACACCTGTCATGATGACGTTCTTCCATCACATTTAATGTTGATAGAGTATGTATTCCAATTGAACACCCATTTTAATGTTGAAATAATATTACTATTCTATCTCTTAATAATAGTCGTGGTGGGATTCTGTGTTATTTTGGTACATTGAAAAGTTAATTTATCTAACCATTCAATGTATCAAATGACACTATACCTCATCAAGATTATTGCTATTACTGAAAAATGGAGGGAGTGGTTACAAGTATATATTGTTGTACGAGTTACTAACATTTTATTTGGGTAGAGTAGTTCGGTTTTTGTTGCATTTTAGTAAGCTCTCGAGTTCAGGTATTGTGAACGAAGAACATACTAGCACTATAATATGTTGACCAACTCGAACCATATTAGTTAGCATTCATCTTGGTCTCTCAAACTTATTTGCGCGCTTTATTTTAATTTCCAAAATTACAAACAATTAATGATTTACTCTGCTAAGCCGCAAAAAGTTGTTCAAATCGGTGTAAAGAGACTAACGGTGCGTTATTTCTTATTATTTTAACAGAAAGTGATTTTCTTAGACTACAAAAATCACCTTTCATATAGACTATTCATATCGGTTTTTACTTAAAAAGATTAAAATAGATTATGTTTAAGCAGTTTTTCAAAAGCTGATATGAATAGCTTATATTGTTTTAGTTGAAAAAAAAACACTTTTCAGTAAAAGAAAAAATCATCCTATACAGACACACCCTAACTTGAGTTGCATTTTATAATTTTAAGGTCTAAATTGATAATTTCTTAATTTGAGAACTAAAATGAATCATCCTTATAAATATAAGGACCAAAATGAACACTCATTGTATGTATAATTTGTTTCTATGGTTAGCAAACTTGTGAACTTGTGTGACCCATGGAGGTTTTTACTTGCCAGCTTTGGTTTTGAAGTTTGAAGTTTGAAGTCTGTATGTGTGAGAGTGTGTGCATTTTATGTTGAAGCATCTGCATGTGGTTATTACTTTGTTTACTTGGTACATTGTATTTATATATTTATTTTGAAGGGAGTGTATTCAGTGCTCCAAACAATGGACCTTTTGAGATGGCACTGTCATCAGATTGGGCTGATATGGTGGATGGGTTTCAGAAGCTGGCACTTGAATCACGGTTAGGCATACCAATCATATATGGTATTGATGCTGTTCATGGTAACAATAGTGTCTATGGTACCACTATATTTCCTCACAATGTTGGCCTTGGTGCTACCAGGTTGTTACTTGCTGTTCATCGTTCATTTTTGTTATGTATCTGTTGGTGTGCTTCTTTCTGGGGCTATGCTCACTTTGTTGTGATTTCGACCCTGCAAATTCAAGATTTTAGCTATTGTCTCCCAGGCTGAAATTTCCAATCAACAATCTACTCTTTGATTCGTTAGTAGAAAAATTTGTGCTTTGAACCAAAATTTTCAAAATCTAGTCATTCGACATGAAACCAAGTTGCTATTGAGAGTTGAGACATTTCAATGCTGAGAAGGTCGATTTCAAGTTCTTATATTCATTTTAGTTCTCAAGACTCTTGCATGAATTCAGCTCCTTCTTTGACCAGAGTTTGCTTCTTACAGTCAATTAAATTGTGTTTGTTTTGACATACAAGTCTTGCTTTATTCTTCAACAAGATTTGATTTTTCATTTGTGTTGTACGTGTAGGGATACAGATTTAGTGCAAAGAATTGGAGCTGCAACATCACTTGAACTCAGAGCAAGTGGAATTCACCATACTTTTGCTCCTTGTGTGGCAGTAAGGCATTATACTCAATTGATCATTATTTGATTCTGAATTAGTTATGCTGATAAACAACAGCTGTGGTGTATTCTGCAAATTGGTACTTAACTTACTATTAGTACTTCTGATATATTATGCATAACTGTTAAAGCTTGCTTGAAAGCAAAAAATACAATGTAATTGTTATAGAACGCAAGAATTTTTGTAAAGAAGGGTTGCGTGCTTGTCGAGAAAATTACGTGAAATTTGGTCCAGATCAAATGAAAGCTGGTTGATGAGATGTATGCTTTTCACAATCCATCTGATGCACTTGCAACTAACAAGCTGATCTTCGACAAAACCTAATGAATTCACTATATGCTAAAAGTCATTCAAGCAATTCATATATTGCTGACATTGGTTAGATATGGATTTGTACTTCTTGTTAGCATGACACAGGTAATAGCATATGAGCCATGAGAATGCTAGTGTACTTTTATGACAAACATGGGAAAGTTATAATAGATGACTAGCATCTATTGATGTTTACAATCAAGGACCCTTATCCTACACAAAGTGGTGATTCAAATAAAATTTTGAGCTACATAACCAGTGATTATTTGGTCTTTTACTTGCAAACATTATTTTACTTTTGTCCTTGAAACAGTTAATATTGTATATGTCATCTACCTCATACTGCGGCTGTAATTTTACCCTACATTGTACTACACAGTCTCTTATAAATAAAAGTGGAACTGTATAGGGGTAGTCACACATTCACAAAAAAGGTTCTCTCCATTTATCTTTCTTTCTACAAAGACTTAAGCTAGGACTTCAACTTTAGAAACTGTGTCTAGTTTTGGAATATAGTTTTCAGTTTTCATTTCTTGTTTTTCTATTTTATGGATTTTGTGAAGGAAATACTGAAAACTATGAAAAGTACAAAATCCAGTTTCAATTTTTATTTCCAGTTTTTAGTATTTCCTTCATAAAATTCTGGAAATAAGAAAACTAAAAATGAAAGCTAAAAAATGTTTTTTGAAACCAAACACACCCTCAAACACCCATGAAAATTAAGAGTTATATGTTGTGTCTCCTTTTCTTTGATTTGTGCCTCCTAAAATTCTCTACTAAACAAATAGATGAACTGTACGTGTGCAACTCACTTGATAGGCAAATGGACAGGTCTGCAAAGATCCCAGATGGGGAAGATGCTATGAGAGTTACAGTGAAAACACGGAAATAGTCAGAAAGATGACTTCTTTTATTTTAGGCTTGCAGGGCCATCCTCCAGAAGGACATCCAAGGGGCTACCCATTTGTGGCTGGGAGGTATACAGAAGCCATCAGTATAACTTCCATTGCACGATGAAATCAAATGTCTTTTAGAAGCTGTCATCTTTTTCTTTATGTATTTTTCTTCTGGACCTTTTTCTTATATTTTGAACTGACTGTAAAAAAATTAAAAGAAAAAGTGGAAAAACCTTTGTGACTGTGAGCATCCTTAAGTTATTGAGAAAGGGACTAACTCCCTTCCCCCTTCAGGAGGTTGCCTAGTGAGAGAAAAGAATTGAGGTAGGATCTATTTTACCTTCAATCCTTTATTCCTCAGTTCTGCTGTAAAATGTGATATGCCGATGGTTTCACATTTAATCATTAAGGTTCCTTTAAGTTTGTTTTACATATTTCTCAGTTTGCTTGCCACTTGCTGTTCATTATATCAATGGGGAAGATTAACCATCATTTTTTAAAATCAATACTGAGTTAATACTTGTATATCTATCTTTACCAAGATCATTTTCAGACATCTAAGCTGTACTTCAGGAACAATGTTATTGCTTGTGCCAAGCATTATGTTGGAGATGGAGGAACTGAGAAAGGTGCAAATGAAGGGAATACTACATTATCATATGAAGACTTGGAGAGAATCCACTTGGCCCCTTATTTGGACTGTATAGAGCATGGAGCTTCAACCATCATGGCATCATATTCTAGCTGGAATGGGAATAAACTCCATGGCCACTGATTTCTGCTAAATGAAATTTTGAAAGAAAGGCTAGGTTTCAAGGTGGAATGTTTCTGAAAATTCATCTTTTAATCAATGTCCCAAATCATCAAATTGCTTTTGTAAACCATTTTCATTTATTGTTTTCTGGTATATTATCAATCAATTCTATATCATGGATTTATGAGAACAAATGCTGAATCCATTTACACGTTTTTCCTTCTTTGAGAAGAAAGATAGGAGGGCTTCTCTCATACTTAGTTCAGAATGAATAACCATACTAAGATATTACAGTAACATGATTGAAGCTGTTTTATATTTTCTTTGATTTGTGACTTCATTGAGACAAATGATTTGCTCTAGGGGTTCGTGATTTCTGACTGGGAGGGAATTGATGAACTATGCCAACCTTATGGGTCAGATTATCGATGCTGCATCTCCTCTGCAATTAATGCAGGAATTGATATGGTATACATCTTGAATTCCCTTAATATTTTACCATAGATTGCTTAATTTTATTGGGTTTTCCAAACTAGTGCCGTAAGAGCACTAATCAAAGAATAAGAAAAGGAAACATTTAAAGTTTCCAATGCACCATTGAAAACATAAAATATTACCTTCTTTTTATTCTTTAACCAGTGCTCTTAGAGCCCTGTTTAGCAAAACCAAAATTGTATTATATATTCACTTATGTATTCTAGAAAATATGCAGGTGATGGTCCCATTTCGATATGAACTATTTATAGAAGAGTTGACGTCTCTGGTTCAATCAGGGGAAATACCAATGGCCAGAATTGATGATGCTGTTGAGCGGATATTGAGAGTGAAATTTGCTGCTAAACTTTTTGAGTTTCCTTTAACTGACAAATCTTTGCTTGATATGGTTGGTTGCGAGGTAAGCAAAATGAAGCTCACACTGATTTTCTCAGTTTCTCAACAATAATTTGAAGAATACATGAAACAATAATAGGCTTAAGTTTGCATTGCATACTTCACTGAAATGATTATCTCTCCATTTCCTTGTGGCTGAAGTTTGTTTTCAGGAATTTATAATATCGATTATCTTCAGATTATGTTAAAAAAAAAATTTTGAAAGCATAACTGCCAAATTTGCTTTATCTCTCTTTTTCTTTTTCCTTTTTTTGGTAGAAAGTTCTATATTGTTTTATTCTATATCTCTTACAGTTTCATGGTAGTCTGGGTTTCGTTTTGCATGTATTGCTGTAATTTAGTAGTATTGTAGCTGTTTATCTTAAGGTTCTCTAATAACTATAAGCAAGTCATTGCAGTTGAGAAAAATTCTCTCTTTGTATGGTACACATCTAATCCATCTCCACAAATGTCAATGCTTCTAGAGGGTGAAATATAACACCCTTTTGAAGTAAAAAAAGAAAAAAGTTGTCCTTGCCAAAATGTTGACAATTTTATACTTCTTTGTCATCCTTTTGTGTTATTACTGAAATTGATTGACTTCTTTTACCATCAAAATGTTTGTATAGTGACATAGAGATCTAGCACGAGAGCAGTTTGAAAGTCCTTGGTTTTGTTGAAAAATGGAAAGGATCCTTGTAAACCTTTTCTTCCCTTGAAGAAGGGTGCTACGAGAATCCTTGTTGCTGGAACTCATGCTGATGATATCGGGTATCAGTGTGGAGGGTGGACATGTACTAAGTATGGATCTAGTGGCCAGATTACAATTGGTAAGTCCATTGTTTGATATTTAGATGTTATTCGTAGATTCTCTGTGCTGCTCTGGAAGAGTTCATTGTTTTTTTATTACATACGGTAGTAGAAACATACTATCTCCACCCTTTCTCCAGTTTCCCCAATGTCTAGTTTTAGCCGTAGGATTAGTATCCATCATACTAATAGCATCTTAGAATACTGCTGTTACTCTCTAACATGTTACATACTTTCCATAGTTGTGAGTTGTGAAATTTCTTGTCAACTCATTTCTAAAGTTTGGCTTGATTTGCATTCTCTTTAGAGTGGAGTTTAGGTATAATATCGTAGAATGAAAGTTACATTGCACGTAAAAAACTTCTCACTTTAACCAGTGTTATATTTGATGATTGACACTTCAGATCCATGTCATAAAAATTTGACAAAGTTTTCCGTTGACTTTCAAATGTCTAACACAACCCTTCTCCTCTTTTTTGGTGCGAGACCAATTAAGTAAAGATTTGTGATAAAGTACAACGTGGGCAGAGTTTGATCTTTGTCATTTTATGGGGCTGAATGGACATGGCTGCCAAGTTCCTTATGTGACTTAATATTTCAGGCACAACTATCTTAGATGGTGTTAAGGAAGCTGTGGGAGATGAAACAGAAGTTATTTACGAGCAATATCCATCAACAAATGCCATAGAACGTCACGAATTTTCTTATGCAATTGTTGCTGTTGGTGAGGGTCCCTATGCTGAGTGTGGAGGTGACAATTCAGAGCTGGCAATCCCTTTTAATGGAGCAGGAATTATAAACTTAGTTGCTGATAAAATCCCAACACTAGTGATTCTGATATCTGGAAGACCACTGGTCCTAGAGCCATTGCTGTTGGAAAAGATAGATGCTCTTGTTGCTGCTTGGTTGCCAGGCACTGAAGGACAAGGAATCATAGATGTTATATTTGGTGATCATGACTTCAATGGTCAACTACCAATGACTTGGTTCAGGGGAGTTGAACAGCTTGATCAACCAGCTGATGGAGTTAAGTCAGCTGACCCCTTATTCCCTCTTGGTTATGGCCTAGCATATAATAAGGACACTTTACATGATTGAGTAACCAATGACTTGCCTAATGGATCATTATGAGGAATTTGTAGACAATCTTTGCCCTTGGTAGTTGTATGAATTTGTAGGTGCATGACATTTGCACTCATGAATTTTGTTCTATTTGAATAAGATCTTCTGCTTTCAAGGCTGTTTTCTTCAAGATGGCCACAATTGCACGTATGTATTAGATTGGCTTATTTTATGTCCATTCTCATGTAATTAGATACTTCAGACTTAAGATTTCAGTTTTCTACTTTCCTATCCTGAACTAGCCTAGATATTTATTATTGAGGTGACATGTTTCTGTTTCTATTTGTCCATAAATGGCTAAATTATTAACCTTGTTGCATGATATTCTGGTTGATTCCATTAAAAGGGTATGAAATCTTTCAGATACAATTCCATTATGCCTGATGGGATATGATGCACCTGCTTTCCGTCCTTGTTCTAATTACGCCCCACTAAAATACATTATTCTCATATTCTGGGCCAAAGTATGCAGCACATAGAATCCTACCCACTAGACATGACTTTTGATTAATAATAACTCTAGTTGCAAGGTTTGGTTTGAGTTTTGATTCATCAGATGCAATCTAAGGGAGAACCTTATCAGATATATACGGTTTAAGACCAGAAAGAGTGAACATGAGTTATTATATGAACAGTGTTAGAGAAATTCTTAGTTTGGTAGTTTTTATGAGAGAGATTTTTAGGATTTTTGCTCTATTTTATAGATTATTCCTGTCTTATGCTTTCATTATATTTTATTTTGAATAAAATGGATAATGTGTCAAATGACAAGTAGAATATCATACATAAGAATTTTTTTATGGGTTTTACTAATCAGTGCCCTGGTTAAGGATACCAGAAAAAGTAAGATTCAAAAGTTTTGAATACATTCCACACTTGCATCAAAATTTATCTTTCCAATACTAAAATTTCTATTTTAAATAAGGGCACATAAACTTTTTTCCTTTATTTACTAGATCATCTATTAGGCACTTCATTTTAAGATTGACATGTAGACCCATGATAATATTAAATTAACTGCCTAAGATATGATATGCAGTGCCTAATCAATAATTACTCTAGGGTTGTAATTGGTGCAAGTGTTGATGATGGAAATGAGAATAAAGTGGCCAGGCTGCTTTTTAATTCCACTTGCATAAAAAGGGCTTTCCTTTAAGAAAAGATGATGGTTAGGATTGTCATATAGTGTTAGAAAGCTAGTTGCAGGCCCATCTGGCTTTTGCTGCCATGCATTCTTTTCTTTGCTTCACATTATGATGAAATTGACATGTACGTTCGTTTTATTAGGCTTTGCAAATAGCAGCGCCAACCAAAAACAGGTATCATTTTAAGGTTCTCAATGACTTCCTCAATCCTCACCCCACAACGAATCCCTAACCGTTTGTCATAGGTTTTTTTTTTGGTTATAGGTCCATTAGTCACTATAAGATTTGAATCTATGATCTAATGCAACTACAAAGTCCGTTATCACTAGTCTATCCATAGTGGCTTTTTTTATAGAGGTTATAATGTCATATTATGAATTATCTTTCTCACAACAAATTAAATTGATTGGTAGAGACCCAATGATTTTATACTCTAGCACCCAAAACCAAAAAAAAAAAAAATCCCATCAATTTAACATTTTTTTTATCATTAAATGACAATAAATTTGGCAAAAGTGAAACAATGTCCCTTTTTAAGCTTATGATTTTTTACCAATACATAATCGGTTTGAGTGGTAGATATTTCTTTGTGTTAACCAGAGATTCAAGTGTAAACCCTGGGTAACGAGTAATTGATGTTGGACCTCGAACTGAAATGTCTCTGTGAGAGGATACTTGTGGGAAATGAAACAAATAAGGTTACAATTTTTCTCTAAATAATATGTTTGGTTGGAGGATTAAAATTAAAAAAAAAAGAAGAAGAATAAGTTTTGCACGATTAATCTTCATGTGTAAATTTGTCGTTATTTAATACATGCATTTGGTGCCGCCCGAGGAACCATAAATTAAACAATGCAGTAACATGCTAGAATTCGTGGATAATTTAACTGGTGGGATTGAAATAGAGAAGACAATTCATCTCATAAGATAAATTCAACCTTTCCATTCTACATATTTAAACACGGGACCACCAAGCTAAAACAGTAAAATGTCCTGTATCCAATGATTCCAATAAGAAAAATACGCAGTTCTATTTTGTCATTTTGTTTATGCATATATCTCTGAAACTAGACAAACTTGTCCAATAGTGGTGATTACATGCATGACTTTGCCTTATTTTCGCAAAATATTTAAGAGTATATACTTAATCAATTCCTTGAAAAGTATTCAAGATTTTATCTGAAACATAGAGTGAAAATGTGTACAGGGAGCTCACATTTTTCAACATATTCTTGCCACGTTTGTAGAAAGTGACATGTTTGTGGGTAAAAGAAACTTATAGGGTGTGTTTGGATAAGGAACAAAATGGGGAGAGATTTTTTTTTTATGAAATTCATTTATAATTTTACATACATTCATTTAAAATTTTCTTCCAATTGTATCCTTTAACCAAAAATACACTAAAATAATTTTATACTATAAAAAAAATTATTAAATTTTTTAACCAAAAAAAGTGTGGCCGTTGGATATAATAAGGTGAACTCATCTAAACGTGTATTTGGTAATTTGATTTTAAAGAAGAAAAAGGGGAAAGAAAATAGTTTATAGAGTAAAATTTTGAGATTTTATACTACAAACTCCTTCCCTTTCTTTTCTTTCCCTCTAAAGATCAAACTCACATATTAACATGCCCTAAGAGTTTATATACATGCCACATTATTCTAACAAATAAATTTGGATAAATAATTTGAGTGTCTTGTATTTACCATAAACTTAATACGAGAAAAACTAATATTAAAAAAAAGAAAGAAAGAAAAAGAGAAGCCAACGAGTGATGATTTGCACATGTAATCAAGAGCACCTAGTAGCTTTTGTTTCAATTATTGCTGTTCAGCAATGACGTAGTAAAGTAATTCAAAGATTCTACGTCCTAGGAAATGTTAAGAACGTGTCGTCGTGCAAGTTTACGAGACAAGAAAAGTAAGAAAGAGTGAATAGCAGTGTTAAAATCCCTACCACTAGAACCTTTAAAATAAAATATCATAATCGAAAGAGGCACCTCGGAAATTAAATTCGTCGTAATAAGATTTGAATCTAAAATCTATGCATACTACTTAAATCTCTTACTATTAGATTAATTATAGTGGTTTAAAGCGGCACTTAATTAAAAAGCAACGACAAAATCAATACCTTGGCAATTTAATTTGTTATTTTATGTCAATTACGGTACCACAGCACTTTGTGATGCCGGGAGGGTTATAGTGGGGGATTCTTCTTCATTCTTGTTTTGAAAGAAAGGCAATGTGGTCAATAAATTTTCTTACCAAAAGAGAACCCCTAAACCTCTTTAGAGATAGATATAATATAAAATATAAAATGAATCCATGATGAAATCTGATTAAGAAAAGCTAAAGACCCCTTTTGGCCAAATTTTTGCTTAGGCTGTCTCCATAAATGGGATCAACGATTTGAGCCAAGATATGGAGATTAGTGAAACATGAAAAATATTTTTAATTTGCAGGCTCCGTACAAATAGAATCACCAAGACTATGATGCTTTCTTTGGACTATGCGTATGCAGTGTTAACATCTATTACATGACCAAATCCTCTTTATTAGAATATCTTACTCGTCTAATCACACTTCAGTTTTGCTTTGTACTATATATTTAATCTAATTAAACCATAAATTAATTCACTAACAAGGAATCTTACCTCTTATTAGGGATTCCCTTAAAATCTCATAATCAAGGATTACCAAACAAAAGAGGAACATGACATGAAGTACGTGATACTTGAATTAGTGCATGCAGACTCAGCACCTACTATTAAGGTCAACTCAAGTCAACTTGGCCATCTTATGCATAAATAGTGACATAAAGATTAAATTGTAAAAAGGGAAAAAAATAAAGAAAAGGAAGAAAAGAGAGTGTATCATCATACACTTTTGATGCCTAAAATTGAGTGCACTGCCAGTGTGATTCAACCAATTCTAAATGAGAGTCCCCACCACCAAGTGCTCAAAGATATACAGATATGGAACACAATAAAAAAGAAAAGGGAAAAGAGACCTTGCTTAGTAGAGTCACATAGGATGGTAATAGGTTTTGATTAATCTTAACACTAGCTTTTGGGTGCAGCTAGAACTGCAGATCATATTGAGCTTTTGTCTTACACCAGTTGTGGGCTTTTAGTAAAATTTTTTACTAATACCATTAATCACCTTCTTGTCTGTTACAACAAATCACGAGATCTCCATGCAATTTGGAAAGTTATCACAAAGGAGTAACAACTTGAGGGTACAAACTTCAATTTACCTTTCTTGGCATCACTCACTTTACAGTCAGCATGTGCTGCTCTTCTTAACTTATGAGTGAAGATATTAATCCTAGTGATGCCTTTTTGGCCTTTCACTAACTGAACTAGGGAGCTCAAATGGGGTTAGTCGACTAATGCACAATATATTAGTGCATCTTATTCTTATCTTTGAAGAACCTTTGCCAAGGGATCTTATTATTTATTTCTTAGCCATAATATGTTGCTTTGAATACAATACTAGTAACAGTATCCTCCACATACATATTCCTAGATAGTTTTCCAATTTCAAGTGCCCCTTTTCCATGAAGTTGACAACCCCTCCTAATTTCTATACTTGGCTTGAAAGCCAATATTTTTTAGAGAACATGGAAAATCCACCCAAGAACCAACATTGGGACTTGTATACCCCCAGCTTTGACCTTTGAAAAGTTTTTATTTGTCCAAGTAACAAATATATGTGCCTTCCTTCAACTTCATGCGCCAAGAGCTAACTAATATTCTAAAGCAAGATATTCACATAGGACTTGTGAGAAAAGCATAGAAAGTGTACTGTTGATCTGATAACACAAGATATTGGTTCCAGCCATTCATAATTCAATACAAGCGGCCATTTATGCATGGGAATAGTATTGTGAGGATTCTTGCATTTGGAAAACCATGTTCTGTGTCTGAGGTCCTACGTAAGAAGACTCAGCACTCTTGTGCAGATTTTGGCCCTGCATTGTAACCCCATATGTGTTGACACCATAAGGAGAGGTGAAAACTTCTTCATGTGTAGGACTGAGAGCCATAGCTACTCCTGCATTTAGCTGATTATTCCACTGAAAATGAGCTCTTGGTATTGAAGCTGTAGAATTTGGCTGCTGTTGCTGCTGCTGTTGTGAGAGCATCATAGAATGCTGCGGCGAAATGGATCTTTTGGTGTCTTCTGAAGAAGTTCCGGTTTCGGTTACATTAACAGTTGTTATGTCATGGATGCTAGCCCTCCTCTTGTCTTTGCCTCCTGAAAGTTGCCTGATGAAATACTTCTGAGCATGGCTAGCCACCTGAGTTGGAGTTCGAGTAATGACAAAGTTGCGTGAAATGTTTCTCCAATCACCTTTGCCATACTTCTTCAGGCCAAGTAGAAACAATCTGCAAGGAATATCATAATAAGATTTAAACCCCAAAAAATAAACAATAAAATTTATCTGACTTAACTAAGTCCTCATAACTATCTCATTAAAATCCAAAGGGCATTAATATAATAATATCTAACTCTTCAATGTCTCCACAAACTATTGTTCCTACCCTCCTTGGTTCATACTTCAAACACCACCCACAAATTCTTGCTTTTCATACGATCACCATGTTTTCCAACAGATATGCATTCTCAGTCTATCACAATACTAATACCATATATTAAAGTAATATGTAGTTAAAAGATCACTATATATAATAATATATAAAAGCAAAAGCAAAAAACCAAAAAGTTACTTATGTTCTTCTTCAGTCCATGGCACTCCTTTCTTCCTTTCCTGCTCAGGTGGCCTCACTGAGGAAGATCTCTTTCCACTGAGCCCTTTAAACCCATCATACCCTTGAGTGTTCACCCAATCTAAGGTGAAGGGTGAGGTAGTACTAGTAGCAGAACTAGCACCATAGCCAGGAACTGGGATCAAACCAGCCTCTATGTTACAAACATCTACCTCTAATTTCCTATACTGCCTGATCACATCACCAACTGTCTTCCCTGGAATCATTGCAGCCACTTTGTGCCACCTATCAGGGGTGTCCTTGTCATGCTCTGCAAGAGCATTCTCAAACAGCTTGTTCTCTTCAGGTGTCCATCTTGTGCTCCTGCTATCTCCCACTAACCAATTGTAATTGTTGGGGTTGGAGTTGGGACTATAATGTGTAGGAGACAAGATTTCCATTTCCCACTTCATCAAAATCTAAACTTTACAATTACAAGCACAAGCACAAAACTAGTGATGCATAGGATCAAAATTTGAGCCAATTCAAATGTGAGGAGAGACAGAGAAGGTTACAGAGGAAGATAGTAGGAGGGGGAAAAGCAAAGAGAGAAATGCACATAAGGTGGTGGTTTTACCACAACAATATCAAGGATAAATCCACAAGCATTTTTAAAAAAAGGAATCAGAATAGTAGGAGACTCCTCAGGAATCTAGAAAAGACCCACTTTATTTTTTAAAAAAAATATCATAGAGAATGCTTCAAATTGATGTTGAAGACTCTTATCTGGTATCTAATTGGTCTAAAAAGGATAACCCTTGAACCACTTGTGAGATCTAAACCCAATGAAACTTCCCTTCTAACAAACTATGGAACTGAGTTAGCAAAAACCCAAAAAAAAAAAATCACAAAAGAACTAGAAACAGCTTATAATTTATGACCAAAGAGTAAAAAAGAAAAAGATAAGAACTTTGTGAGAAAAAATGGTGCTTTTTCTCTGCTGCAGCTTCAATTCTGAGCTTAACCCAATAGGGAAATCAATTGGAACCCAAGAAAAGGCAAAAGGGTAGGAGCCAAAGACAATGAATGTGCAAACCCAATTAGGAAAACAGCAGAAAGACTCAGTATTTATGAACAAAACTCGGTTCCCAAAATGAAAAAAATTCTTTCTTCCTTTTCCCTGCACTGGGTAAGAAGGGAAAAGAGAAGAAAAGTAATAGTAAAGAAACCAACTTAGCACATAAAAGGAATAGGAGCACCAAATAGAAAAGGCTAAGGCTAAATAATATATGGAAGATGAAAAGCAAATAACAACGGTTCAAGCAATGAATCTAAACACACACTTTGCTGAGAGGAAGAAAAATAAAGATGGTGATGAAGCTGGTGAGCTGTGATTGGATGTAATGTGTTTTTGTGGGTACTGCTTGCAACTATGGCAAAAGTTCCCTCTTATTATAATTCACCCTATCGGTTCTGTCTCTGCATATTTATAAAAAAAATAAAATAATAATGACGTTAATAATTAATAAAGAAATAGCTTTGTTTTTTTAATAAAGACTATGCTACTGCATCATATACTTGCTATGGATTATTAATTCATTAGTTTAATCATTTTAATTTGTTTTTTATTCAGCTTTTGGTTGGAGTTGTGAAAAGAAATGGGAATTGGCAGCTCATCATGAATGATGGAAGCTCACCTGTTCCGCACTAGTCAATGAGACTAAAGCAAAGCCAAAGTACAATTCTTATAGCCTCCAAGCATATTAAGCCAACGATTGAATTTGTTTTTCAAATTAATTATTTTTTTTTTGGGTTAGATGTCTTTTTGTCCCTAAATATAATCGAGTTTTGGTTTTGATAAAAAAAACTTATTTGGTTTTATTTCAAACATTTTTAAAATTGTTTAATTTTAGTCAATTCAGTTAATCTGTATATATTAAATGATGAGTTAGTTGATAAAGCCACATTATTCAATACTATATGGCAGCCAATAATTATATAAGACGTATCATAATCTACGTGTTAAAATCCTCACTCAATAACCTATTAAAACCAACTCATTAACCCATCTTATTGACCTAATAAGTAATAACTTATATTTATAGTAGGGTTTTGACATATATGGTTATGACATGTAAATGATGTAATATACAATTAGTAGCTATGATATATAGGATTGAATATCATGATTTTTCATTATTCAACTAAGTATTTAACAATGAGAGACTAAATAGAGGGATTAAGACTAAACAGTTTTGAAAATGTATGGACCAAAATTAAACAATTGTTTATTAGGGATGAAAACCAAAGATAAATTTTTTTCGGGGACTACAAGATATTTAAGTCAAATTTTTAACTTAATTTTTCTGGTGTACTAGATTTGATTAGGTGTACTACTCGTGAGCTATGTTAAAATTGAAATATTCCCTAATGAATATAGACTTATAATTCGTTTGATTTTAAAACTTTTAAAATCGAAGCATTGTTTGTCATTTTTTTATATTTAACGTGTAGTTAATTTCATAGTTTACTTTAAGATTAGCGTTTAGAATCACAAATTCTATGTTTTAATTTGATATAAGTCTCTCGTGATAAATTAGCAACTCTTATTGGGGCATGTAATTAAGAGCAGTCATTTTCATTTGAATGCTTATTTTCTATTTTAATTTAAAAATGATGTGTTACAAGCGAATCATTTCATAAACTTTATTCATATAATATAAAAATTCACTTTTTTATAATTATAAAATTATAAATAATTGTTTATCAAATTATTATTATTCAAAATCTATTGACTTTTGACTAATTTAATTTGAGTTGATCAACTTACTACAAATAAAACTCTTCTAGTATTATCTTTTTTTTTTCACTAGTAGAAATTGAACTTTATAACTTATTCAAAGGAAACACGACTATAATATTTGTATCGAAACTTCATAGAAGAGTAGCTTCATAGTAGTTTTTAAAATTTTAATAACTAGCTACGTTTACAAATAACCACCCACTCCCAAAATCATATTTCTCCACAAATAACTACCTATTTAAGAATTTAGATAATATTAATTTTTTTTCAACTATACCTCTATTAAATAGTAAAAAGGAAAGAATAAATGCAAAAAAAAAATTGAGAAATAGCTAAAATAAAGAGAGGTAAGTAATAAAAATAAATTTGTATAATATAACTAAATTTATCCCCTAATTGAAGGGTACAATATCAATTTTGTATACACCTTTCTTTCCAAAATGTCCCTTATAAAAAGTTAAGAGTGATTTATTAAATAGTTATTCCTCACCTAATTTTTCTTTTTCTCCTTCATTAACAAGTCAATAGTAATTAATAAGAGTATTATTATAAAAAAAATCAAAACTACTTAAATTTTTAAAATGAATAATTATTTAAAGATAAATAGGATATTTATTCCATAGACTGAATTAATTTTTTTTCCCTAGTGAGGGACTGAATTGATTATAATTATTCTTCTACCACCAACTTCTATAATTCTTTTTCTAAGCTTTTTATTCATTAACACCATAATAAAAAAAAAAGAGAAAATAAAATTTGTTTAAAATTGTTTTTGCCCCCCATAAAATTAAGGGACAATTTGGTGAACAGGAGGGTATGTAGCCGCCAAAGCGACGGCTGGGATTAGATGTATGGGATGGTAAATGACGCAGAGAGACCAGCAACAGCAAGTTGATGCTGTGGGCCCCACGTACGGTTGCAACATAACTGACGTCTTTTTCTCATTGGGTGGTCTCCCCAAATAATTGTAAGGTTTTTTTGGGATCTCAAGGAGCTGGGTCCCACTCTACAGATTCCGCCACGTGTCTTTGCTCTATTGGGTACCATCATCTGAACATGTAGTCCTAACCAGCCAATGACATACATCCACAGCATCAAGATGCCGTTAAAATTTTTCAAAATTTGCATAATTTTACATCTTTTTTAGTGGTTAGATAAAAGAGATTTTAATATACTGAATGTAAAAGAGATTTATCTTATTACACATTTCAATTTGCAAGAGTTTCAAATTTTATATTGTTCATGGAATCATATGATTCTCTTTATAAGACTTTCAAGGCACTAATAGTTAAGTTAAACATTTTTGCTAATGTGTTAATATATGGTTGCATGTCGATAGAAAAATTTTATATTGATAGTGTATATAAATTAAGTGGTACATAAAATAATATTTTTTTTAGGACTAAATTGATATTTTTATCTTAATTAATAAAAAAATCATCATTTTTTTTTAACAACTAATAAAAGGTATTTCAATAAATCTATGTCAATTATTGCTAAAATATTACAATTTTGCTAGTAAAGCTTACATGCATGTCATATGTTGCCTTTTTTTGTCATTTAAGAAGCTATTGAACTATTAGTTGCAAGAAATCAGTGCATGTTTTGATAAATTTCAAAAACCCTTAGTGATAATTTTGCAAATTGAGAGATGTTGGTGTAATTATAATATATCTCAAGGGAAATTAGTGTACTCTACCATAATTCTAATACATTGATAGTACAAAAAGTTTACATTATTATCTAATCATTTATCGTTATGTTAGTAAAAAAAAGTTGCTCTTACACCTATTACTTGAAAGGCTATGAAAATGATCAAAGATTTAATTGAATGGTCATATACAACTCTTTTACACTCTTTATGCATCAAAATTAAACTCAAAATTGAAAAATTGATCTACAATTGAATTGAAAGTAATTTTTCTTTTTTTTATAATTACTTTATTATATGTTTTTATCGATTGTAGATATTGATTCTGTTGGAAAACATCATATTAACACAGTGGAATATAAAACAATAGTGAACAAAAATTTTCCATCACATGAATTGTTCATATAAGATAGAAAACACTCTCAATGAAATCATATTTCATGAGGTTGGTATCACCTTGTGTCGTTTAGATAACATAAACACTTAAAGCAAGGATGAATAAGGACATGTACTTCTTATAGCGAAGTCTTGTAGAAAGTAGTTGTCCGTCTCACAAACACGTAGTCGCACAATCGACGAACCTCTAACTTGTCCACACGAACACAATATGCCAAGGAACTCCTTTTGTCCAAGTCTCGTTCTTTGTTGCCCTTGGAAACTTAGACTGGTATGAAGTTAGTGGTGGGGTGTATTTTTTTCAAAATGGAGACAACTATCTCAAAGGTTTCTCCCTTTTAAAATCATGAGCCATACTCTCTCTTTTGATTGTCAGAATTCCTTTTTTTATTATTATTTGGGCATGTGCAAAATATTGGGATGACATTTATTTCATATATCAATTCTCAATTGATTCTCAATTAAAAACTTATTTAAAATTTGAATTAATTTATTTTCAAATAATTCTTATTTTAAATAGGCTTATGTAATTTTGGTATTTACCAAAATAACATAATGTCACATATAAGTCATCTATGTCTTATATTAACCCAAACTCAAAAGACCAAAATGTTCCTGACAGGGTTTCTAAAATATAGACTTTCTATATAAAATCTTTTCCTTTTTGAGGATTTACCACCATGTTGAATTTGACTTTGGGATGTGCTAGCAACTTTGCAAGCAAGTTTAATTTAATTAATTTCTAATTAACTATATTAATTAGAATTAATTTGTTCTTGGCATATACATGTTCTATTGTGTGTGACTAACTAGGTTTATTACTAATTGGTAATGAGATCACAAAATCAAACCTTTGATCTTATCAGAAACTCATTTCCAAACCTAAAGTACAATTCCCAAAATACCCTTGGTTCTCATAAGTCATGGATAACACCTAGTACAACATGCCATGACCACCCAAATAGTGATGAATGTATCAATTAGAACATTCTAGTGAACAAATAATCATATTTTCCATACACTCAAATTCTTTCATTATAGGATTCCAATCCAGCCAGGGTGGATAATGTCAAACCCTAATAGCTTAGATCATATGGATTCTTTGAGTTTTTTCATTCTTTGATCAATATAACATAAACTAGAAACTCTTTTTTGTTTAAGTCCAAGTACCTGGCCAAGGATTTCATGATCAAGAACAACCCCTTATCCATAGGACCTATCCTTATTTACATGAGGTAATGAATCTCATCTTGATTGGTCACCTATCTCCATACATAACCAACTATAGCCACAGGCTGTTTAATACTAATGCATGACATGAGTATACAAAGAGTCACAAACTATAGTTACATATATGCAAGATAACCATGTCATCTTAGGTTTAAGGATTATATGAACTAATATGATCCAGATAATGTTTCATTGATATTAACAAAATTATCATGTGAACTTTATCTATTTGTCACGTTCAACCCACTTATCCTATAAGTGTACACATTTATTTTGACATCTAATGTTGTATAGTATGAGATTCACTATTCTATTTTCATTAGTATCTCATACCAATCATGGAAACGGGCAGAGTTGACGATCTTCCAGAATAATAAAGTCCAATTAGAATTCCTATAATCGTGAACTATTTTAAAGATATTGTACTAGACTACTTCGTTACTTATATTCTCAACTCTTGAGAATGAAGTATCTAACAAGTGTCTTATGGACTTATTCTAATAAACATAAAATATGGATACAAAAATAAAAGAAATGTCATTAAAAGGAATTATTGATACATATATTTATTAGCTCTAAACCATATAACTAACAGATTCTTATATGTCTCTGCCATTATGCACAACAATAACTTGAGCATGGCCAAAAATGGAAGGAAAAGGAGGTCTCATATATGGAAGAGAAAAAGAAGGAACGCTGAAGAAGGTGGAAAAGAAAATGGCCTCAAGGATAGAGGAGGATTAGAGGCATATGCAGCCAATGTACTCATACTTCCAGATATAAGAGCAAGATGCTCATCTTGATCTACCTCCTCCACCTCCACTTCCACCGCCACCAATCCAGGTGCAAGACTTTTCTCCTCATCTTTCGATGATGAAGACGAGGATATTTTAGACACTAATCGTGATGATTACTCATGATCATTTATAAATATATTCTTTTAAAGTTTTATTATTTCCAACGGAATTACCTTTTGTAGTAATATTCTAAAAAAAAAATAAGTAGCAGATTTTACACTATATTATCAACAAATACTCCCTCCATCCTTGAATAATTAATTTCCATTTAAAAAATTTAAATAGTTTAATTATTTCTTTTCAATAATGTTCCTATTAAATACTATTGACTCCAGGTGATTTAGGTGGTTCGAAGCTAGGTTTTAAGAATTTTTTTACCCATGATCGGATTGGTCACCTAGTTGGTTCCCTGTTGAACAGGCGCTGTCTGTTTTTAGAACCAAGGGAAGCACACATACCCTTAAACTAAAGAGTATTCGATCAACTCTATTTTTCTATAAGGAGAATTTATGATTGAAGGAATTGCTTGTGTATGTTGACCCAACATATTAAAATATTGTTTAAATTTTTCATCACTTAAGTATTTTTCATATGAGAGAAAATGAAAAGAAAATTAATATTATTTAAGTAGCAAAGAATAGTGGAGATAAAATATTAATTAGGAGATAGAGAGAATAGTTAAATGAGTAATTAACATAGAATTACAAATGCACCCATAACTATAAGTCAATTATTAAGAAAATAGACGATTGAGTTTCATGTCCAAAACAAAATGTGGAGGATGCTAACCTCGATATGAATGTTTGGAGGTTATATATATATGGGTTATGATCAAGTCATACAGTTGTAACTTCAAGCATATTTACACCACTTAATATTTTTTTATAAAATACTTTTTAGTCGATCCAACCATTGAATTATAATTATCTATCATAAAGATTATGCCAAATTTCATAATAAAAAATGAACATCAATAAAAATATAATGATATAGCTCTTATTCTTGTTTATTTTAAGCATATATGTTGCATTGGTTTTGATGTACATAAAAATCATGTCAAATGATTTCATATTATATATATATATATATTAAGATCAAATTACACTGGTATAACTTAACTTTAAATAATTGTTACACTATTGAATAACTTTTTATTAGATTAAATTTTAAGAAAATCAATCGTTCAACTAGAAATACACATCATATATATCATGTTTATAAAATTTTAAAATAATATAAAATTGTTTGACATATTTTTGTAGTTATACACATAACTTGATGCTTCAAGCTATGGCACAAGATTATGAGGCTCCATTGCCAAGGATGAAACCTTTGGAGTCTAAAATCAAGAGAGAATCAAGTGAGAGGAGTGATTGATTATTATGAGAGTAAAAACAGTAAATATTGGTTATTAGATCTTAGTTAATGGTCAAGGGTAACACATAAAATTGAGTGACTTTTCAAATGAGTATATGGATATTAAGTATTATTAATTAATTTTTAATATTGATAATTCATACATGATTATATGGCTTGAATTTATTCCACTCGCTCTTATAGTAAATCACCCTATCACTTAATTTTATGTAAAATAATAATATATTCAACTAGCAGATTGATGACATTGACATTCATGGATGAATTTATATATTAAATAGTGGGTTGCAAACCCCCACTAAAATTTGAGAATTTCATTAGTAGTATATAGATATATTCATACTTTTACCTATTATTTTATTAACCCTACACTAAGATAAAAATTATTGAATAGTTATTGATATTCTTATATATTATATTTATCCTCTTAACCTAAATTTCTAAACCCGTCACTGCTAGTATTTAATATCAAACAAGTTATCCACTGAAGTTTATATACAATTTATTATGAGTAAATAGATCACTAATAAATAAACTCACACTAATAGGTCAACTTTTTATTGATGAGTTTAATTTCTATACACTTACTTTTTTCACTGTCATCAAATTATATATTATTACATCAATAAAAATGGTTAAGTCTCATATTAATTATTTGAAAAGTCATACAAATGGGATGTTTTGATTGGATGACAACATTAAAAAGTTTTACACTATGACTTGGTTTGGTATTGTTGTGGCTCTCAAAAAGCCATAGTAGAACCGTTTGATAAAATAATACAAAAGTTGCTCTCAATAAGCATGAGTCATTGAAGCAGTGTTTAGTAAATATAATATAAAGTTGCTTCCAAAATATAAAATGATTATAATAGACATAACCATTTGTGTGAAGAAAAAAAAACTAAAACATTTAATTGGTGGAAGGATGAAGTTGGATTTTTATTAAAATTCAAAAGTTATATTAGTTTTTTAAAGTTTTTTTAATTTCAGAGAGTATAAGCCAACTCTAAAAACATCACATGAGGTGTTGTTAAAAACACCCATAACTTTTAAAAATTGAGAGTAAAAGTACCCTAGCTTTTTTATTTATCAAATAGAAAAAATTGGCTTATATTTTTCATAAACTAAAAGCTCTTAGCTATTGAGTATTACCAATCCCACCCCATTGCTACATAAAATTAAACGCAATTTTGATTATAATCTCTCTAATTTTCTTTTATAAGATTTTGATCCCTTTTATATCACAAGACTAGCTTCACAAAAATGTTTAAAAGTCTCTGCATGTAAATAACATGTTTCCACCGTCCACCAACTGTGGTGCCGGTATCATGATGGTCCCTTTTAACAGGGTCTCGAAGATCGCATTTATATTGAATTGCACAAAGTCTCCCTTGCATTAATAGGTTCATTCCCTCTAAATCTCAGAACTACCCCACCAAGAATCCAATAGTTCATTCGTGCTTCCTCATTTTCCATTTTGTACCAAACCACCATAGTCCATAAGGAAAGCAACTCCCTTCATAATTCATGGGCTAAGTTATACCCTTTTTTTTTTTAGATTTTGTTTAATTATATTTATCATCATTCTATTTTGTAAAATTATACTGACCTTCTATATAAATGTTAGTTTATTAATTTAAGAGAAAAAAATACTTCTATTCACTTATATGGATTTTTGATATTTCAGGTCAATTGCCCACTAATCATTTCAATAGAACATTAATTATATTTTTTCAATACTACTCTTAGTGAGCAAGTCAGTCCACTTATCATTATGTTTTAAAATAGGGCGATTCAGTTCATTTATATAATTTTATACCATTATCAATGTTTGTTTAGTGTTTTCTTAATCTATGTGTTTTTGCTTAACAGTTAACCTAAAATGGGGTAGTAACATGTAATATATACATAATTATTAGTGATAAGATTATAATATTTTGACAATATTTGACATATATATTCACTAAAATAACTATTTTATTATAAATTATAATTATAAGTTTCATTGCCATGTGATAAAGAATTACTCACTTTGTTCACTTTTAGCTAACTGTCTTTTAATGTTTTGATGCATAAATTAAGAAATCATTGCTCAAACACACATAAAAAGAGTTTATGTTGACAAAATATTACAAGAAATTTATACTTAAAAGAGCACTTAGCTTTGGGTATACATGAAAAGTATAGCTTATGCACATATAGGCAACATTTTTTTCAAATATGTTGCTTTTGATATAGTAGAGGCTACACTTTTTAATTTAGGACATCATTTTTTGAAGAGTTATTATATCATATGTGGTTGTCAAAGGCAATATTTTTTTTGACAGGATATATATTTTCAAGTGAATACGTCACTTTTCATAGAGTTGTTATAGCAAACATGATCAATTGTCTAAGTCAACACATTTGAATAGATAAGACAATATTTTTTAGATATCAAATGTAACACATTTAAAAAAAAAAGTGTTATCTGTATACACATTTTTCATATATTCCCAAAAATAAGTATTGTTTTAAGCCAAATTTCTCAAATGAAATTGCTCAATTAGAAAATTGTGCAATAATTATTACTACGAGAAGTTTGTGTGAGAGAAAGATTATGGACAAAGATAAAAGTGAAAAAGGATAATTAATACTTTCTTAAAACTCTTAAATGACCAATAATATTAAACGAAAAGAATTTACTAAAAGGACACTTATAAATCAATTAGGGGTGGAAGTAGGCTGTTAGGCTAGACTTTGATTTAAGTAGGCTTGGTCTGCATTTCCAATAGGTAGCCTAAGCCAGCTTATCATCTAACATATATTTTATTTATGGTCTTAGTTTAATGACCCAAAAGCCTATTGTTAATAAAAAAAATGCCTATTTTTAAATAAGTCAAATGGCTTTTAAATTTGTCAAAAAATATATTTTAAAATTAGCTAAAAGGTTTGTTAAATAAGTTGAAAAGTATACTTTTATATAGATTAAAATATTTCAATTATCATTAAATTTTCTTAAATAAAAATGTCAACAATGATAGAAATATAAGAAGGTTAGCCTATTAGGTATAATACGCTATTTTTAATGCCTTAAGTTTGACCTATTTAGTTAAAAAGACTTTTGAAAAGATCTAAGTCTAAATTATTTACTAAATAAGCTCAGTCAATTAGACCGAAGGCCCCTAACAGCCAGCTAGCTTACTTTCACCCCTAAAATGAATGGAGGGAGTATTTTATTAAATCAATGTGTTATATATTGTCAAAACTCAACATTTTAGAATTTTAGAATTAATAATTATATATATATTATATGTTATCTTTTTTCATTTAAATTAACGAATCAATATTCTTAAGGAAAGTTTGTGCAATTTTGGGAACCTCAAGGGCCTTTAGTGGAAATTTTGTAAATAGAATGATGCCAAATGTAATTATATTAAATCTCATGGGATATCAGTATAATTTCCTCTAATTTATATCAAGAGTAATATTTTGTTTAGGGTTCTGTTATTTGTGTTTGGTTGTTTTTTTTTCCCATTATGTTTTAATTAATAATTAAAAAAATTTATTTTAATATATTATCAAAATAATTTTTATATGTTATTAAATAATGTAATATTACATTATTGATAATTTTTTACTCTTGCAACAACGTAACGATTTTAAAAATTATTTAAAAAATAACGTTCAATTAATTCTTAATGAAAATAACAATATTGTTTTGATCTGATTTTAAGAATTATTCACACAATGAAAATGTTGGTTAGGGAAAAATTCTCCCGTCGTAGGTGTATAACTTAACAATGATAGCGTGTTAAAAAAAATTCTCTTACAACAATATCACTTTATTTTCTTATTTTCTATTTTTAAGGTTTTGTAAAAAAAATATAAAAAATCACCATTTCATTAATATAATTTTAAAACATGAAATAGAATGAAATTGTTAGTTCTTTACGAAGTTCAGAAAGTGGGTCGCAAAGTGTCATTTCTTCTTGTAGTCTAACTTTATTTTTTCATTAACTATAGACAATTAGATAATCATGAACTAATTAGTTTCATTGGTAGATCATTGATATGAATATAGGACAAATATAGTAATTTACTATCACTTCTTACACAATCAAATAAAGTTTTTCTCTTAGCGAGAAGCATGTAGATCAATTGACAGGGGTTATTTTAACCTAATTAGAGGTCTCAAATTCAAGTCATGGATATATAGTTGTGCTAAAACTTAAAAAAGAGCATTGTCAACTTAGTGATTCTATTTGACTAGAGCATAATTGTGTATCCAACTAGAGCAAAATTGCCTCTAGTAGGAGGATAAAGTTTTTTCCCAGGAGCGCGCCGTGTCTCTCTCACTCTCTCTTTGGTTTTTCTCCATGTGAGTTTTGTTAGGGTTACCGTCTTTCTCCTTTGGTGGTTGTCCTCCCATTCTTTCTTTTTATTTAAGTTACTTAGAATATTGTTTTGTGTTTTGTTTTTATTGTTCCATTTGTAGTGCTTTTATTGTATTTTTTATGGGTGTTTTCATTTTCCCTTTATTGATGTTTTCATTTCTCCCATGGGTATTTTCTATTTCGATGGTATTATAGATAAAGAAATGTTAAGATCTACCTTAGAAAGAGGTATAATACTTTTTTCAAGCTACAACACTTTTCATGTTGGTCTCCAATATGAAAGATGCATTGTTATTGATAGTCTTTGGCCAAGGAGCATAGTCACATATCGTTAATTAGTTCAAAGTGTGGTATGTATCTATTTTTTGTTCCATCTATGTTTAATTTATCTTTTTCATTTATAGGTGTCATTAGACTTCTTCATCAATAGATTTTATTTTTTGTGAAAAAAAAATTGGCAGAATATCATCAACTAATTTGTTTTATTGGAGATCATTGACATGAACATGGGACAAATATAGTAATTTAGTATTATTTCTTACACTTTCAGATAAAGTTTTTCTCTTAGTGAGGGGTGTGTAGATCATTGACAGAGGTTATTTTAATATAATCAGAGGTCTCAAATTCAAGCCATGGGCATGTAGCTAGGCTAAAACTCGGAAGGGGGAGCATTGTCGATTCAGTGGTCCCCCAACTTGAGCAAGATTGCCTCTAGTAGAAGGATAATTTTTTTTCAATTGCGTGCTCTCTCTCTCTCTCTCTCTCTCTCTCTCTCTCTCTCTCTCTCTCTCTGTGTGTGTGTGTGTGTGTGTGGTTGGGGGGGCAACCATCTTTCTCCTTTGGTGGTCATCCCACCATTCTTTCTTTTTATTTAAGTTAATTAGAATTTTGTTTTTGAGTTTTGTTTTTATTACTCTATTTGTAGTACTTTTGTTGTACCTTTTATGGGTGTTTCCATTTCTCCTTTATTGATGTTTTCGTTTCTCCCATGGGTATTTTCTATTTTGATGGTGTTATAGATAAAGAGACTTTTAGATCTATCATGGGAAGAGATATAATACTTTCCTCAAGCTGCAACATTGTTCATGTTAGTCTCTAATATGAAATATGCATTGTTGTTGTCCAAGGAACATAGTCACATATCGTTAATTAGTTAAAAGTGTGAAATATATCTATTTTTTGTTCAATCTATATTTAGTTTATCTTTTTTTTATTTATAGGTGTCATTAGGCTTCTTCATCAATAGATTTTTTTCCATAAAAAAGAAAGTAATTGTAAATTTAAGATGGTTACTGAAGAGTATGAATGTTCGTAATGATCAATGTTTGAATAACACATAGCTCCTCTATTTTTTTTCCTCCTTAAAAAAATAATGTGAGATGTTGAATTAATTATTTTTTTTGTATAACACTAAAGAAAAGTTAATTAATCTTTTTTGGAACTGTTGCTTTTGTCATATCTATAATATATTAACATAGTTTTATTTTATAGAGTGCATGCATGTGTTCGCCTCTATGGGAACAAAAGCTAACAAAAACAAAAAAAACAAATTTGTTGCTTGAAATTGTTGATCTTAACAAAATGCTACAAATAATTCCGTAAAAAAAAATGCTACAAATAATGGTCGTGCTCTGATTAAACGCAAAACCACACAGCTGCATCATCAAATACTCTTTTTAATTATGCATTAGACATAAATAACCGTTGAATTAAAATTTCTATGAAGTTTTTTCCATCTCCTTCCTTTTATCTTTCCAATGCCGTGTGTTATGATTTAAGTCGAGTTATGATTTAAATGGAAACTTTTAAATATTTTTGATATGTTGGAGAGAATGATATTTGAATTTATGACCTCATACAAACTATTCAAGTTTCTCATCACTAACTCACTCCTATTGATTTGGAAACTTTTGAATATTCATGGCATCTTTTTTTTTCTTTTAAGTGTTATGTTTGGATATATATAATTTCATATACTCAGTGGTCAATCTTCTACTTTTTTTTTTTCAAGTTTTTAGGTTTTTTGGCGAAGGGGAAGTAAACAAATTAAAATAAGAATGATTTAATGAGATAAAATATGTTTCAATCAACCACTTAATAGGTTTAAATAGTCTGACATTTGTTTATCTTAGGTAAAATTGTAAATTTGTGTCTTATAATTTTTTTTTAAAAAAAAAACTAGCAATAAGAGAGCCTAACCTTTATAATGAGGTTGTAAGACTTGAGCCATAATATTTGAGCCCTATTAAATTTTAAATACTCATAATTTATAAAAATAAATAATATATTTCTTGAGGCAGAACATGAAATAATATATTTGTTGTCGCGGATAATGCAATTCAAAATAAAACTAAAATTTGGAATATATATAGTTATAAGATTTAAATCTATTTTTGTCCTGAAAATTAAATGAGATTTGGTTTTGGTTCCTTGAAAAATAAAAAAGGGTTTTGGTCCAAATATTTTCAAATAGTTAATAGTCATAGATGACACATTATGATTTTATATATTAAAAAACCCTCACTCAATAGCTCATTAATACATCGTATGATACTTAATAACTTAGTTTGCATTGGGGTTCTAAAATATATGGTTATAATAGCTAGAGCACATATGACTATTATCTACCATATATTAAGATTGAATAACATAGTTTTTCATTAGCCAGCTTTGAAATTAATAAAGACATCCTAATTGCAGGACTAAAACCAAAACTAAACCTTCGCTATAACTACACAATTATGCAACAATACTAAAGGGTTGAGTATATTCAAGAATTCAATATGCATTTAACAATAAGCAACTAAGTTGAAAAATCTAAATTGACAAAAAGTTTAATTATAATCATAAGTTGGATTCATCTTTGCTTGGGAGCTGGGCGCTTGCTATCGATCATCCGTGAAGGAGATGCTAGCGAGGTGTTCAACATGATTTTCCAATTTTTGTTTTTGTTTTTCTCCAAGACAATGTTCAGTTACTGATTATATTCTCTAGCTTCTCTTTCCAAATCTTGAACTTGAGACTTGGTTAGAAGAATGTCCCAGTTGCATTTTTCTTTGTTTTCAATAACTAATCTCTTTGAGATGTGTTCTTAAAAGATAAATCTTTGACCATGAGATTATTTCTATACATACTGCGGAATTAAATCATTGATGACTAGATGGTTAAAGAGTTTAACTAGCTATTATCTATACTAGGACTTGGTTATCTCAATTGCATTTTTAGATAGGCTCTATCCCTAATTTTTAATACAATAGCTAATTTGTCAATTATTAAATAGAATAGAGTAAATATTTTATTTCGAAGTTAAGAATTTCTCGTAATGTATAAGTTGCTATTATTGAATAAATTTGAAACCAATAAAAAACTTATATTTCCAACTATGCATATTTATTATAAGACGTATTATAAAATGTCTACATGAATTTCAACTTTTTCTATCGTAAAAGGAAGTTGTACGCATTTGCTATTAAACAATTAATTTTAATATATTATCAATATAATATTAGTTCTGATAATTAAAAATTGTGCATATGTATGATCGTTAAGATTATTATGATAAAATAAAATAATTTTACGGGTGATAACACATAATTAATATCTCTATGAAAACTTTTTCTGCCGGTAGCATATTAAAATTAAATTTTTATAATGATATGAATGGTATAAATATTAACTAGTCCTAGTTATTATTATTAGGGTTAACCTCCAATTATGTCCAACACATTTTAGCAATCTTTTGATTTAGTCCTAAAAACTTCTTTTTGGTTTAATTTATATCTCAAACGTTATCAAATCGTTCCAATGTTGTCCTTTTAATAGATAACATCTAAATCATAAATAAAAAAACTGATGTGAAGGTCAAATTTCGATATTAAAAAATAAAATAAAATAATTATATTATAATGTTAGGAGATCACAATAAGAGATAAAATATTAAGTTTGTGTTTATAATTTAAGTATTAATTACATTTTGAAAATATTAAGATGTAAATAAAATAAAAAAATTGGGAGTATATTAAAATCTTGATAAAATATAAGAGAAGAAATAAAGTTTTATTATTATTATTATTACTACTACCATAACTATTACTACTACATTTGTTCATCAGTACATGTTGTCCCTATATGGTCCTGTGGGGATGGGCAGTTCGATGGGAAAGAGAGTGACCCCATATGCAATAAAGAATAGTAATATATTAATATGACAATATAATTTGGAAAAATTATTTATATTTATGAGATAGGAGACATGAGAACCTCATTTATATAATGATAAATAAAGTATAAATCAGTATATTATCATATTTCTCATGAGCATAAATAGCACACCTATTTGAGGGGAGAAAATAGAAAAAGAAACTTTGATCAATCAATAAATCAATGAGCAAATGGGCTTGTGGCATAAGTCACCACCCCCAAATAGTTTCCATAGAAGGAAAGATTCCCTTCATAAAAAGTTGAGGGAAAAGTCAGAAAAATGTGAAGGGGGTTTGGTCTAGCCTTGAGGGGCACCCTAGTCCCATCTACATCTAGTCATTGGCTATCTGTTGTGTCCAGCTGCTCATGTGCGAGCATGCGTATCCAGCCAAGAAGGATCCCTATATCCAACACGTCTCCACACCTAACTTCAACGCAATGCTTTACATTATGACACATTTTTTATCATAATAATTGAGAATAATGATGAAATTCAGTCAGAAAATATATATTTTTTTAAATGATGGAAGAAGTAACGTGACAATGAATATATACTATATATATTGTAACAAATATATATATATATATACACAGATTATATAATTGAAATTTTTTAAATTTACGAAAGGCATTTGTCTCCACAGTTCACAATGTGTATCTGCCCCGATAGAAGTATTCGAGCACATCAAAAGTTCACTTTAAGCTTTTGTTAACGACTTAACTTTTTGACTAACAAATATGATTAATTGGATATATTGTAAGACTTAACATACTATAATATAAAATTTAGGTTTAATTATCCAGAACTCATTATAGTTTTACTCAATTTTTAATTAGATCCTCATAATTTAAAAATTTATAATTGAGTCTCTATATTATACAAAAATTTTCAACTGAATCCTTATAATTTAAAAATTTTATAATCAAGTTCCTATCTTATCAAATTATAGGGACTTCATCACAAAATTTTTAATCTATAGGAACTTAAATGAAAATTTTTGTACAATGTAGAGACTTAATTGAAAATTTTGGTATAATATAGGACTTTATTATAAATTTTTAAATTATAGAAATTTAATTAAAAATTGAGTAAAACTATAATAACCTCTAGTAATTAAACCTAAAATTTTAAATCAACAATATTAAGTACTTCTTGAACTTGTATTATTGAAAAGAGTGATTTGCAAATACTAGGATTTTTTCACCGAATAAAATTAATTTTTTAAAAAACTCATTTTTCTAATATTATTTACCAAAATCCGCTAATTTGTGTTTCATAGTTGCAATGTTTTCTTTGGAAAATGAAATCATTGGAGGCTACAACAATTTCTTTGTAGTTTGGCTCTATTAGTAGTGTAAAACCATTTTAGTTTTAATTTGAATTTGTTATTTAATCTTTTTTTAATCTAAACCAATATTCTATTTTTTTAATGTTAATGTGGCATTTGTTTGAATTTTTACTTTTGAATTTTGAAAATATTATCTCATCAAAATCTTGTCACGATTAAAAAGAATCATGATTGGCATATGAGGGACTAATTAAGTCCCCACAAAAGCTCCCTATATAACGTGTTACACATATATGCATAATAAATCATAATTGTGTACAAAAATATTACTTGAAATGTGTTTAACACATAAATTCTCCTAAAACCATAAGAAAACATTACTCATAAAAACCATAGTTTTTCCAAACATCCATAATACCAGCTTAAATATCCAAAGCTAGAAATCAGTTAACATCTATAATTCATGTCTCACAAAGGAAATCCATAAATTTGATAGAAATAGCATAAAGAAAACAATGCATGTGTCTGGATCCACCACCAACACATTGGAACACACTAATAATTAACATAATCCTAAACCACTAGCTTCATTGCGAAGCGAAGCTCACCACTGAGGAATCTACCGATAGCTCCTATGAAGATCGAAGGTGTTGGAGCGACGTCCATCCCAATAGCTAGATCTGAAAAGGGATGGAGGAGGAGCAAGTCATTGAACTCAGTGAGTAGATTATCACTCACAACCCACATGAGACAAAGAAAATATTTAGAATAATGTGACAATCACAAGCAATCATATCTTTACATAATAACAATATAAATGCATCATTTTCTTGATCTATTTAGATGATCATATCTAAAGGTAATTAGGGGTGTACCGAGTAATATCTTGACCAACCTATAAGTTAGAATTCACGTTAATGTGGTCTCCCAAGTTCAGGGGCCCAACAATATTTGAGGCCCAACCTATGATCTAACCAAACAAATTGGTAAGGACCTATAAATCGGGTCATGAATATTTGACAACTAGATTTCCTCAAAGCAAGGGACTGAAGAAGATAATTTAGTAACAACCAAGGAAGAAATCACCTTCCTTGATATCCTAAGAGTTGACCCGTTACCCAAAGTCTAGGGGTAAACCTTAACAAATTCCTCTATATAAGAATAGTTTTGGCTCATGAATAAGAAAAACCAGGAGCTGAACTAGAGGTATATGGAATATTAGAATGTTGTGGAGATGAAACTTCTGATGGAGGAGGCTTATTTTTGGTCTGGAATCTTAACAACTTTCAGACTCTACATCTCATGATTCAAGAAAGACAAGTGGCGGATAAAATGATTCGCACCTGTTTTGGAGCTTCAAATGCTCCCCACTTAATTGTAATAAAATTACTTAATTATCAATATTTTAAATTTCAATGCCTCACCAACTATTCACCCTATTCTCCTTTATCAATGTCTCTGAGCCACCATCATCAACTTCAATAGCGGTACCACTCCCGTCACTGCCAACATTGCAACCTTTGCCACCCTGCTAGTGCGACTACACCACTAAATCCATCTCCCCTTTTATCCATATTTTGTTTTGTATGTTAAAGCATCACTACCACAAATCTGAGTTATTCTCCAATCTATTTTCAAAAGACAATGTGATACAATTTGTTCCCAAAAATAATATTGGCTTCAAAATTTTTACTTTACTTTTCAAAGTTTAGCACCACCACCATTGTTGTTGCCCACCAGCATCTCTTCTGCTCCACCCTTGCGCACTTGCTCTACTCTATCTACTAAATGCAAGGTTTCACAAATCTTTGCTTAAATATCTGGGTCTTGTGTGTATATGGGGGAAGTTGTCAAGGTTCAATTTTTCCTCCCATTTCATTCCCAAACTTTTGTTTCTTGCTTTTCAATCCAGTCCTCTTTTCAACGTTATCTCCATTTTCACCTTTTTCTCACTTAGGTTCTTTTCAAGTTTCATCTTTTCAGCTTCCATACACCGTAACTCTTCAAATTTGTTTGCCTCTTAACTTGCTTGCCAATTTTTTTGCGGAATTATAAATTCCCTCCAATGATATATCATGCTTAGTGTGTCAATGGTATTTTTTTGGGGTCCAGCCATGTGAAAGAAAGAGAAAGAGAGCTAAAATATTGGAACAACAAAGGAACAAAATTTTCAAAGTGTACATGAAGAGTGGTTGGTTTTTGGTGCACGAGTGAAGAAATTTCTTCTAGCCAACCGTTGCAATGTGCGTTTACACTGCATGAACCTATACAAATAGAGGCAATTCCTTCATTTGAAGATACAACGAAGCAATGAGAGTTATAGAGCTACATAGTAAAGAAAATACACAGAGTGTGTTATTTTCTGAATAGTGAGAGGAAAATAAAGAGTGTGAGTAAATCTCAGAGTGTAGGGTGTGAGAATACACCGGGAATATTTTTGGGTATTATCTTTATCACTTCTTAGTACTACAAAAGTGTAGTATTTGAATAGGAGGGTTATCATCGGAAACACCTGTATTTACCTATTGGGTTAGAGAATGTGGAAAGGATATTTTGTAATTATCCTGAATAGTGGAATATTTTTAGAGTCTATCCCTTGGTTTTCTCGGTATTTGGGGGTTTTCACATTAAAAATTTGATGTGTAATTTTCTTGATCTATTTTGTTAACATGAATAGTGACGTAGGTCCCACTCCACTGAATAGTGATGCCAAACTTACTATTTATGAGAATAGTGACTTGGTTCGATTGTTGAGTACTATTCACGTACATAGTAAATAGTGATAAGTGGGTCCCATCGATGAATTACTAGTCACCCTGATATTTATTCTCTGCGTAGGCCGATTGGTAGATTTAATTCTATCAGATTTATTTTGATGCTTATTGCCATACATTGACATCATTTAATTACACTATGAATCAACCCTAAGCCCAACAAGTGGTATAAGAGCTCAAGTTAAGCTCAGGATTGTGCTAAATTAAATGGAGGAGAATATGGGTACCATGATCAAATTGACAACTGGAAATTACTCCATTTGGAAGCCAAAAATAGAGGATATACTTTCCTATAAGGATTTGTATGATCCTAGAGAAGGCAGATGCAAAGCCAGAAGACGTGATAGTGGAGAATTGGAAAAAAGATGCATTGTAAGGCCATTGGGTTGATTAGCAGTGGGTGGATATTAGTGTATTCCACCATGTGGCCAAGAGACGAATGCCCATACTTTGTGAAAGAATTTACAAGATCTCTATGAGAGAAAGACTCACAAAATAAAGCTTTCACAATCAAGAAGCTTGTGAATCTCAAGTAAAGATGGAAGGTCTGTTGCTAAGTACTGAGTGACTTCCAAGATATGGTGAATCAGTTAAGCATCATGCAGATAGTGTTGGATGATGAGTTACAAGCACTACTTTTGACTTCTTTGCTGATAGTTAGGAGACCTTGGTGGTGTCACTGAGCAACTCCGCTTTAAATGGGAACTGTCTTTAATCCAAGTCAAAGATAATATGTTTAATGAAGAAACCAGAAGGAAAGACTTCATGGGAGTAGATATTCCCGGCCCTTATCATGGAGAACAGGGAAAAAGCAAGAGCAGGGCGGTTCAAAAAACCAAAAAATCGATCACAATCCCAAGTCAAGAAAAATGTTTAAATGTTACCATTGCAGCGAAGAAGGGCACATAAAAAGGAATTACAAGGCTTGGAAGAATAAAAATAATAAAATTTGAAGAAATCAGGACGCGATTGATGATGAAAATACTACAACTCTTGTGACAAATGGGGAAGTGGCATTGCTCTCTTTTGTAGATGAAGAGTGTCATGTTGCAAATTCATGTGTTGAATGGATCGTTGACTGAGTTTCGTATCATGCCACTCCTAACAAGAAATTCTTTACTGTGTACAAAGCAGGAGACTTTGGCAAAGTGAGGATGGGCAATACTAGTAACTCTGACATTGTAAGAGTTGGTGATGCGTGCATTCAAACAAATATAGGATGTACACTGACATTGAAGAATGTGTGACATGTCTTGAATTTACACCTAATCTGATCTCTGTACATGCTCTGGATCTAGCTGGATACTATAGTAACTTTGGTGATAGCAAGTGGAAGCTTTCCAAAGGTTCGATGGTGGTTTCCAGAGGAATGTTGTACAACACTTTGTACAAGACTCAAGTTAAGCAGATTGGAGGGTTGAATGCAATTAAGGATGATGCTTCACTAAATTTGTGGCATAAAAGACTAGCTTATATGAGTGAAAAATGATTGCAGATTTTGGCTTGGAAATCCCTCATTCCTTATGCCAAAGTCCCATGGAGGTAGAAACTCTAGGTGGTAGTAGATATTTTGTGACGTTCATTGAAGATGCTTTACGGAAAGTGTGGGTTTGTTTCCTAAAGAGGAAGGACCAGGTGTTTCAATACTTCAAGAGGTTTCATACCATGGTGGAGAGAAATTGGAAACCTTTGAAGTGTTTTCGTAATGACAATGGGGGAGAGTACACTTCCCATGAATTCAAGAACTGTTGCTCTGAACATGGCATCAGGCATGAGAAGACAGTTCCTAGCACCCCACAATATAATGGTATGGCCAAAATAATCAATAGAACCATTATAGAGAAATTTAGATGTATGTTGAGAATGGCTAAACTACCTAAGCCATTCTGGGTGAAGCTTCAAATGGTGCTACCTGATTAACAGATCTCCGTCCGTTCCTTTAGGCTTTGACATTCCTGAGAAGTATGGTTCGGACATGATGTTAATTACTCTCATTTGAAGGTGTTTGGATGCAAAGCCTTTGCTCATGTAAGTATGGAGCAGAGATAGAAACTTGATGATAGAGCCATTCTTTGCATATTTATGGCTTATGAAGATGAGGAATTTGGCTACAAGCTATGGGATCTGGAAAAAGAGGATTGTAATAAGCAGAGATGTAGTGTTTCATGAGTAAGAAACTATGTCGGATTCTGCTATTTTAGAGAAACTGATGAATCTGGTGGTAAGATTGATTTTACACAGTCTCTTTCCTAAAGAAAATGCCACAGAAGAGGGAGAGGTTCAAGACCATGGGGTTGATGATAAGCCATCAATTGATGATGCTGGAGATGGAGTTAGGAGATGTTAGTAGGGGGAGCAAGCTCGTACACCACAACTCTTGTCCTTTTCAATGATGAGAGGGAGCCAGAGTTTTGAAGAAGTTCAGACTCATAAGGATAAAGTTCAATGGATCAAATTCATAGGAAGAGATGGATTCCTTCAGAAGAACGATACTTATGAGCTGGTAAACTTCCTGAAGGCAAGAAAGCCTTGAAAAACAAATGGGTATTCAAACTAAAAATGATGGCAACAAGCTAGTGAAGTATAAGGCTCGCTTGGTTTTGAAAGGCTTTGGTCAAAAGTGAGGGATAGATTTTGATGAGATTTTATCTCCAGTTGTCAAAATGAGTTCTATTTGAGTTATACTCAGATTGACGCCTATCTTGGATTTGGAGCCTTAGCAGTTAGATGCGAAGATCACGTTTTTCCATGGTGATTTGGAGGAAGCTAGAAAGAAGCTAATGGTTTAGATCAGCTAGTTTAGATCAAGTATGGATGACATGGTGTTTGTTGGATCCATGTGATAACTCCCTTGTGTCGAAAGTCTTCCTGCGAAGTGGAGTCCAGGCGGTGTGTCCCGAATGTTGGCGGTACAAGTGAAGAGAGCATGATTAGCGGTGATGAGGCTTGTGGATGATGCTCTTGTGTTAGCACCATTAAATGCTTGAGAAATGCAAGGTTATTGCATGAAGAAAGTTGTAGCACGAGATAAGCTTCAACTTTGTCTCGAGTTAATCGGTATGGATTCTAGATTATTTCTCTCAAATTATTCCCCATCGGCTAGAGGGGGAGAATTGTGGGGTCCAGCCATGTGAAAAAAGAAGAGAAAGCCGAAATGTTGGAACAACAAAGGAACAAAATTTTCAAAGTGTATAGTGAAGAGTAGTTGGTTTTCAGTGCACGCGTGAAGAAATTTTCTTTTGCAACCAACCTTTGCAGTATATGTTTACACTACATGAACCTCTATAAATAGAAGTGGTTTCTTCATTTAAAGATACAACGAAGAGCGAGAGTTATAGAGCTGCTTAGTAAAGAAAATACACAAAAAGTATGTTATTTTCTGAGAATAAAGGAAAAATAAAGAGTGTGAGTAAATCCCAAAGAGTGTAGGGTGTGGAATACACGGGATTATTTTTAGGTATCATCTTTATTACTCCTTGGTACCGCAAAAGTGTAGTATTTGAATAGGAGGGTTCTCACAGAAAACACTATATTTATCTCTTAGGTTGGAGAGTATGGAAAATATATTTTGTAATTATCTTGAATATAGTGGAATATTTTTGAAGTCTTTCCCATGATTTTTCCTCTGGTATTTGGGGGTTTCCACGTTAAAAATTCGGTGTGCATTTTCTTGATTTATTTTGTTAGCGTAAATAGTAACGTGGGTCCCACTCCATCTGAATAGTGACACCAAACTTACTATTCACAAGAATAGTGACTTGGTCCGATTGTTAAGTACTATTTATGTGCATAGTGAGTAGTAACAAGCAACTCCCACCAATGAATTACTAGTCACCCTAATATTTATTCTTGCTGCTTGGCCAATTGGTAGATTTAATTCTATCAGATTTATTTTGGTACTCATTGCCATACAATGACGTCATTTAATTACACTGTGAATTAGTCCCTAAACCCAACAATTTTGACAAAATAACTATTGTTAATTTTGAGCTTTAATAATAATGGTTATCTATTGTGTACCAATAATGATAGTGCTTATAGGAACAACATGTGCCATGCTACAAGAGAAGATGGCTTTTGGGATTGAGTACAAGGAGTTAAAAAAATTTATTATGAAAAAATGAAGGTAAGGGAGGAAGAAAGAGTGGTTTGTGCTTGTAATATGTAAAAGATAGATTAGAAATTGAAAATGAGAGAAATAAAGGGGAGATTTTGAAGATAAAGATTAACGAGGAAGAAGGTGGTGTTAGTTGAAAGGATGATTCAAGGTGGGAGAGTTGGATTTTTGGGTCAGGAGGATGATTTTTCTGAAGGACGGTAAGATAGGCAGTGGCCGATAAGGATGGTGATAGAGTGGATGTAGACGGTGGGTGATGAAAGGATATTTTTGTCTTTTAAAAATTATCTTTATTTTAATATTTCATATAAATATTATATCTTTAAATCTGAACCATTCAAATAAAATCTAACAATCATGAATAAGTGATCATGCAATGATCCAAGACAAATGTGTGATCAAATTATTAGCCACCAAATTAGTCGCGAGAGAGGATAAAAACTTTTGAAAGTTTAATTTAACCCCATTTGAAAGTCATGATTTAACACACTAAATTTTTTTATTTAGTGTTGCTCAGGAAATTCTTAATGTTTTGATAAATTTTTAAGAAGTTTACTTTTCACCACTTCATCAACTTTGCTAATGAAAATGGCTAACTTGATTTATACATCTCCTTTTTAATTTCATGCAAATATTATATATTATATATAAAGGCTCTATTTGGATCCTTGATCTAGTAATTAAATTTTAATATTTATGGTGTGTTTAGTTGGAAGGCAAAAATGAGAATAAAGATTATATGGATGAGTTTCATATATTATTTTATACATAAAATTTATTCATATAATTATTACTATTATTTTTACCCATCAACCAAATACACCCAAAAGTGTTTAGCTTAATAAAATTATTTTTCACATAAAAGGTAAAAAATTAAAATATATTTTATGTATTAATTAGGTAATCTAATTTTGATATACTATATATTATTCATTGTTTTAATATTATTATCCACTCGAGTGTTTGATTTTCATTTAATTACCTTAAAATTAATCATACATATAATAATGTCCTATTAATGTAAAAAATTTTCACATTAAGATCAAACTCATAGGCTTTTTAACCAAAAAAATTTTAAAGTCATTAATTACTGATTTGCATGGGTTTTAACATTATTTACTAATATACATTATTTTTTCTATATAAGCAATATGGCCAACTGCGCTAGCGTTTTTAGTGTGTCTACCGTTATAAATCACACAATACAATGAACAATTAGCTATATTCTTGGTTTTGACACTGTGCCAGCTATTTACGACGTACTATTAGTTGTATTCTGAACAGTACAAAATGGCTAGTTGTTGGACATATTGCAAACGAAGTAGCTCTATTTAAACACTTGAGCTCACTACTCGTGAAGTAGATTCAAAGCCACTTTGAAAATGTGTGTGTGAGTAGTGTTTTGTTGATGAGTGGTTATGAGCAAAAATAAAATGACTTAGAGACATTATATGCTTGTCCACTATGATTGTGAAATTATTCAAAGCTTACAAGATGAAGTCTATTTTTATTGTCAAAATCCAGCAGTTGTTAGTGTTCGTTCGATTACCAAGAGTCTTTTTTATCTTCATGCCAAAATTCTTCACAAATTCAAAGGAAATATGCAAATAATCTAGATGGTGTATTAGTTATCCATGTTGATTGCTCAAGGTGCAGGATGATATGGAAGCTGCATCATTGATCCTGACGATGATTTGAGGATGATGCTTGATTATATTTTCATCATAGCTAGTTGACCAATGTTTGTGTTATGAAAGTATTCGTAGCTCCAAGAGAGTTGTAGTTGAAATCTAATGGATCTACTCTTGTCCAAGCTTTTGTTGGATTGTCACTAGCTCAAACTTTCCAGATAATTTCAATACCAAGTCCAGTGGACAATGAAAACCTTCGAGAAGTAAATAAGGAAGATGTGATGAGTGGCCAACCTTGAAACAACTTGTTGTCGAGATTGGTAAAGAGGTTTCACTAGATGTTCCAATTGAAGGCTATGAGCCTTTTAATGAGGTGGTTGATGAAGACAAGCCGAATTGAGCTGTAGTACATGCAAAGCGTTTTTGCATGATACGACGCAGTGAACAGGATTATAGTTCTCGAAAATCAAAGTGTCAGTCATATTTGAAAGTGTAAATACGCGTAATATGTTTGACTAAACATATTATGTTCAGGAAATATGTTTAGTTGCTAGCCGTATTGTTTCTATTAAAAATATAGCTGTATATTGATAAATAAAATTGCATACATGGAGATTTGTTATTAATTATTTTTTATTTTATTTAGGTAAAAAAACTATAAATTTTTTTCTTATTTTTTAAGATTGAAAAGATTAGGTGAAGGTATGGTAAACGCGTGTTTTACTAGTGTCAAGGAAGACCTTAACTTCTTTGAAAATTTCTAAAAGTGATTACATATCACTCTACCAACAAGATTTTTACACTTATCAACGGATTTGAACCCACACTCTTATCAGATATGAGCCAAATCTTAATCATATGTGCTTCGCATGTTTTTTATTTCACTTTTATGGATTTACCAATTTGACCCATGATATATACGCTTAATTAATTTCTTTGTTCAATAATTATTCCTTATGGACATCAATGCTGCATGCGTTTGTGTTGGAGCAACACAGCAGCAGAAGTCTATATTTATTGTTTTTAATACTCCATCATTTTCATTTTATCTGTCCACGACCAAAAAGTACATGGATAAAAAATAATAAATATATCTTAATAATGATAAAAAGATATATGAGTATGCCATATTATCATTCTTATTAAAATATAAATTTACATGATTATAATGTTAAAAAATAAGATACAACTAATTACATCAGCAATAATATTGACAAATAAAAATTTAATGTTTCTTGATATAATAAATTGACAAATGTTTTGCAACAAAAAAAATCAAGAAAAGTGGACAAATGGAGTGAAAATGAGGAGTGTTAAGGCCCATTTGGCACATCTAATTCTATACGGATTGATAGTACAAGATCAGATAAATTTTTAATATTATACAGTGTTTATTGTAATATTATATAAGATATTATATTTTATATTATGTAATATTATCATTTATTTACAAATAATTATGATACTATAAGTAAATATTAAATAAAATAAAAACAAACTAATAATTTTTATTAATTATTTTAATATAATTTTTAAATATGATGTTTATGTAAATATTTATTAGTTTAAATTTTAATTTATATTAAATTTATTATTTATTTCAATAAATTATAAAAATACAAAATACAATTTTATATATCTTAATATTTTCTATTTTAATTATAATTATAATTTTATTATTACATATTTTTTATTTTTTATTATTTATTTTTATATTATTTATTATTTAATATTTAATATTATTTATTATTTGTTATTAAATATTTATTATTTATCATTTATATTTATTTTATTTTTGTTATATATAATTAAATTTATATAATGTATTATTTGTATTTTAATAATTTTATTTTATTGTTATTTATTTCAGAATTATTTTATTTTAATAAAATATTAAAAAATAAAAATGACCTTATATATTTAAAGCTAATTAGGCGTTATTCGCCTCCCCATATTATATTGACGTATAAGGAATTATGATATATAAAATTATATAATATGTTGTCTGTATCAAATAATAAATTATGACATAATATATAATATTAACTTATATTATCATGTTTTATATATCATACCAAACACATCCTTGTTGAAGCAAACTGGATCCAAGATTTCCATGAATAGACACGGTAAAAGGAAATGACCAAGAGCAAGAAAATTTGTTAAAATTTTATTACGTGAACTATGTGTCAAAATGTTACTGAAAATTTTTAAATTAAGCACTTATAATGTTCTTTGGGCCATTAGAAATTTGTCACGTCGAAGCGAATTATATTTAGCATGATTTTTTCATACTATCTATCGGTATTCCATGTTAAAATATTGAACAACCCCCCACATTGGGAGGCAAAGCTCCGACAAAGCTATCAAGGAACAACCTAGAAAGGGCACACAGTACAGTCAAATCTGACAAGTTCAATCACGTTTTTCTTTTTTCTTTTTTTTTAAAAAGGAAATAAGATAAAAATGTGTAGGAAATTCGACAACAAAGAAGTGATGATGATCAAGAATATTGAGACTACAAATTAACAGAGAAGTTAGCGATCTTATGCTCTTGAAACGAGTGACATAGGTGTGTTGATCTCATCTAAGATTTTAACATTTCAGCAGCCACAATTCATATATATCATCGGGAGATTCATGTGTGTGTGACAAATTAATAGTGAATGGTAATCCTCTCAGGGTTTAACAAGGTGCATTACTCGTGCCAATTTGCTTTTGCTCTCTTTAAGATGCCTTTGGTGAAGGTTTTGATTGAGTTTTGGTTTAATCTAATTTCCAAGAAACAATTGGCAAATGTGATTAGAGCAAAGCAACCATCCACTTTAATCTCTCGAAGTTTATAAAGATGAGATTATTAGAATTAGAATAAAAGAATTGTCTCTCTATTCTCTCTTTATTCTTCCCCCTTTCTGTTGCCATACGTTGTAGACCATTGCTCAGGTCATCACTCATCAGCCTTAAGTAGCATCTTCTCCTTTGTTGTGTGGAAATAAGTTCTTAAGTTTATCTTAATCCATTTACATATAAAAGTACTTTAATTAAAAATTTCCCCCTGGAACCATACTTAATCTGAGAACATGTAAAAAATAACTTTTCATGCGCTGGAATTTTGTTACTACCAATAAACAAGTATGCAGAGCTTCTGATGCAACGTTAGGCAATGCATTTTGAAGTTCTTTAAAATTTGGTCACTTTATGCATAATTATTACATGAAATCAAAATAATCTCAAGAAGGAGAAAGATGAGAAGTACAAACTATAAAAAAATTAATAAATGAAAGGGAAACAAAATAGTGTGTGAAAACATGTTAAATTGGTCTTGTGTATGTTGCTATTAGCAACTTATCCTTCTTGACTCCATGAAAATCTTGCTGTGACTGCCTTGATAGTTTCCTCCTTTGTTTTTTTTGGCATATAGAGCTCTCTTCATATGTTTTCCCTTCTTCCTCCTTAGGCAAACATTGTTTATTGGTACTCTTCTCAGCACTTGGGGAGGTCAATTGGAGGTGGTAGTAGAGATTCACTTGGTCCTTTACCATTATCCACCACAAATGCCATCTTCAGTCCCCATGTTGTATGAACCTCCAAATGGCAGTGCATAAACCAGACCCCTAATAGACACATAACACCATATATCATATAAAATAAACCGTGACATCTAAATCCATTTATCTTTCTATTAACTTTGTAGTCTTAACTTTCAAAACGAGTCATGTTATTTGTACCATTTTTGGTAAACATCTTTTAAGGGACATCTGATGTGTCACTTTAACATTGGTTGAAATAAAAGTTGAGACTCACTCTTAATCAATGTTTAAGAGACATCTCAAGATGTCCATTCAAAGTTGTCCAAAGAAAGTGGCGCAAAAAACATTTCTCTTTTCAAATACAATTGAGTTGATAACTTTACCTGGATTATCAGCCCTGAACCTGATAGCTGTCCACCCTCCTGATGGGACACCAACTGTGTTCCTCTCCACAGGATCTACAAGGTTAAACTTTTTCGTGTCCCTTTTGGGGATGAAATTCCCTTGCCCCTTACCAACAACATAGAAGTTGAAACCATGAAGATGAACAGGATGGTTCTCAGGTGTTATCATTCCAGTGTCTTGCAAGACTAACTGAACTGTGGAGTTGTAAGCAAGCCTATACACCCTTGTCCCTCTATTGGTCCTTAAATTTACTGGCTGTTGTTTCCCTGTGAAGTCATAAACCACTGGAGGCCTTGCAGGAAAATCATCAGTGAAGACACCACTTATGTTGAAGAAATGTGCTTGAAGAAGAGAGATTTTAGGCATAGCAAATGTAACATTGTTGATGGCTGCAACCACCCTGCTACCATTCACACAAGTAGCACATGGGTTGACACCAAGGCTGACAGTGAAGAACAAAGAATGGTCAACCTTTAGCGGGACTCTAGCAGGGTACTTTTTGGAGTTGAGGCTTCTGAGGGAGTCAGTGAAAGTGGTGGCAACTGGGGTGGCATTTTTGAGAGGCAAGGAAGTGAGGGTGGTGATGGTGGAACCAAGGGAGCCTGTGTAGTGTAAGGTGGCAGTGGCTGTGATGTTGTCCACTGCAATTGGAGCATCCATGAAGGGAGAGGCTGCCACCATGTATTTACCAGCTGCACGGTTGGCTTTTAGGAGCACATTTGTGGTCTGGCCAGGTGCTATGACTATGATGTCTGTGTTGAAAGGTTTTGTGTAGACAGCATCAACCTCAACAACAGTGAGTTTGTGGCCTGCAATCTTGAAGAAGAGCTCTTCATTGAGTGCAGCATTGATTATTCTTAGCAAATGGGTGTTTCCAGGTTGAACTTGGAATTGGAATCCTCCTGCGCATAAAAAAGGAAGTTGAATTACATGCTATTTATTTAGTCACATCTTTGTGTATTGAGAAATGAATTTAACTTTGATGCATTGTGAATATAAAAAGAATTTACATAGACATCTATTCATATATTGTCATATCAATAAAAGTGTTTGAATTTAATCACACACTATTTTAGAAGTCTTTCAAATAAAGTATATAACTGGATGATAATATAAAACTTTTTTACACTGATAAGTGCATCAAAATTAATCTATCTAGAAATCAATTGATTGTCATTGTCAGTTATGAATTTTGGTTCCATCTTAGGTTTGAACCACCAAGGAAACTTGTTTGATTTCAAATTTCAGGTTGAGTCATAGACTTGGTTTAATTTTTCTATATGTTGATGGGATGGATCATTGGTTTCACCTTGTGAAGGACAATGTTGAACAGACCCTGGGTGACCATTGATTGTATGGGCATCAGAGACATTTGGGGCCAACCCAGATTTCAAAGCGTCATTTATAACAGCTTCTGTATCTGACTTCCACCATTCACCTGAACCAAATTGAAATATTGTGAGATTTATGAAGTAAGAATCCAAGTATTTGACCCATATAATAGAGTTTCAAAGTAAAGCAATTTACTATGATTTTCTTTTTTGCAAATTCATGACTCTGTAAAATATACAAAGTACAGGTTAAAAGAACTGACTCAATATGATAATCTGTTCCATATGGGGTCTTGGAAAAGGGTAAGGAACTCCAAACTTGGGGAAGATGACCAAGGCACCATGGAGAGTGGCCCTAAGCCATAGGATATGTGCATGCCACCAAAGTGTGCCTCTCTGCCCTGTGAGGGTGAAGTTGTACACATAGACTTGGCCTGGTAGAATTGGACATTGGGTTATGTATGCAGGCCCATCAGCCCAACCTGTCCTCAACTGCCTAACTCCATGCCTGTCCAAATTCAACTCATCAAAAATTTTGAAAAAGGAGTTAAGTAAAGAAAAAGGCTGAATGATTAATTAATTAAGGGGTTAGATGATAGGAGATAGTAGTTGTAGCACACCCACCAGTGGATGCTAACATTGTATTTGACATGGTTAACCACTTTTACCAGAACAGTGTCATCTTCCCTAGCATAGATGGTGGGGCCAGGGAACTTCCCATTTACGGTTACTATGGGCTTGGTTGAACACAATCTTGTGGCGTTCTTCATCACCACCTGCACAAAACAGTGACCAATTAATAGCCAAGATGAGACACTGCAGCATTCTTGATCAACAAGAAGTGTAACTGCATTTCTGCAACAACTACCAAACTTGAGTAGTTGAGTGCCTTGTTTGCTCAACAATACTAATAGCACTTTGCTGTCTGAGAAAGGTATGAAGGTTCCTATATTTTTAGTCGGCACTAATGAAGGTTCCAATATAGAAGAATAAATAACAATTAATGTAACTAATGGAAACAAAATTGTATACCGAGCTATAATCATCCAATGCTAAATGTATGTCTATTGCCACCACAAACACTCTGCTTTTGCCTACGTTTGTAGTATGAGATATGCAGTTCTCTTTTCCGTTTAAATATTTAGCATTGAGTTGCAAAAAAAAAACGGCATGCATGCTAGCTACTTAAATAAGGGGGTTTAATGTTTATTAGATGATAAGCTAAATACATGGACCATTTCTTTCTATATAAACAATGTAATGTGTCTAACTATTATGGTTCATTTGAATAGTACAGTTTTTTTTTTTTTTTGGACTTTTTACAAGTGAAAAGTTATATTTTTACTTTTTATCCTAATGAAACAACTTATTATTTCTTTAAAAATCATTTTTAATACTTTTTTATAAGTTAAAATATCTAATTTCTTAAGAAACACTTTTTAAAATACTAAAAACAAATAATTTTATTATGTATTTAAATATAAAATAACTTATTTATAAGTTATTTTTTAAAATATTTTTACATAAATATTTAAATAAATTATTTACCCAAATAGAAATTTTGTCTATTACTTTGTACGGCATATAGAAGATTATCAAGGTGTCAACACAGGGATTAGGTAATAATAACTACTTATAAAAATTTGCATTGGACAACAATCATTAGAAAAAGACAAGCATAACTTACACCTTCATGGAAACTTTAGCTTAAAAATCTTAAAAGGCTTGGCTTGTTTTTCAATTATATTCATCAATAAGTAACAAATGCTCTACCTACATAACACTAACGCTCTTTCATGCATAAATAAATAATTTTAGATGCGACATTATTTGCATGAAGAAGTGCTGCAATTATAAGTAAGTGTGGAACATAAGTATATATCCATGCTTTCCTAAGTAAACAGTTACATCAATTATTCATATGAAACATCCTGTGGTCTCTTATACTTTATCCAATATTAATTTAACACTCTTTTTTTTCATAACATCTGAGTTTTACAAACTTGATTCTATAATGTTATTAGCATGACATGATAATTAAACTGCGAATTAATTAATGCACCTACATTGAACTTGTAGTGGCGAACCATGGCTTCCGCTGATAGAGGAAGCATGCAAGCCGCCAGTAGCACTATGATTCGAATCCACATCACCTCCATGAAACACCCTTTTGAACTGTCTCTGCCTCCCACACAAGACACAGATGCTAGCTTTTCCAGTAGTGGCTAGCTACTATGTAGAATGCACAATATGCGAATTAAGCAAGAGGGACAACCTTATATAGAGCCAACTCTCAGTTGTCATGTCCTTTTAATAAGTTGGTTGTATACTTTAAGACATTATTGTTATAAGTACAAATTTAAAAAATAAGACAAATAGTCCACACCAAAACAGAACAAAAGGAAGATGGCCAGAAAGTTCTGTTATTTTTCTTGTGTATCACATAAAGTAGTTATCCATCTACTAATTAGACTGCTTTTGAAGCTAAGGTATAGTTGAATTTCTGGGTGATGCCTCTCTTTTCTATTCATTCCCTTTCTAATGGACCAGGTGGTCACATCAGATGCTGGGTTTGGTCTAACCATATTGTGAAAAGTACAACGATTCCCAGCTAACATATACTACAATGGATGGGATATACAGTTCTCTACCTGATTTTTAAGTCAAGAAGATGACATGTACGCCACAACAAATTAAGAAAATCTTTTGAGTATAAAAACAACTATGAATTCTGTTGGAATATTTTGGCAATTGGAATAGCTTAATTTCTTATTGTTAGGAACTTAATTTCTGTTATAGTTGTCCATCTTTTAAAAACGAATCACTGATGCACAGCATGGTAAGTTTACCAAGTTCAGTTGTAATTTGCTTTTCTTCCAAATGGGTGAAACCAACTACTACTTTCATTCCATGCTGTTCGCAACTTTTGAGGAAAATACTTATTATATAATATGTGCTATTTTCACATATCAATAAAGTATAGATTTTAATTTAAATGGGAAAGTGTAAAATTTTTTACATATCATCCAATTGAATTATCTTGTGTGCATGAGTTTTGAAGAAGTGAAGTGAGTGTCAAACTTGTTTTGCTATGTTACACATGGTGAATTTTAAGGTGGACCTTTATCTTTGGATCCCTTATGTACCAGGATTATTAATCATTGAATGATTATTTTTTTATTAAATAGTTTAATCTAACGATTAATAATTAGAGGTCCATGATTGATCTAAAGATAAGAGATTCATCATAAAACTCATTACAATATATGTGATTGTATGACTTGGTAAAAAAATTATATATTATTAGTTCATCAAAATTAAACACAAAATATTTACCGTTAATTTTCTAATTTTAACTCACATGATATTTTAAACATATCAATAATCGAGAAATGTAGGGTCATATCAATAAAATAGATCAATTACTCAATCAAAATATAAAATAAAATAAATCAATTAGATGTTAAAAGTTAAGTAATGGTATTTTGGTAAACATATTACATAATCAAATCTGCATTTTGTGTTCTGTAATTCTTGTGCAAATGGTTAAAGTGAAAAGAAAAAAAAAGAAACGGAGAGAATATTTTCTATTGGCATTAATCAAGTAAATAATTTACGAAAAGAAATTGAAAAAGAAAAGAAATGAAGCTTCTACAGATTCTGAGAGTCCCGTCTTTTATAGTTGGAGACCTTGATATATGCTAACAAATCAATAAAAAAGAAAATTTGAACTACTGTGCATAAAGGCGCATAAAAAGATTTGGTTACCATAATTTTTTTTTGTAACATTTCTCGTAAATTATTTGACCAAACTTTAATAATTAAAATATTTTTTTAAAGAAAAAAAGCAAATTGGTATGGCTAGGTGAAATTTAAAAAAGGTTACTATTTATGTTGCATATTTTAGGGAATAGATTCTTTTATCACATGACTTAGTCAAGTACTCTTTTTTTTTAATGTTTATAATTGCGAGAGACATTGCTCTTATAATTTTAGAGATAAAACATTTATGGTTACTAAACTTCCTAATAAGTGTGATTTTCAGGTTTTAAACTTATGTTCTCATTTTTATGGTGAACCACATTACCACTCTCTTCATTTTAATTTATTTTTAAATTTGGGATTTTCTGGTTTTTCAATTTATTTTTCTATTTTGAATATCAAAATGTCATTAATATTCTTATCCAGTAATACCTTACTTTAATAATGAATATTAATAACTAAATGGAGTTGGAAGAAAAAGGTATTAATGAGGTTAGGCCCTATTTTGTGTATTATATAAGATAAAATTTGATAGTATTAGACATAATAATATAAGTTTGATAATATAATATAAGGAATCTATTGCATAAACTTTTATACTATATATTATTTGGTGTGCCATATGATCGGAGTGAACAAGTGAGTGAGCAACGATGTGGGGCAGAGCGGGTGGCAAGCTGGGTGGTGGAAGGACAGGTGGCGGGTGGCGATTGTGAGCGGGCGGGCAATGATCGGCGACTAGCGGGCAATGATCATCAATGAGCGTGAGCTACTACCGACGATGGGTAAGGGCGGACATTGATGTAGAAGAGTAAATCAAGGTTAGTTTGATATTGACTAATAAAAATAATATTATTAGGTGTTATTGGCCTTTTGGGTAGATAACTTGATCCTATATATAGTCATAGGATAAAAATGACTTGACCTTATAACATTACATTATCATATGTGACACCAAACATGTTTATAAAAATTGACTTTATAGTATTAGCTAATACTATCAAATCTTATATTATGTATCAAATAGGGGTCTTAGTGTTTCAAGATATGGGTAATTTTGTCAATTTAACTTTATACAATTATTGCGGTCATTTATTACTATTTTTAACCTGCATGTAAAACTTAAATTGGCAGATAAACTAAAATGAAAAAAAAAAGATTTTCATCATTAACAAAGAAAGTGAGTCTCAACTTGAGTCTTATAAGAAAATTTAATCAATAATAAAAAATATACACATAATAAGATCATATGAAATTTGAGGAACGATTTGTTAACACTAATATAAGACTTGCTATATATCTTACATATTTGATAATTTTTTATTGAATAATTTTCTTGCAAAACCTACCATTAGTTTGAAAGTTAATACATTGTGGATTATATTATCTCTATAAAATCTCATATTAGTCTGAAATCACTCAATATTATATATATATATATATATAAAAGCGTAATAAATATTTCCTAAATACATGTAAACAAGAACTATTTGTCTACAATTTCATAAATAAATGTCCGACTTATCTACGATTAAACGGTTTGATGGACAAAAATAGCTTTATGTTATAAAAATTTAAAGGTGTACGTGTGTCTTAAATCATCCATCGATGTCAAAAAATCCCTCATGATGATTTTTTTTCTTTGAATAGTATAATTTTATGTGTTTGAAAAAAATGTGAATTTGCTACTTAAGATGATCTATCTCTCATTTGATATCAACTGAGATTTGTCAATGGATTGTTTAAGGAGGGCACGCACAAGGAAAATAGTGGAGATGGTGGGTGATATATGACACGTGTTTGGGATGTTGATGTTAGCCCAACAAATATTTATTGTTGAAGAATCGTTTTCAGGAATTGCTGGCAGTGGCAGATGATTAATAGTAGGATCAAAAGAAGTTTCTTCCCTGAAAGCCAAAGATTTGAGGAGTTGGTAGCAGTTCATCTCATTAAACTACTTATGTTCATGCTGACCCACTGTTCCATTCATTTATTATAATTATTGTGTGCACATTTTTCTAACCCCTGCCGCCTTTTCAACATAACTACTCACCTATCTTTCTCCCTAATCCCCAAAAGAAAGTAAACAAATGAATACATAAATAATTCATGTAAAATTCTGCAACCTGTGTTTTGTTTTGGTTGGTGTATTTTGTACGAATCTTAATTGAAATTTGATAACTAAATACAAATATATGTTAAAATAAAGCACTATATATAGCTCTTTAATTCTAAAAAGTTAAATGAGTATGACATGTATATTGGTGATAGCATGTAATCAAGCACTATGAAATTTGATAATTTAATACAAATATACTTTAAAGTACTATAAAAACATCTTTAATTCTATAACGTTAAATGAGTATGACATGTATATCGGTAATAGCATGTAATCAAGCACAGATAAGAATTGCACTATCTTAAATGTTTTCTATAATAACAATTTTATAGATATTGTTACGTTTGCAAATTAAAGTACTTGATTTATTTATTTATTGAAACTTTATATATGTTATGTAGACAAGCTTCAAGTGTATTGTTTGCATAAGACAGAATATATTCTTGTCAGTTATAGTGGATTCAAGTGATGTCACGATGTAATTTTTGTTTTTATTAAATATTTATATACTCAAAATGTATTGATATCCTGCCCAGTTAGCAAGCTTCACTATCTTAAATTCTGATTTTTTTTAAAAAAATTTTTAAACGTTGTTCAAACAATTTTGAGTTTGGAGTGGTTGTTAAATAAAATTGATCTGAAGTCACAGTTCCACCATGCACCAACCTTGTTGGGTCTTAAATTTTGACTTTTAAAACGAAAATGTGAATTTAAATTAGCGTGGCAATTAAAATCGTTTAGCAAAATAAGCGGTTTAGATATATAATTGGCATAAAGTCATAAGTTTAAGGCCCGTTTGATATATAGAATAACAACTAATTGTATTAGTTAATACTATAAAGTCTATCTTTATCATATGTATCTTTGGTGTGACATGAAATAGTATAATAATATACGTCTAACCATTTTTATCTTATAACTATAAGATTGAGATATCATGTTCCAAGTGTTCGCAGTGAAAGCATAAAAACAAGCTCTAAACAACACATTAAATTTAACGCAATTCGATCTTCATCCCTATGTCCATAATTCACAAATCAATCCAAATCTTTTAGCTATCTACAACTTTGGAATGACAAAAATCTTTTATTATATAAACAGTTCCTAAAAACTATCCATACAATGAATCTTTTCCATTCTTGGAGGATATCTAACCCAAATAACCAAAGCTCATATTTATAACCAATAAACTATCAAAGCTTCTACACCTTACCGATATGAGACTTTGGGTAAAACCCAACAAATCCTTCCTTAATCCAAAGTCTTGCCAAATCTTCACTTTCATCGCCTGCATACGAACAAGCTGTGTGACCTCCACATTCCAAGAAGACTTTTGACATAAGTTATACTCACTTGCACCATCATTGGTCACATAACACAACGTTTGACCTCCACATTATCACTTTGGACATAAGGGATCCCATAGAGAGATCTATAAACTACCATGCCCAACTAACCCTAACCATTGGCTTTGATACCATTTGTTGAGAATAACTTTACAAATCAATCTAAATCTTTCAACTATATGCAACTTTTGAACAACTAAGGTTGCAAACTATCCTTACAAATCTTTCACTACATGAATAGCTCCTAAAAGCTACTCACACAATGGATTACTCCCACTCTTGGAGGATATCTAACCTAAATAACCAAAGCTCATATTTATAAGCTAACACACTAGCAAAGCTTCTACATTTTACCAATGTGGGACTTGAGATTAAATCCCAACACCTAGAGGTCTAATCAATTACACCTTATAGCATTACTTTTACTAGTCAATCTCAAGTTAACTTTGATAATCTAAGGGCCATTTGGATAAATAACTTATTTAAGCTCTTATACATAAATAATTTTCAAAAAGTAACTTAGGAATAAGTTATTTTATATTTAAATATATAATAATAAAGTATTTACTTTTAGTATTTTAGAAAGTGCTTCTTAAAAAGTTAGATATTTTAACTTATCAAAAAGTATTAAGTATAATTTTTAGAGAAGTAATAAATTGTTTAACCAAACAAGGCAAAATGTAAAAATATGAATTTTGATAGGAGACTTGAGAAGTGTACTTGAAAAGGGGGGTTGAATCAAGTATACCTTTTGTAATTTGTTCCTATACACTCACAAGATTGATCAAAACTTTAAGCAAACATCTCCTATTATGATAGGATACTCAAATATCTCATATTATAAAAGAAGCTAAGTTAATATCATTTGGATTTTGTTGCTATTAGAATGAAATGAGAAAGGATATTTTAGTTTTTAAATGTTTTTAAAAATAGAAAGATATAGCTAACAATAACTAATAAAGGAGGTTAGGGAAGAAGAGCTTTGAACACATTTATGCTAGTTCGGTTCCTAATTTTGGAACCTATATCTAGTACCTACCCCAAGGTAGGATTTCCACTAAATAACCAAGTTTACAAAACAAACAAAACCAAACAAGCTTCACCCTTACTCAGGTGTGCACACAAACTCAAATAAAATGAACTCAGCAACCAAGGAACCTAGCAGGAGGGCCAGGAGCCTTGTCCTTTCCTTGTGAGGTGGAACCATCTAAAACATTGAAATATTTTGTCCTTGTGCCATTTGTTCTTTCCTCCTTGCTTCTTATCTTTCTTTTAGAAACATATGAGTTGTCAATGTCCTTCATTCTTAGCAAGAATAGGATATTCTCCAGATATTTTTGTTTGTATCCTAGCCATTTTTCATCCAATGAGTAACTGCCACTTCAACATATAATATCTTCTTCAAATAGCATAGTGTTGATGGTCTCAGAGTCTCCTAATAGACTAGGAGACATTCTATGTTCTATGCTTAATTTCAAAGACAATAAACTAAAACACTTAAGCAAACACATTAAAAGGTTCATAATTATGTTTGTCATAATTACTAGGATCCATAAACCAACAAACTCAAGCATACTCTTCTATCACCACCTACCCTTACCCCCTTGTCGCCCACTAGTTATTGCCGCCTGCTATTGCTCACTATCAGTCTTCGCACACCACTCATCACTAGTCGCCACCTCCGCCCGCAACCACCGTTCGTAGTTGTTGGTCACCGCTTGCCCCCGCCCGCTCGTCTACCATTGGTCATCTAGCACATCAAACACTGGACAAGATAAAAACTTATACAATGGATTTCTTATGCTATGCTATCGAACATTGTACTATCATGTCCAATACTATCATGTTTAAGCCTATATGGTGAAGCAAACAAGGCATAAGGGTGCATTTAACAAGCCATATTAATCAGATATAATAGGATAAAGTAATATTATACTTTAAGTCATTATTCCTTATTTGGCGTATACAAATAGACAATATGTATTATATAAATTTATTCATTATAATTCCTTTATATGTTAAAATGTTATATAACTTAATCCCGTCTTGGGAGGCTAGATTTGATCTAAATAGCTTTTTAATGTATAAGTTATTTTTTTAATATTTTATTAAATAAAATATTTCTTAAATAAATAATAATAATTAAAATTTATATAATAAATAAAAACTTCTTTGATAAAATTATTTTAAAATAAATAAATAATTTTTAAAATATAATATATAATATCAATTTAATCATATATAATAAAAATAAAAATAATTACAATTGACAACAAAATTTTTATTAAAATATTTTATTTTTAAACCAAATTTTGAATAAAATATAAAATATTATTCTACTATAATTTCTATTTAGTATTATACATTTTAATTTTAGTTTTTTTAATAGATATTTATGTTAAATATCTATAAAAATAATAAATTTTTTAAAAATAATATTTTTGAATTTATAAAAAAATAATTAGTATTTTATTTTTGTTAAAATTTTCTTAATATTAGAATTATTTGTAATAATGAGAAAGTAGTAGTATAACATATAATGTAGCATCTTATGCAATATCATACCAAATATTATGTAATATTAAAATCTTAACAAGTCTTAAGTCTTATCAATTCTACCAAACATACCCTAAATTTCAATGTCACTTTTATATGTGTGTGTGTGTGCACGCATGCGTGTGCGGAAATTTTTTTTTTTTCAGGTTTTTAATGTGTCTTTGTTTTAATAAATTAATTTGTGTCTTTATTAGAATTTTAGTTAAAATTTAATTTCTAAACACTGATAGTATAAAATAATTTTAAATTGTCAACCAACACAGTTTCACTAAACAAATCATTGAAAATAACTACCCATTGTAACATTCATCCATTATGATTTATCATTTTGGTAAAATTTTATTATTGATAATATAAAGTTGTTTTTACACTATCTATACATCAAAATTTATCTCTTTTAATTATAGTTTAATGGATCGAAGGGGCTCTACTTGATTATCATAATTAACTATAATAGAATTACTAATTAAGGCTGTATGGGGTCGAGTTCTTACTTTTGATGATGTCATGATATTCCATTATAAATTATATTAACGTCTAAATTATTAACATCTAAATCTTTTTTAATATTTTCACTTATATATATATATATATATATATATATATATATATATATATATATATCATCTCACTATATCTAGTTTTTGGACTAGTCCACTCTACTTTCCTTATCAGGGCTATTATAAGTCTTCTTTATACATGTCCAAATCATCTAAGATAATATTCTATTAGTTTATCAAAAAAAAAATTCTATCATTTTCTTCTGAAATATAATGTAAAGTATAAATTTGTCTCTTTATTTTTTTATTTCCTGGATATATAATTTTTTTCACAAAATCATAAGTTACAATGAATATTAAATAATAATTTTGCAATTAATATTAAAAATAAGAAATGAAATAAAACAAAATATATTTTTCATATTTTTTGGCACATCAAAATTTCAAATGCAATAAGGTTTGAACCAAAAACCTAGTGCATACCATACAAGTTTCTTATCACTGACTAATCCCTAATGATTCACACATTTTTCTTAGCTAACTAGGATAATATCTTATTCTATATATGCTCGAGAGCATTTGGGCTTCAGCCCATTACCGTAACAAAAAGAAAAAGTAAAAAGGTAAAAAATAGAGTAACACAAGCAGTATGCAGTGAGCAGAAAAATAAGAACGGGGAATAAAGTAGAGCTGAGACAAGTTTAATAGAGGAAATGATGACTTGACGAGCTTGTTTATATGCAGATTTCCATTGAATGTTAGATCTGTGTCCGTAAGCTCCACAATTTCATATGGCACACCACTGCTATAAATGAGAGAAATTTCTTCTTGAGTTGCCGAAGCTCTTGTGATGTTTCTGGATGTAGCATACCTTATCTTTACTTTAGATGGATTCTATAACCATTTAAAAAAGAAAAAAAAAATCAAGTTAGAGGCAAATTAATAACCTTTTCTAATTTTGGTTTATCAAATATTTTCTATTTAAGTAATGATTTTTTTCAACCTTGAATTTGGAGTAAAGGTTCACTTTAGTCTTGAAATTATAGGTGTGATTCACTTTAGTCCTTAAAATTAAGAAAGTATCACTTTAAAATTTCAAAAAGTGATTTAACTTAGTTCTTTTGGTGATTCAAGTTAATCCCCAAGAATAGTATAAAGAGTTAATTTGAATTATTTTTTGAAATTTCAAGGATTAAAATGATACTTTTTAATTTTAGGATGAAGTGAATCACATATAATTTTAGGTATCAAAATGAACCTTTATTCTTGAATTTGGGTGTAATTGTCAAAATTGAAAACTGAAAAAAAAAATTAAATTAAATTAACTGGCTTTAAGTTAAATACCTTTTCATTGCAATGATTCCATGTGCAGTACTCTTGGTCTATAATTATAGGATTGCTGACATTAACCATTATGATATCTTCAATATGCAAACCAGTCACAATAGATGCTACTGGGGTATTGGGCCAAGTCTTGATCCTAACACCATTGTCAGTGTTGTGTAAGGTGCAATTCCTCACCGAAACACCCTTTACAGTCTCTTCATTGGCATATCTTCCTAAGCTTCCAATACTAATACCATGTCCAGACCCACATGTCACGTTTTGGATTGTGATTCTTTTGCTACCATCACCCAAAGAGATGCAATCATCGCCAGTGCCAATGATTGAGTTAATTACGTTCACTCGAGATGATTTTACAATGTGAATCCCATCAGTGTTAGGACTGGTTGCTGGTGCTTTCACATTGAAGTTTGTAAATGTAACATTCTTGCACCCTTGAACATTGACATGAAAATGTTTGCTGTCCTTGGAAGTTATGTCCCGGATAATTGAGTTATTGATGAAGCCAAAACCAAAATTCTGTGGAAAATTTCACCAGAAAAATGCAATTTGTCGAGACATGTTTTGGAAGTGCACTAATATAAATACTTCATATCCGTTCAATTTTAGAAAACGAAGTTCTCAAAGAGTCAGATAATATTGGATGGTGGGAGTAGTCATGAAAATATTGAGAAATGGGCACTTTATTTACCTTGGAAAATGTCTTGCAGTACAACTCTTTTCCACAATCATCATTTTGTTTCCAAGCCATTTCACCTTGGCCATCAAAAGTTCCCCCTCCAGATAAGGTGAAGAAACTTATGTATTCAAATCTAACCCATTGTGCATTTCCATCGAATTGGTTGGGGTTTTTTGGTGCTAGAATTGTTCCATGAACTTGAACCTCGATAGGAGCCTTGCAAGGTCCTCTAAGATGTATTTGTCTTAAAATGTATGTACCCTTTGGAACCACAACTTTGCTTGGAGTTCTTGATGCACATGCATGTGTCCAAGCAATTGTCAAAGCCTTAAGAACAAACCAAACCAAAAAAAAATGAAAAAGTAACATTTACGACACAACTTTTAACTATTTTATGCACAAATTAACATAAGAGTATCATGTTCAATGTGGTGTAAACTTGATATTAGCTTACCTTGGTTATATCTGCATTAGGAGATGCACCGTATTTCTTACATCAAATGTCACAGATTGGGCTTTGTCGACATAAGAAGCCAGCAATAGCAACAAAGCGCAGGTGATCATTCTCAGTTGAATATCCATTTTTTATCTTGCCTTGTTCTCTATGCCTTCTCCTAGTTGCTTAAAATGAATTAATAGGATTAGCAGAATGTAATAGAACCCTATTTGGTGTAAAAATACTTATAAGCTGACAAAATTTTTAAAGCAACTAACAGAGCAAACAAACTTTAATCATAAGATTTGTTGTGACAAGTAATTTTGTAGGGATAGTTTGTTGGGAAAAAAACACTAAGAAGTTAAAGCAACGGCACCTTCTTCAAGCCATAATCACAATTTGTGTAACTCCAATAAAACAGAAAAAGACACGATTTTGGTGAGATTATATACTATTATTAAGGTTTCATTTTGCTTTTTACTAAAAATGTCATTTGTCTATGAAATAGACGAAACAGACAATGAATTGTTTTTTATGTTGGTTACACCGTTATGGTTTTGTATCGTTATGGAAATGTCAATTCTGTTTGCCGTTTAATTTTTTTTTTTTTCAGTTTAAAGTTATTCAAGAATATCAGGAGTCAAATCAATATCAATATATATAAGCCTTTCAAACTACATTTAAATATATTTTATTTGGATGGTGGATTTTTTTTTTTTTTTTTTAGTTCCCCCTTGATGTCTGTTATATACAGGCAATCTCTCACCACGTGAAAAGAAAGACAGGAGAATGAAGAGAAATTGATTCACGTTCAGGTTGTGCTATATAAGCTCTCCTAACCAAATAATAATAATAATAATAATAATAATAAATAAATAAAGGAAAGACCACTTGGGCCATGGACATTCAGCCCAATAGTATAAAAGATCAAACACACATTGTAAAAAAAGGAAAGAGCCCTTTAAAAAAATATAATTATTCTATATAGGGGAATATAATTTAATTTCTTGCTTTGAACTAAAAAATTGTATAGAATTAGAATTCAAATGGAATTCAATTCTTTTAAAAAGACTGAAAATAAATCAGAGCAAATAGCTCTAGTTTGCCGGTGGAATTGGGGTAAAAAATTAATGTACCCAAATTACCCTTATACCATCTTACCTTCCCCCTACTTCTTCTCCTCTCTACTCTCCACTGTTACTGCAATTGTTCATGTCATTCTTGACATCGCAAGTCCAAATTACCCTTATAGCTTTTTTGTCTTGCGATATTTTTCTTGTTACTTTTTCTCCCACATATTGATGCTCTATTCTCTGTTCTTATCTACTTGCATCGTCTTCCTCCTTATGGTCCATAGTTCTTCTTATGAGGTTGCTGAAGAATAAATAAATAAATAAAATTATGGGTACATACTGAGTTATGTAATTATGTTGATACATTGATGTTGGTAGATTTTGTTTTTATTATTATTATTTTGTGCTTTGCCCTTAGAAAAAAAATGTTTGATAAATTTATTCTATAAAATGCTTTCATTTGGTTTTAAATTTTTTTTTTAAAGAATGTTTTGGTTTGGTTAAAGTTGTGCCATTTTGTGTTGAATTTGTTGATAAAATATAATATTTTATTACTAAGGACAAAATAGTCAAAATAAATAATTCAGTTCATTTTTAAATGTATTTTAAATTAAGAATTGAATTTAATTCTTCAATTTACTAACTTATTTCAAATATAAAAATTCAATTCAATTTAATTATAATTTAATTTTTGATGAAATTAAATTAAATTTTATTATATTAAAACATTCCAAACAGCCTGTATATGTATTATGTTGAACCAATTGAACCACTATCGGACCGGTATCTTTTTGGTTGTCAGAACCTTGCTACAAAACGCAACATAGTACGGACACACGACGGAACCACGAAACTGACCCTAATCATCTTTCAGTTTATTACACATTCATTGGAAGTCTTCGCTTCTCAATGGTTCGCAAGCGCTTTCAGGCACAGGAGCCCAAAACAGGTACCTTTTCTACTTACCCAAAAAAATGATATTACTGTAGCTTCACTAATTCTGAGCTGAACAATTTCTACAGCAATTGGCCTTTTCCGATCATAGAATCCAACCTTGTCCACAAGGTGTTTGATGAAATGTTTAAGACAAGAACCCCAGGACTTTCTTTTATTATTATTATTTGTGTAAAACTTCACTTTTGACTCCTGAAAAATTTATGTTTTAACACTTAGTTTTAGAAAGGTCAATTGCATACATTGAGTCCCCAAAAATTTGGAATTATGATACTTTGGTTCTCAAAACATCATTGCATATACGTTATTCCTTCAAATATTTGACGTTATAACACTTCAATCAAAGTAAAATGGTAACAGTGTACTAAAGTGTTATAATGCAAATTTTTGGGGGAGTCAAATTTATGCAATTCATCTTTTGAGGACTAAAGTGTTAAAACACAAATTTTTCAAGCTCTAAAGTGTAGTTTTACTCTAATTGTTATTTGTGGGCTAAAAAATCACTAAGTTTGACAAATTTAGTTCGAATTTCAACTTAATGAAAACAAATGTCAAACCACTTAAACTAATCAAACAAAAATAGCTTTCTTTATCTTAGTTTCATTGAAGCTTTTGTGTTCATTTTTCTTCCAATTCAGGTCTACACTATGCACAGAACTTCCTGAAGAAAATTGGGCTGGGAAAAGAGAACTATTACTTTTGGAAACAAATTGGTAAGGCTTTGCTTTGCACTTACGCAATCATGGGCGTGGTGTGGTTATATGATGAGACATCGCCACTGGGGTGGTGGACACTGAAGCCACGGCCAAAGGAAGAGTGGGAGCTAGCGCATTTGTACGAGTACCGGCAGTTCCCGTACCCTGGCGATGAAGAAGCAATGCAGGAGTTCATTGCAAGGGGTGGAATGATTGGAACAACAATTGGTCCTAAAGGGATGGTTGAGACTGATAAGGATGCATTCAATTACCAGAAGGAGCTGCAGGACAAGAAGTTTGAGCAGGAAGCTCAGAAAATGTGGATGAGGATGAGGAATGAGGTCATTGCTGAGCTTCAGGAGAAGGGCTTTGATGTGGAATGAGGGTAGTTAAGGCTTATGTCTGTGTCACTACAATGATAACGAATTGTTTGTGTGACTGAAGTACACATGCTTGGAAAACTCTTCATGGTAGTAAATATTGTGTCTGAAATTTCTCTGTTTCAGTTTTATAATTTCAATAAATGATGGGTTCATGCAAACGGCTATTCAGTCCGTTGTTCTTTGTTGATGGGTATCTATATGTGACTTGTTACTCTCCGCCCACAATTTTCTTGTTGCATTGGGCATTTTTTCGTTTTCCATTTGTCATCTTTCGAAAATCCAAGCAGGGGGAGTGCAACATCGTTGTCATGTGGGATAACTGCTATTTTTGTAAAAGCTTAAAAACGGATTTGCTCGGCTTGATGTACAAATGCAAAACGTCAAACTTCATTTAGTTTATTTTGAGGGAAAAATCGTGTTCCATTGGTTGAAAAGCTGTTATATATAAGGATTAAGCAAAACTAAACAATGCAATCTAAGATTATGTTATGCGAAATATGGCAACAACAAATAGTGAGAAGAAATATAGCTAATCCAAAATTGTACCATGTCAAATGAGAAACATTTTATGGGCAATGAAGGTTGGCTCAACTGGCATCAATATCCTCTAATTTCTTTATTTTAAAAGTTTCAATCGAGGAAAAAGCTCATTAAGCGCTTATGATCACTTATCAAAAATTTAGACTTACAAATCTTTCACCAATAAAGTGAAATCGAATGCAAGTCATAATAATGCGTGAGCGAAGGCATACCAAGTGAGCTAATTCTGTTGGTGCCAATATTCGCTAATGATTTTTTTTTCCAACAAATGTAAGGTATCAGACACTATTCAAGAAAGATGAAAAACTCTTGTGAAAGAGAGAAAATGGAGAAGAGTGTATGAGTGTAGTGAAAGAATAATATCTTGATGATTAATTATTGAAGAGGATTTATATATATATATATATATATATATATATATATATGGCTTTGATTGACTTGCATACATCATAGAGTCTATTAGCTATGATAATTCTATTACAACTAAAGCTAAGTTTAGCCAATTAAAGCTATCAGAAACTAAATGACACTAAACTGAATTGGTTATTGTTTATCCCTATCATCCCCACAAACTCAGAGGAGAGACACTCAGTTTGGATCTAAATTTGTGAAATAAGGCATGGACATGGCTTTGGTAAGGATGTCAATTACCTAATCTTCACTGGGATGTGAGAAACATTAACTTTCTTTTGTACAACTTGATCTTGAACAAAATAAAGGTATGGCTCAAAGTGTTTGGTCTTTGTGTGAAGGATTGGGTTAGCACCAAGGAGGAAATTTATGAGGTTGTCATAGAAAACAGGGAGGCTAGTTAAGTGTAATGTGCAGCTTAGCACAATGATTGAATCCAAGCAACGTAACTTCAGCTAGCAGGGCCATACTTCTAAATCCTGCTTCAATGCTGGATCTAGAAACAACATATTGCTTTTTGCTCATCTAGGAGACTAAGTTGGAGCCCAGGAAAATGCAAAACCAGATGTGGACTTTCTATCATTTATGTTAGAGGCCTAATTTGAATCACCTAATGTGAGTAACATGAGAAGGGAATTCTTGTGCAGCATGAGACCTTGAGTTATGGAGCCAGCAAGGTACCTTAAAATTCTTTTCACAACCTTCCAATGCTCTTCGGTAAAGGAGTGCATGAATTGACTAACCTTATTTACAACAAAGCAAACATCAGGCCTAGTTATAGTAGTGTATTGGAGGCCTCTAACTATTGATCTGGATAGTGAAAGGTTTAAGAATGGTGAACCAGGAGCAGACAATTTCAGGCCACTCATCATAGGTGTAGGCATAGGCTTGGCAATGTCCGTACCAGCTTTTTGTAGTAGATTAGAAATGTACTTTTTTTGATTGAGTAGCATGTCTCCTTGAGTAGTTTTTGTGGCTTCAATCCCCAAAAAGTAATTCATCTCACCAAGGTCCTTGAGAGAAAAGACATTGTATAGCTGAGTAATGAGCTGGTTTATTTCTAAAGGCTGTCTCTCGTTACAAGAATGTCATCTACATAAACCATAACATATGTGGTGGAAGTGGCAGTGAATCTAATGAACAAAGAGCTGTCAGACCTGTGCTAGTGAATCCAAAAGTCTGGAGGTTAAGCTAAGCTTGAGACAGGCCCTTGGTGCTGCTTAAGGCCATAGAGAGCCTTGGTTAATTTCCAAACTTGAGTGGAATTAGTTGGAAACCCTCAGGCCAAAGCATGTAAACATCTTCATGCAAATCTCCATTGAGAAATGCATTATTGAAATCAAACTTTCTGATTTTTGAGCCTTTTGACAAAGCAATGGTGAGGATTATCCGATTGTTGTAGGCTTAATGAAAGGGTTGAAGATCTAATCATAATCAATGCCCTCTTTTTGGTGGAAAATTTTTGCAACTAGCCTAGCTTTATACTTTTGAATGGAGCCATTAGGATGCTTTTTGATTCTAAAAACCCACTTGCACCCAATTGGCTTGACATTGGGAGGTGGAGACACTAGGCACTACTCATTGTTTCTTGTAATGCCCAATGACGAGGGCATGGAGTGATTGCTAAATGCAAGAAAATATGGATAAAAAGTGACTCCTGGCACAATTACATACCAGAATGAGAGGATCCTAAGATTGTGTGGTATGAGAGCATACAATTGAGGATGACTTATATGAATTGATTGGTACTACCTATGCTAACAAGATGCATTTTTTTCGGTAGCCCATCATTAAAGATCTCCATGGTTAAGCATTCTTGACTTAGAGAAATTTTGGGATAGGTAACCTCCTTGGAAGTTTTCAGGGAAACATGTGAGTGAGGACAAAACATTCTGAAAAGACTTGTGTTAGTTTGTGGGGACAATTGTCTATCCATAAAATAGCATGGGATGTTATAAATGGTATCAGAGCACACCTTCCCAGGATGGTGTGGTTCAAGACGAACCAAGTGAAAATGGTGGGCATATAATGCCGATGAAGAGGATGAGGAGTGATTGCCAGTGCAAGAAGGCATGGACAAGAAGCGACTCCTGACATGCTTCTAAGCGGAGGGGTATATGAATGAACCAATTACACACTAGAATGAGAAGGATCTAGATTGTATAGGTATGAAACTATACATTAATGATGTCTTATATGAATTGATTGGTACTACCTATACTAACTAGATACATTTTCTTTCGGTAGCCCATCACTAAAGAACTCCATGGTTAAGTGTGCTTGACTTGGAAAAATTTTGGATAGGTGACCTCTTGGAAAGTTTTCCCAGGGAGCATGTGAGTGAAGACAAAATACGCTAAAAAGGCTCGTGTTAGTTTGTGGACAATCTTCAATCCATAAAGCGGCATGGGATGTTACATTTCTCATTAAAGCATCATACTCCTCTTGCATAGCATGTTTCCAATGTGAAGAATTGAGAGCTTCCTGCAATTTTAGGCTCACAATTTGCTAAATCAGGAGCTAGTGATAGGAGAGCTACTGCATATGTTTTTGGTTTAAAAATTCCTAATTTTGCTTTAGTATTCATGCTATGGTTGTTGACTAGAATTGCACCAGTTGCTTTGACTTGAGGAGCCTGAATAGGGAGACAAACTTTGACTTCGCATTGGGGAGGAGTTTGTGCTTGCACCTACTCACTAGAAACAAAATTAGAAGTACTAGTAGGGGGACAATTAATACAGTTACAATAAGAGAATTAACAACATTGGTAACTATAGGTGTGGTGTTTGTTTTTGTGATGGGAGGGACAACAGTGATGGGAATGCTAGGAATTATGTTTGATGCTTGTGTTGGACCTATTGATGGACTAGAGAACAACTCTAAGTAAAGGAAAGAACACTCATTAAAGATAACATTTCTAGAAATGTAAATCTTGCCTGAAGGATGAAGACATTTGTAACCCTTATGACCAGTGGCATATCCTAAGAACACACACTTTGAGTTTTAAAATCAAACTTGTGTTGATTGTAAGGTTTGAGATTAGGGTAACAAGCACATCCAAAGGGTTTAAGGAATAGGTAATTGGGTTTTTGATTATGTATTAGTTCAAAGGGTGATTTGTAAGCAATGTTTGGGAGGGTAATCTATTGATTAGGGAGGTTGCTGAGATGAATGCTTCATCCCAATACTTGAGAAGGAGTGAAGCATTTGCTAGAAGGTGAGACTAGTTTCTGTAATATGCCTATGTTTTCTTTCTACACATCCATTTTGTTGATGTGAATAAGGGCAGGAGTGCTTGAGTGTAATGCCATTAGTTTGCAAGTATTGAGTAAATGGGTTGGACAGATATTTTAACCCATTATCAATTTGCAAGGAAATTATTTTGTGACTTGTTAATAGTCCCATCATTGACTTATATTGAAGAAAAGCTTGGAATACTTGGGATTTACTTTCTAACAGATAAAGACATGTATACCTAGCAAAAGCATCTATGAAAATGACATAATATCTTAAACCTGAATTAGAGATGGTGGTGGAAGACCCTAGACATCTGAGTATACTAATTGTAATGGTTTAGTGTAGTTATGAGTGGAAGGGTAGTAAGGAAACTGGTGTAGTTTACCCATACAACAAGAATCACAAGTAAATGTAGTAGGAACAGAAATTTTATTGCTTTTATTGAACAAGAGATTACATTCTTGCAGTATTTGTGTTACAACTTTTACAGAAGGATGGCCTAATTTCTGATGCCATAGTAGAAAATTCTAGGTTAGAATTTGTACAAGAGGAATTAAAAGCAACTACATTATTGCAACTACATTAGGGACAACTACATGATCAAAGGTGTAGAGATCTTTATTGACACTGCCTTGGAGTAATATCTGGTGTCCTGTGATTTAACAAAACATTCATGAGGATGGAATTAAAAAAGACATGGTTATCTCTAGCAAACTTAACTACACTTATTAAGTTTTTGGTAACATTTGAGACATGCATGAGATTGGAAAGAGTGAAGGTAATGTTAGACAATTTTGATTGAAGGATTGAGTTACCAATGTGTTTAATTTCCATACCTTGGCCATTACCAACTATGACCTGATCTGTTCCATCAAACTTAATACCATTGAGTAGGTTGCCTTTGTCAAATGTGAGTTGGTGTGTAGCACCAGAGTCAGGGTGCCAATCATTATCAAGCAATGTAGCAGGGGTTGCTAGATAAGCTCAAGGGTTGTGAAATAATGATGGTGGAGGCATAGGTTGCTGGCCTGCCATGTTTTTCATAGGATTTTGGAAGCTTTGATCAAACCTATAAAACACCAACTGTATGTCCAATTTTGCCACAAAGTTGGCATTGGGCTCTACCATTATTGGACCAATGAGTTCTTCCTCCTCTTGAAAACCTTCCTCTGCCTCTTCTACCAAAAGACCCTTGATAACCACCTCTTGGATTAGATCTGGGATCATTAAGGGATGACTGCAAAGTGAGCCTGAACAATTCCAAACTCAGGTTTCTTGGACCTTTCCAACATTTCTTCTCAAGCCATGAGAAGAGCTTCAAGCTCATCAATGGAAAATGGCTCTACCCTTGACATGACATTAGTGATGAAGGGTCCATATTCTTCACTTAATCTATCTAAAATGACTTCTATGTGCTCATTAACAAAGATGGGAGCACCTACAATAGATAAAGAATCTACCAGTTTCTTTATTTTCAACAAATACTAAAGGCAGTGTTACCTTGCTTTCTCATAGCCTTGAGTTGAACTTTCAATTGTTTCACCTTTAATTGAGTTTTTGAAGCAAAATAAACTTCAATCTTTTCTAATCTGATATGCATAGTTGCATCCTACAACTTTGCTGCAGAATGTTGCATCCATTGAAGCTATAAAGCCATGTGGCCAAGTGGTGATCTTGATTCTCCCAGATTGAATACTCCACTAAGACATTGCCTTGAGCTTGATCTTCTTCTAGAATCTTTCTGGACCTTCTCTTTGCACAAATGATCAATGAGCTTATGAGCTTTGATTGCAAACAATGCTTGGTGTTTCCAAGTCAGGAAATTTTCTTCATCTAGCTTGAAGGACACTAGGTTGGAGACATCTTCACTGAACCCAGTTGTTGAAGCTTGGGCAGCGAAACTTGATATTTCTAAAGCCATGGATCTTCTTTCACAGCTCTGATACCATGTAAGGTATCAAACATTGCCCAAGAAAGATGAAAAACTCTTGTGAAAGAGAGAAAATGGAGAAGAGTGTATGAGTGTAGTGAAAGAATGATATCTTGATGATTAATTATTGAAGAGTATATATATATATATATATATATATATATATATATATAGGCAAGGCTGTGAGCTATGATAATTTGTTAGCTATGAAATTGAGTTTAGTTAACTGAAGCTATCAAAAACTAATTGACACTAATGACATAACTGAATTGGTTATTGCTTATCCCTATCAACAAAGACATCAAAGCTAAGAATTCTTTAGAGGAATAGGGACGGGTAGGTGGAGTCAAACATGGGACCACCCACTCAAAGATGCAAAAGTAACTATAACCACTAGATTGTAGGCTCAATCACCATAATCTCTAATGATTGATCGACAAAAAACTATGATCAATTTATTTTTCAAGTGTTAAGTTTGGATTGTATAGTAGCATATTTTTGTACTCCAATTTAAGGTGCAAGCGGATATATCTATGTCTAAATATTTGTTCACATTTAATGTTTTCTTACCAACATATTTTTTGGTTTTTTTAGTGTTTCAAATACTTCATCCATTTTAAAATAATTGTCAAAAATCAAACAATACACATACTAAGAAAAAAAAACATCTTAGTAAATGTAGAAAATTTTGAGTTGGCAAAACTATGTAGAAAATTATAAGTTAACAAAGCTATTCTTGTATAATCATTATTATACATCTTAGTAAATGTACTCCTTAGATTCAAATAGCTGGAAAAAATTAAACAATACAAATATTAAGAAAAACAAAAAAAAAATATCTTGGTAAAAATAGAAAATTATATGAGTTGACAAAATTATCCCTATATAGTAATTATTATTCATCTTGGTAAATATGTTGATTACTTAACTAATACATTTATATTAATAGTATAAATGGAAAAAAAATTAATGCTATCTAGATTTTATAAATGGATAGATATTTATGAAACATGAAAAAAAAAGATAATTATTGTGAAACAAAAAGAGTATTGATTACTTAGCTAACACATTTATATTAGGGGTATAAATGAAATGAAAAAATTAATACTACATAAATATTGTTAATAAACAAATATTCTAAAACATAAAAAAAAACAATTATTCTAAAATTGAGGAAATATTAGTTATTACTTCTTCCATTATTTATTAATAATCGTCATGGAAAACAAGTCAATTAGGTACATGAATAAGTTAATGTGTGACTACAAATTATCAGTTACCAATATCAATGCATAAATTTCCGCTAACTTGAACTTTTTTTCAAGATATGAAAGTGGCAATTATCCATCATAACTTACTAAGTTAAATGTAGGTACGATGTATGTGTGAATATGCATCCCTTTATTATTTAGAGACAAACTTCGGAAGAGTTCTCTTTCCTATTGGAATCACGACAACTGAATGCCAGTCCTGCATCGCGTAAAATGCAATATAATTGGTAAAGAAAAGACAGCAAAATAAGCAATCGGTATACAAATGCAAAGTGATGTAGAATATTCATGGAAATGAGTATTCCTAGCTGCAAGTCAGTGATTAGTGAAGCAATATACGAACATAGTTGTATTGATGAATCGACAAAGAATTGATGAGAGACAAAAACAAGACAAAAAAAACCAGAGGTACACTTGATCGTTATGAAAGTTTGAAGACTGAAGTAATCCCTTGGACGAATGAGTCAATTCTAAAGAGAAATTGAAATCCACCTATCTTTGTACACTTGTCTCCGCTACCCAATGCAAAACTAATTATTAAAGAATTTTAAATTCAGAATAAAGGAAAAAGTTAAAACATGTTTGATTTGAGTTTTTCATTTTTAATTTTTTAGTTTTTAAGATTTTACAAAAGAAATACTAAAAATTAGAAATAAAAACTAGATTTTATAATTTTTAAGATTTTCAGTATTTTCTTCATAAAATCTGAAAAACTAAAAATTGAAAAATGAAACCAAACAAAAATACATCAAAAAAAGGAATGTGATTCTTGAATAATTGAGGAAAGCTTGCATTTATTAGTTCATGTTGTTAGGTTTTGATTGAAACAAGTTGGAAGGTCTCATTGCTAAGAATTGAGATAGAAGATTACCAAATTATATACATCCAATTAAGTCCTCACATTTCAAAATGATCCTCCCTAACGTTTAAGCTTGAAGAACTTTTTCCTTCCGACTCTTGTTTTAGAGATTACGAGGAGTAGTTCAAATATTTACTTTGAGGATTGGTATTTGGGTGTGGGTGTTTAAGAGATAAGTCCGTTTGTTGCAATAATTTTCATAAGTGATATTCTTCCTTGTCATTTGATTTTCTCTTATTTTGTTTGACACATTAAATTTTTATATTGTTTATTTTATTTCTCTATTTACGACCTTTAAGTGTTAAGGGATAATCTTTCCAACACATGCATATGTAACAATAACTGAACAAGCAAATTGGAAGGCAAAGCTTGCTCAGTGATATATGAATAGAGCATAAGAATTACGCTGAGCCTTTCACGCTGCATTTGGAGAGATACACCTTCATCTTGCCCAAAATAAAGTGAGATGTCATTGCAACACTTGACTTGGCAAATTTCCAGTTCATAGACATTTCAAAACAAATAAATAAATCATTGAAATTCTTGCAAAATCCAGTGTCTGGGTGATGTTATTCCTAAAAATATCACAATCAGAAGTTTACCATGCAACAGCATCATTGAGTACTTTGTTTCTGCTACTAACCAACATTATTAATAAAATTGCAACCAGAAACTAGCAATGTAATGATGTACTTCATCTCATGAAGAAGAACAATTACATTTATATATGTTTCTACAACATTTATATATGCCTTTTCAAAGGTCTTAACAAGCCACTGTAAATATTATTAGGCAACGAAACATCCATCCCAACAGGTTCTAGGCGCATCCAATGCAACTCGCGATTCATTATCCGGTGAGATTTTGTCCGCATCAATGCATAAATCATTATCCACTTGGATTCGGCTCAATTCAATGATTCATACCCTTGAACCAGCAAATGAGTAAATTGTTGCTAAAAAGGATAATATTAGAAAAGAAAAAAAAATAACAAAAGGCAATAAAGATTTACTGAGTGATTAAAATCAAAATGACTTATACTTACAGGACTAGAAATATATTTAAGTCAACTTAAAAATCCATTTTACAAAGAAAAAATGTTTTAATTAATTGTTCTTAAAACAATTTTTCAAGTTAAAAAAAAAACCATTGAAATAAAAGTGTTCCAGAAATAAATTTTAAAAAGGCCTAATTCGATACATCAATCACCAACTATCTTGTGAATTCTGGACGAATGAGATAAATTATACTTGTTTTTTATAAGGATTATATACAGCTGTCAGCATGCATCTCCCATTGTTTTTGGTCGATAGGACTGTCCTAGATCTCATTACGTTGTCTTGAAAAGACATCTATATTATTAGTTGTCATTATAATGTTTGCATTAGATTGAAAAAAATAAAAATAATGTTAATTTCTACCTGTCCCATTTTCCAGCAATAAAAACGTCACGCAAATGAACAAATGACAAATGATCCAAATGCTATTTTATTTACATCATTGGGCAATTTAATTTGGTGTTCAAACTTCGTTCACTATAAGATAAACAGAAGCTGCTCCTGATGTAGCAGTTTGAAACCTTGTTTGTCAAGATTTAATTACGTCACTTGGCAAGTTGGCAACAAAGGCATTGTTGTTGAACACAATGTCCTCCTTTCTTGTCTGTAAGTAATAAACTAGTATGACTTTTTCCTTCCCACTCTTAGATTTCATCGAGCATTTGCCACCCATGTTTTGAACTCAGGCAAATAACCATACAGTGTAGAATTCTAAGCAAGGTAATTCAGGTTTGTAAGTTGTAATCAAGTAGCTACGTTTTGGCATAGGAGGAATGAACTGAAAAAATAACTCTCTCTTGTAACCTTGAGACAATAGACATGACTGAATCTGAATTTAAGTAGTTTTATTTCAGTTTTCTTCGGTTGTGCTAAAATTTATATGAGGAATGCATGTAGTTTGCATATTTACGATTTCAATTTATTAGGCTTTATACTAAAATTTTATATAGATATTGATTCATTATTGAGTTTACACACTTAAGCAGCGTGCATGAGTTGCCATAATGCCATCCATCAGGTCAGCATGCATTTCTTGAATCAAATCAAATACTTACTAGGTTCTTGAGTCCTTCAAATTGTTGTCACTAGATATCTTTTTGTGGCTTGGTTCTGACAGATACTGCTTTATAGAATTGATTTTTTGTGTACAATTTTAATCTATATTACTTGCTTGCATTTGTCAGAACACTGACCAAATTTTCTTTCATGATTTTATTATTTTAAATATGTCAATTCGTAGGTTGCTCGGTTGCATGTGAATATCCCTCAATCGAAATTAAATAGAATGGCTGAGGACAATGATGTTTACACAAAAGATGGAACAGTAGATTACCTTGGAAATCCAGCTAACAAAAAGGAAACTGGAACTTGGAGAGCATGCCCTTTTATCTTAGGTGATTATTGTATAACTTCATTCTTCATATAAGTTTTGTGGGGTTAAGATATTAATTAGAAAGTACTTATTACAATTCTGCAGGTAATGAATGTTGTGAGAGATTGGCTTACTATGGGATGAGCACAAATCTGGTGATTTATTTCAAGCATAGACTACATCAGCACAGTGCTACTGCTGCAAAGAATGTTTCAAACTGGGGTGGAACATGCTACATCACTCCACTAATTGGAGCATTTGTGGCTGATGCATATCTTGGAAGATATTGGACCATTCTTTGTTTTTCCGTAGTTTATGTTATTGTGAGTACAGTCTCTTCAATCTGCTTGAATTGATTACTAATCTACTGAGAAGCCATTCAATAACCATGTGTACAATATGGTCCAATTTTATGTCAAATTCCACCTTCTTGATTGATAAACAACATCTAAAATACCCTATCTCTTCTTTCACAGGGAATGACACTCTTGACATTGTCTGCATCAGTTCGCGGCATAAGACCAACTTGTCATGGAGAAGACAATTGTTATGCTACTCATGGACAAAGTGCAGTGTGCTTTGCAGCTCTCTACCTTATAGCTCTAGGCACTGGTGGGATCAAGCCTTGTGTTTCCTCATTTGGTGCTGATCAGTTTGATGATGCTGATGAAGCTGAGAAAGGACACAAGGGCTCTTTCTTCAACTGGTTCTATTTCTCAATCAACATTGGTGCACTTATTGCTGCTTCTCTATTGGTCTGGATACAAGATTACGTGAGTTGGGGATTGGGATTTGGCATTCCAGCAGTGGCAATGTCAATTGCTGTCGTGAGTTTCTTCTCAGGTACAAGGTTGTATAGGAACCAGAAGCCTGGAGGGAGCCCCCTCACTCGCATCTGTCAGGTGATAGTAGCATCCATAAGAAAGTATGATGTCGAAGTACCTGATGATAAGTCTCTCCTATATGAGACTACAGACAATGAGTCTGCTATCAAAGGAAGCCGCAAGCTTGACCACTCTAATGGATTAAGGTAAGCCAGTGGCAGCAAATTTGTTGATGACCAATTTGTGTTTATTGATACCAAGAAATATTTTTTGAACATATAGGCACACTGATAGGCATCAATGGATTGCGGTTCATATAAGCGCCAAAGTGTCGATTTCTGTTATGTAAATGTCAACTGCGATGTTAACTAAGAATGCACATACACTGTTAGTGAAGACAAAGCGTTGATTCACATTTACATAACTGAAATTCACACTCATTTTATGTCGTTCACATATGTTGAATAGTATATCTAAAATTCTAAATGGGTGTGTACAAATACTAATATTGTATTGATAACAGAATATGATGTTATACTTGATTTTATGAAGGTAGTGCTTTATTCAATTGCGAATTGTAAAACGGTTGTTGTGTATTGACAGATTCTTTGACAAAGCAGCCGTGCTAGACAAATCAGATAATGTGATTGACTCAGGAAACCCATGGAGACTTTGCAGTGTAACTCAAGTGGAAGAACTGAAAGCCATTATAAGATTGCTTCCTGTATGGGCCACTGGCATCATATTTGCCACTGCTTATGGCCAGATGAGCAACTACTTTGTGTTGCAAGGGGAAACCATGGATACTCATGTGGGAAACACCAAGTTTCAGATCCCTCCAGCATCTCTTTCTATCTTCGATACGCTTAGTGTCATCTTTTGGGTGCCAGTGTATGACCGGATCATTGTGCCAACAGCCAGAAAGTTCACCGGCCGCAAAAATGGCCTAACTCAGCTCCAGAGAATGGGAATTGGCCTCTTCATATCCATATTTTCAATGGTATCTGCAGGAACTTTGGAGTACATAAGACTTGGAATGGTGAAGGAGCACAATTACTATAACCTTAAGGAGATCCCCATGTCAATCTTTTGGCAGGTTCCACAGTATTTCATCATAGGTTGTGCTGAAGTCTTCACTTTCATTGGACAATTGGAGTTCTTCTATGAGCAAGCCCCTGATGCCATGAGGAGCCTGTGTTCTGCTCTCTCACTACTCACTGTTGCTCTTGGACAGTATGTGAGTTCTCTTCTTGTAACCATTGTGACAAAGGTCACCACTAGGAATGGTAGTCTTGGATGGTTACCTGATAATCTAAATAATGGTCACCTTGATTATTTCTTCTGGCTATTAACAGTGCTAAGTGTGGTGAACTTGATAGCATTCCTTCTGGTGTCAAAGTTGTATACATATAAAAGATCAATTGGAACCCTCTGCTGAAAACTGGATTAAATTGTACAAAAAAAGTTCAAATTCTGTAGTTTCATTGCCATTAAATGAGTTTTATGCTGTCATGTTATGGTATTTGCAACAAATTTGGGGCATATACTGCACACAAGTAGTTTTCTTCCAAAGTTCTGTTCCCACCTTGTATTACACTATCAGTCAGTCATGGTCGAAATCAATATATACAATAATATATGTGATCAAATCTTGAACCCTTCAAAATTCACAAAGTCCTTATTATTACTGGTCAATAACATTGCCATGTTCTGCAAAGATTCAAAGTTTATGTAGGATGTTCCTCATCGGCATGGTTTCATTAGATATTTAATAAGCTTATAATACAACTCATGATGTAACATGCAGGAACCAAAACCAAATTAATGGCCGCAGGATTTCTTGGAATGATTGAATAACAGAAAATTCATCTCAGAAAGTTAAATTGTCTAGAGAATTTAGTGATTTGTCCACCCAAATAACTCATTACATTGATTGATTCGAGCATGCTCAAAGAATAGGCAAAAACAGTTCAGATAACTAAAGAAACTTGTTTACAGGCTACTCTTTCATCAACTGCTAGAGAAAAATAAATGTCTCAAACTCTCAACAGTAAGCTTTCGCTTCAATTTGAGGAAATTATCTTTTTATGGCTTTTTTTTAATATATACTACAGTGTGGAAATTTGTGGATATTTACATAAGCATTTTTTTTTTTCTAATTCACAATAAACTATGGTAAATCTATCATTTTTTTAATCGTTTTTTACATCTCTCTTTTGATTAATTGTGATCAATGCATTTAACCACACTTTTAATTTGGATGCTTTTAGCCACATTCAATAAATGTGGCATCAATGGTGGCAAGTTCGATACTTTTCTATTACTTTTCTAACAACACCATTTTGGTGAAACATGACCAGTTCAATTTTTTATTTTCTTATTTTTCTGACAATTTACCACAACTGATGACAAATTTAATTGAGACCACATATTTCTATAAATATATATACATTGTCATATTTTGGTGAAATGAGTTATCAAAACTGATAAATAAAACAAAGCCTCAATTTGAAGTAAAATGATGAATGGTGGTAACACGATGACATTTCTATTGGTTTTTGTGCCTTCAGAGTTAACATAGCTACGGGTTAGGGGATTCCATCCTTCAGTTCCCATCTCTCCCTCCCCCTTCCTTTCTCTCAAAACTCTACTATGGGCTTCTTTTTTCTTTTTGTTTTGTCGAGACTACATAAATTCTCTTATTGAAAATAATATTGTCCCGACTAAAACAAAAAAAGATGATATTATTTGAGCTGGATAGAATTTTTGAGGCGATAAAATAATTTTTCTTTTTTTTTTTTTTTTTAAGTTTTAACATAGCTATATTATTATACTCGAATCAAAGGCCTCTAATTAAGCTATAACAGCCCTGTCAACTAATTTACGCCCAGTTGGTAACTTTACTATTGGCTTTGGAGAGCAAACACGAAACTATAATTAAAACAAAAAAGAAAATAGATAAAAATTAAAACCCAGATATGCAAATGAAAGCCCATAAGGCCCAAACGAGCACGTTATCCAAATTGCATTAAGAGCGGCACAACCCGAAAAAGAGACATTGAGAAAGAGGAAGATGGAGAAGGCGAGGGAATTAGCGCAGCTAAGCAAAGAAGAATCAGAAGCTTTGTCACGGCTCCGCTCTGTCCCTTCTTCCCTCAGGCCCGGCGACAACTACAGCTTCTACGAGCACTTCATCCTCCGAGGCATCCGAGTCGACCGAGTCCAACCCGGTTTCGTGACCTGTTCTTTCAAAGTCCCTCCTCGCCTCACTGTAACTAACTAACTAACTAACTCTCCACAAACCTATCTTCACTTCATTCTTATTGAATAATTTGGAAATTGCCTATAGTCCTCAATCATGTTTTTTTTTTTTGTTTCCATTAGATAGTTCCATATCTTTCATTCTTATTGAATAATTTGGAATTTTGCTGTAGTCCCCAATCATGTTTTTTTTTTTTTTTTAATTAGATTGCCTGAGCTTTGTTTTGACTGCTAAATATGAAACCATTCATGTGCATCTACACTTTAGCTTTAACTTTTGGAAAAGATGATTCGTGACATGGTATCAAAGTGTCCAAGTGGTCATGGTTCGATCCTTGAATTATATAATATATTTATATTATATATATATATATATATATATATATATATGGTCAATCCCAAAAGAGCATTCTCATGTATTCTAATATGTTCAAAGTCACTATTGGTTCACAAGTATGAGAAGCTTATGAGGCAATGTGTCTTCAATGTATGCAATAATAATATCTTAGAAGAAATTTGATACGGATAGTGAAATCTTGGCTGTCTTTTTCTTCCTTTTTTTTAATAAGTATTGATATGTGTGTGCGGATTTGTGTAGATCTTTGAGTATTTGTACCCTGTGTGGTTTGTTTTGTATACAGGACAAGACTGGGAAGATGGCTAACGGTGCAATTGCAAATCTTGTGGATGAGGTGGGGGGTGCTGTGGTCCATGTTGAGGGTCTCCCCATGAATGTTTCAGTTGACATGTCCATTTCTTTTCTTTCAACTGCTCGCGTTGATGTAAGTCGTAGCATCCTTTTTAAGTGCCTTTCTAATTTGATGTTGGTTATGTTGGTTATGTTGTGTTCACTAGGTTGAACATGGTTAATAGGTTACACTTATACAGTTGTATGAGTGAAAGTGGGAAGAATGGGTCATATATCTATCAAACCTTGCACATTATATAGATACATCGTTAATTTTTGCAAACTGTAAAGTTGAAAAATGGAAATTGAGGATTACAATTACTATGGATCAAATTGTACTCTACCAAGTCCACCCTTGGTATGCTAGTTTCTATCATAATACAATTGCAGAAGATTGCTACGCTATCATTAAGGTTGATTACTTATTGCCTACATTATTATGCCTGTATAGATTTGCTATCAAACAGTCCAGTTATTCCCTGCCAAATTGTTCTTAGCATGTCCCCCCCAATGTGACAATATCCTGCACTTTGTTAAGATTTTTCTTTGTCACGTGTATTGCCACTTGCTATAGAACCAGTTTATATTGTAAGTTTTTTGCTTCAGACTTTGTTTGTTTCAGATTTTGAAAAAAGTGATTATGAAATCTAAATTACGCACCCATATATAACTGGAAAAGCTGAAAACTGATTTTTCTCATAAGCTACTAATTTTAGCATCTACAAAATAGCTGAAAACTGATTTTTTTTTTTTAATTTCGATTATTTTTTAAAAATTGTCCAAATATACGAAAAGTGATTTTTTTTAGCGAAAAAGTGATTATTAGCCAAAATAATCACAAATAAACACACTCTTAATCTACCAGCAAATTTTTCCTACCACAATCCAGTTGTCTGCTCTCTATCTTTCTTCTGCTGCGTGCACCAACGTGCACTCGTGCCTTACGAACTCGTATGTTCAGGGTGTGGGAAATGCTTTTACTGATTTTCATGTTTTCTATTGCAGGATGAGCTAGAGATAACTTCTAGGCTGTTAGGAAGGAAAGGAGGTTATTCTGGAACGATTGTTCTCCTTAAAAATAAAGCAACTGGAGAGTTGATAGCAGAAGGTCGGCATTCTCTATTTGGTAGACATAACAGCAAAATGTAATTGCAATATGGTGTATGTAATGCTAATGCATCGAGGTTTTCTTTGGGGAAACAGAATAGGGTATGTGTCACTAATTATATATGTTGTCAGATTTTGACTGCATAACTTGACATGTTGTACATTGAAAGCAGATAAAGAAAAGAAGTTCCCTCCATAATGCTGTGTTTATTCAGTTTCTCTATGCATAGAATTGCTTATGATATAATTTTGTGCTCAATTATTTGTAGCCGGGCTAAGGTATCAAGTTTAACAAGAGCTGTTTGAGTGTTGTTGTTTGCATTATATGTGTAGTACTCAATTTGTGTACAGTCCTAAGAAGCTCCACCTGAGTTTAAATAAGACAAAAAGGTAGTCATTTTATTATTCCTGAAAATTGGGATCATGGAATGGATTACTATGCACTTTTTAGCATTTCTCTTTTGATTTGCACTTAACAAACAATGGATTGGGAAATTTACTTAGTTCATTGATTTAATCATAATATTAACACAGATTTTCTTTTGCGAAAAGAAAATTACTAAGAGTGAAAGATATAGGTGAATTACTAGTGTAACTGAAGTGAAACTTCTTCGGAACCTTATTCCCTCAAACATACAGAGACAGAATTTTGTTAGGAGTGTAGGACAGTTCTTATAAGTTTTTTCGGTGCACAGATCCTTTTTAGGACAGTGTTTATTAAATTCTCAGCCTCTTTGTAAAATACTTATACAATTTGATGATGGTGGCTGAAGTTCTAACTACAGAAACAAATGAGTGTTCAAGTGTGTTCTTGATTCTTCAATCTGTTACCAACATTACGCCAGTAATTGAGTCACTTTGAACTTTCTGAAACTGAATGCCTCAAGCTGTGCTTGAAGGCAGTATCATATCGTATTTCTTAAGGCCCGCTTTAAACCCATTCTTAAGGCCCAAACTCAGCCTTGTTATGTTGCCGGGTTTCCACCAAAGTTTAGAATGCAGCATCATATCGTATTTCCCTTATTATTCATCACAACATGCTAGCATTTAATTAAAGAGAAAACATTCAAGTACATGTCATGATGCATGGTAAACATTAACCAAGAAAAAATAAAAACAAAAAACTGAGTATGATTACTTGGTGAGGGAAGATGACCCCTAAAAAATAAGATAATGGATATGATCCTTTGACAAAAAAAAAAAAGCAGTCCTAAAGACGGAAGGTGACGCCTAGGACAAGATTCTTCGATAAGGAAAAGCGACTCTCATTTTCCCTCTCCTATAAAGAAACCCCCAACATAGTGACAACGTATGAGAACATTACGATCCAAGTTTAGGAGGGTGGATTAGTAAAAAACAAAGTCAAAGCTAAGATTAAGAAAGTTAAGAGCCTACAGCCTAAGGCTAAGACTAAGAGTGAGTTTGGTAATACTTTTTCACCGGATGCCACAACTTATAAAAAATATAAGTCAATTTTTCTGTTTGGTAAATAAAAAATCGGGTGCTCTTGTTCCATGCTTTTTGAAGCCAGGGGTGCGTTTGAGAGCACTTTGTGATGTGCTTTTTAGGTGATTTATATTCTCCCAAATTCTAAAAAATTCAAAAACTAATAATTTTAATAAAAATCTAACTTTATCCTTACATTAATTAAGACTTTTAATATTTTATTCTTCCCACAAGTATTTATGTCTATTATAGTCATTATATATTTTAAGAATAATTTTATAATATATTTATCAAACACTACTTCAATAATTCATGCTTATTGAGAGTAACTTTTATATTATTTTATCAACGATACTACTATGGCCTTTTGAGCAACTTTTAAAAGCCCACATAAATTAGTATCCAAAACTTTTAGTTTAACAAATAGAAAAAATTGACGTGTAATTTTCATAAATTAGAACACCCAATCCAAAAACATTACCAAACCCACCCTAAGAATGGGAGGACATGGAGCTTGATGTTTCGTTAGGCTTTTAGGGAGAGCTGACATTTGTGAATCTTAGTAGCTATGATGGGAGCGGATAGGACACTTATGACGCTTGATATTTCCTCTATTTCAATTATGGATGTTCACGATTATGGATGATGGCCCATTTGCAGGCCAAGTTTATGAATATTTTTATGGTTATGTACGTCAGTTTTATTATTAGATGATTTTTTCAATATCCTATAAAAATTTAATGGTATTGATACTTATTAATTATTTATGGTTAAAAATGAGTTATATGTTTCACTAATTTAAATTTTTTAAAATTTATTAAATCACAACAGTTGATTACATAAAATATACCAATAAACAAAAACCATGTTATTATCCATGTATATTTTTTTAGATTATTGCTTTATCCTCCGATTTATATCTTATTTCATTTACGCATCGTTACACCCGTATTTATTCAGCGCTCAAGGCTTACATTTTCAAAAGGGCGTTCACACTCTACAGAACATCTCAATCACATACGATTTTTCACTTAACAAACTAAAGTCAAGTATGAAAATATAAATGTTATTTCAAGTTAAAAAATTATTATTATTTTATTTGTTATTTTTATTTTTTTAAAAAAATATACTATTGTTTGTTAGTGAAAATTGAAACACTAAATCATACTCTTGTTGGTCGCCAATAAAGGTGGGCGTAGTTGGTTAAGGTTTGACCTATAGAAGCGTTGGTTCAAATTCTAACCAATGTGAGAACTTTATTGATGGAACGATATGTAACATCTCCCATAAATCCTCGAAGAGATTGGGATCTTCCCTTATCCTGTAGAATCCAAGGACGCTTATCTCACCCAAACTTTCATCTACCAAAAAAAAAAAAAAGAAAAATACTCTTGTTTTGTCTTTTGTTTTGCCTTCGCTTTTGGGCTTGGAAAATTCATCGGCGTGTTACCAGGGCATTCATGATTTTGCATATACTACCATTTTATTTGGGGCAAGTTCTTGATTGTATAACTTAGGTTTTGTTTAGATGTGATTTTGAGCCCTCAGAATCACTTTTTCCACCCAAAAAAATTAATTTTTGGATATTTAAATAATTTTTTAAAAATAATTAGAATCTCTAAAAAATCAGTTTTCAACTATTTTATAAAAGCTAAAAGGAGTAGCTTTTGAAAAAAAAATCAATTTTCAATATTTTTAATTATATATAAAATTTAAGTTTTATAATCACTTTTTTTTAAATATGAAACAAAAGCACCCTTAGTCTATATTCTCCAATCACTCAATTACTTTATGTAAGCACCCAAATTTTTAATTAAATTAAAAAAATAAAATAAAAATAGAAAATAATGGATTCTGTTTGAATTAAATAATAATCATAATAACTGCTTCCCACATTCTCTCCTCTTCAATATTTTTCCCTTTTTATCCTTTTACACCAGGCATCAAACCCTGGGTCCTTTGTTTTAGACTAGGATGCATGCTTATTTTGTGCTTTAAATGGTTAGTGTTTCTTCTTGATGCTTGGTCTCCGCAATAATGAGAGGGGAAAAAATGGGAAAATTAGAGTGTAGGTGTGTGTGCACAGTGCGTGAGTGATTGAGAAAAGTTTGAGTGTTTTTTTGTTTGGGTGAATTTTGTTAAGTGAAGAAAGTTTAAATCAAGTGGATTTTTTTATGTGAGAAAAATTATTTTATGAGATTGAGTGTATTGGAGTTTTGGTTTGAGAGGATTTGTTCGATTGATGATTGTAATCTTTGACACAAAATAAGTGTATTGATTTGTAAAGTTATTCATGTAGACAGTGAAAAGCGAGCTATATTAAATTTATTATGCTCTTTTTACTTTATTTATTTGTTTGAGTTGTGTAGATTGTGAAATTTTCCCAACAATTGATATTAGAGTGGACTCTGATCCCGTTTTTGACATTTTTTTTATGGCTAAAATGCAAGGTTTGGGAATGAGCAAATTTGAGGTGAAACTCTTTGATGGCAAAAGAAACTTTAGCCTATGGCAGAACAATGTAAAAGACATTTAGGTGTAACAGGGACTACTTGAAGCTTTAAATGGCGACAAAAAGAAGTCTGAAAAGATAACAAATGAAGAATGGAAAGAGATGGAGATGAAACAAGCTAGTACAATTCGCCCATGCCTGGCACTTGAGATAAAATACAATATTTTGAATGAAACTTTTGCTATTGATTTTTGGAAGAAGTAAGAAAATATGTGCATGTCAAAGTCTCTCACAAATCGTTTATTTCTTAAAAAATAATTATATCAGTTGAAAATGAATGATAGTGAAGACATTACAGATCATGTGAATAATTTTATAAAATTGATTATACAATTATCTAACATTAGTGTGAAATTCGATGAGGAAGATAAGGCGTTGTTATTATAATTTCTTCTAGATAATTAAGTTTAATCACTCCATTGCTTTAGTGGGAAAAGATACATTAAAAGTTAATGATATGACTGCTATGGTATTAGAGAATAAGAAATTGAAAAGGTCAAGTGATTAGTTCGAAGGAAGTTCTATATCAAGACTAAACTATATAGACAAACAATGTTATTATTATCATAGGATGGGTCACATTCAATTTTATGGTAGAAAATGGATAGTGGATATAAAAAGATTTGAAAGGAGTAGAAGAAAAGATAAGTTTGAAAATATTGCATGTATACAAAGAATCTCCTAGTTATGAAATTTAGTTGTTGATACTTGAAGATGAGAATAGTGCTTATAATAATTATGATGCCAAGTTGTCATTTGGTTCACCAATCATGGCTAGGTTAATAACTCCACTATGCTTATAATGGCCAAAAATACACCTTGGTTAGCCAAGCCAATGATTTTAACTAACCTCATACTCTTTATAAGAGCCTAGAGGAAAATAAGCACAAAGCTGGTGAGTTCTTAAGTTAGGTGTGATGAGTTTGGGACTATGTGGTGCCAAAATCTTATCTATTTAAAATTGAATCTAATGGTTGAAATCAAATGTAATTAAAGTATATATTTATATTATAATATTATCAAAAACACTTTTATAGATAATTTGTCTATTTTACCTTTCTGCTCTTTCTCTCACCTCACCTCATCACCCTCTTACCACCCCCCATTTGCCCCTTTCCTCCCCAAATAGCAAACATGTCTCGCCATTGATATTGACCTAGTTTCTTCATCTTCCCCAACATAAATATTACTTTATTAATAAAATGTAAATAAATAAATAGAAAATTATTTCCATGAGCTTCATATCAACTTACAAATCTTGTACTCTTATCAACATTTTCCTTCTATCAATGTTGGTAAATCATTCCAATAGCTTTAGGAATTATAAATTGTTAGGGTCTTGGGGATTGCACGATTTTAAGATAGTTAAATACTCTAAAGCTTGTTGGTAAACATAAAAGTAGTATTTAAAAACAAAGAAATGAATTATAGAATTATCAACTTTGAAATAAGAATAATAATAAAATTTAACAACTACTTCCTTTCCCATCCCTAACAAGCAACTCCTTATGCTTTTGAACACTTGTCGTTGAAGGACTTGCTTCTTCTGCGCAAACAAAATAGTACTACCTTTGTTGCTGGTGAAGTCCAGGATGATGCGTCCATCGCCTCTGCTTCCTTTGATTTCGAGGAGTAGCAACAATACGTACAAAGAAGGTTGCAATCCATTCAATACACAAGGGAAAATCAAGGGAATGGTGTTGATTTATAGATTTGATTTTGCATCAAAATCTTTTTCTTTTATTTTTATTCCCTCTTATTCCTGGCTCAAATTTGTCCGTATTATGAGATTTTTCTTGACCACAATCCAAGTGTTTGTGCTGAATGTGGGAGTTTGAAGGAAAGAGGGAAAGAGAGAAGAAAGGTAAGGACAATGCTTAAAATACAATTTTAATATTTATTTTTATTTCAAAAAATCCATGACCATATGGCCACAAACTCAATCCTCCCCACATAAAAACTTGCCTATAAAGCATATATAAAATGCACATACTCAATTCAACTCAAGATGCCAAATGAACGGGTACATGGGTATATTTATACTAGTGCCAATGGGGGAACTTTTGAGAGCTAAGCAATGTGGGACTTTGTTCCTCATTACAATTGATCAAATATACCAACTACTAACTCTTATGCACTTATATCAGGCACCAGGTTTTAGATTTTGTTGTTCTAATTACGTTTGTTGGCAAAAAAATGGTTTGACACTTATCCTTATGGTGATGAGGTTATTAATTGGCTAATGGAATTGGGGAATCCTTAGAAAGGGTATATGAAAGTTAAGATGTATAATGGTTGTGTGCTTACACTTAGTGACGTGAGGATATACTCTCTCTTGGAAAAAATTAATTTCTTTGGGTAGATTTGATGTTTTGGGCTAAAGATATTCTGGAAAAGATAGAGTGATGCAAGTTAGAGAGGTTTTTTATAACAATGAAGGATAAGAAGACTAGTGGTTGTCTATAAAAAAAAGTTGATGGGAGACCTTATGGGAAAGGATAATGATATGGTGTACAAAAATGTGAAAAAGGCGTGTGAATGTTTATTCTATGTAGGTTTTGATGAAACCAAAAGGATAAAATTAATTCAAGACAAAAATGAGATAAATAAAAGAAGACAAAGTCCATGACACACAATGATAGAGATCTAGTGGAGTTAGGATTCTTTGTGTAAAAAGCTCTATGACAATTCTTATGCCCAATCTCCTTGAAAAATGCTAAATTGGATTATGTTTAAAATAGTTAAATTTAGTTTCACAAAAAGTTTTGATTCTAATTAAAATTTGTTAATTAATTAGATAATGGGGATAGCTCAAGGAAGATGAGTGATTTATTATGAGAGTCCGAGTAATAAATCTAGTTGTATAACTATAAATAGATGATTAGAATTGAAAGTTAATGATAGTTAATACTTACATAATCACTTAAAAAATCACATAATTTTATGTTTTAATCTTGACTACTCATATAATATTCAATAGTCAAGATTTATTCCTCTAACTCATAATAAATTACCCATCTCACTTAAATCGTTTCCTTAAGGATACTCTAACTATAAATTCTGTAAAAGATTAGAAGTGGTTCTAATAAGTATTCAAATTTATGATACAAAGTTTTTGAAAACTTTCAACCTATTGTATTGAAATGATTTTATTTATTTATTTATTTATTTAAATAAAAAAATATTATTTATACTTACTGATTAGATACGTGTTTCTATATTAGTAAATGAGATATAGGTACATTACATCCCACACACAATGATTATAAATAATACAACTCTTTAAATTAAGTAATCATTATCTTTTGCAAAGTGGTTAATATCTTTTTAATATTTGTTTATCCAAAAGAGTAGGTTTGGTTGTCTTTTAGAAATGGTTTCAAATTATTCAATCATCTTTAGCCAAAAGTGGTTTTAATCATATCAAAATTTATGTCTTAATGTTATGGCGGCGATATGTTTTTTTTTTATATTGTAAGATAAGTTGATATTCTAATTTTCTCTTCTCTATTTTTAAAATTACACCTACATTTCTTATCATAAATGGTATTCATTTTGTAAACTTTATCTATAACAATAGAGAAAGGAGATTACTAACAATAATTGTTTTTTGATGCACAACTTTTCTATTCCAATTATACCCTTAGTTTATAGGACGTTAGGGAAGTTAGAAATAAAAAATTAAAAGAAGTTATAAAAATTTTAATATGAAAAATTGAATTAAAAATCCTAAATTACCCTTAATCATAAAGCCCTACTTTTCCCTTCTTTTCTTCTTCATTTTCCCCACCGCCACCATCCACCCCACAACCTCACCTCCTCCAACTACATCCAAAGAATCACTATCCTTCTCTTCTTCATTCATTTCACCATAGTGACTTCTAAAGACTTCTTTCATTGTCGAGTCCCAGCACCCCTCTTACTGACAACACCACCATCCATCACCCGGCCTGCATCAGCCTCTATCCCTGTCTTGTCTTGGTGGCAGAGATGGTGGTTCATGGCTGAAGGATAGTCGGCAAGTTGTTGGCTTTGTGGCTGTGGTACCGTTCGCAGCAAGGCTCGATGACGACATGGAGTGTTAGTTGGTGACTATTGGTGTTTTTTTATTTTTCTTTTTTTTTTTGGGTTTTGTCTTTTTTTTGGTGACCGAAAGTTGTTTGCTATATTGTATTGGTTGGATTATGCCTGTTATCTTTTTGCAATATCTGTTTTTTTTTGGGTGCATTTTGTGCATTCTGAATGTATTGCTGATGGAGGTGATCATATGGTGGTGGTGATGGCAATCAAATAGAAATAAAGAATATTATTATGGGTATGAAGGTCATTTTCACATATTTAAAAAAAATTAAAATTAAAAGTTATGGCCAATTGATGGCCTCTTATAGGAAGGAGAAATGATAAATGATCACCACCACATTTATACTATATACTTACACCAAATTAAAAGTTAAATCAACATATAAAAGTGTAAATCAAGATGTAAAAAATTATAAATTAAAGTGCAAAAAAATTTTATACCTTATAACTTTTTACATTTTTGTTTACAACATTTTACATATGATTTACAACTTTTTATATCCTGGTTATAACTTTTGACTTAATGTAAATATATGGTGTAAGTATGATAATGATTGTATATCACTCCTCTATAAGAAGTAAGTGAAATATCATTTAAAAAATTAATAAAGGTGGATGTAATTTAAAAAAAGGACAGATATCAACTACCCTTAAGGAATGTAGCTGTGATTTTCCCATTTTAAAATTGTTTAGTGTCTTTTGCAAAAGTGTTTCTTTGAATTTGCAAAGTGGTTTCATATTTTTTTTTAATAGTTAAGTCTATTTGTCTTTTTGATATGGCTTCAATCATTCATGTAATAAATTGATATTTTAATGATTGTCTTTGGCTAGTTTCAATCGTTTGTTAGTATAATACAATCCAAAATTCCTTTAATAAATTGAGAAAACACGCAACAGGTAGAATTTCCAAAAGAATGAAAGCTTTTTCAACTGATACTTTTCCAATGCAACAGCAACTTCTTTCTTCAGCCTATAAATAGAGGATTCATTCCTTAGTTTTAGTATCCAGGATCGAAAGAACCAAAACATTTCTTGTTCTATTCTTTATTCTCTTTTATTTTCTCTAGCCATAAAGAATAAATTTTGAGTGCTTCAACTCGTATTATTTGGTGTTCAAGAAAGAGAATCAAATTTCTTCCGTTCAATTTCTACAAATTGTAAAAAGTGGCATATCCCTCAGGAGAGAAAAAAAGGTGAGGTAGTGTTTGTGAGAGGCTTATACACTAAGGGTGAGGTATCCCAAGAGTGATTGAGTGCACAAAATTTTCAGGATTCTTTAAGAATCTATTGAAGCTTGGCAATAGTGGAAAGCCCCAAGTAAATTACTTAGGGAATGTACCTACAAGAAGTGATCGAACTGGATAAATTGAGTTTGCACTCCTCTTTCCTCATCTCTTATATTATTGCAATTTACATTTAAGATCTTGTTTCTTGTTTCTCTTGTGTGTGACATTCTATTCTCATCCATCTTAGCCATTCTTTTCATCATAGCTTCAAGAAGAGATTCAAAAAATTGTGTTTTGTGAAAGTTTTGCGAAAAAACTTTTGAACTCAATTCTAAAGGTTCAATAAACTAATCTAAGAGTTTGCCGAAATATATATATATATATATATATTAACATAACCAACACAAAATAGCATGTTTATAGATTAATCAAAGTAAACATAATACATACAGTCCAAATAAAGCAACCATTTTGAATCATTTCGAATCAGGCAAAAAAACAGCAAGACAAGAAAGAAATTTATAAACAACAGTAGGATAAACAATATAATGTGAATTTTGGGAGCACACTTGTCTTGCAAAATAAAGGAATGATGAAATTGAAAACAAACCTTGCTATTGATGAAATCAAAACAGGCCTTTTTTAGCTTTTTAATTACTTTTTGAAAAAAATGTAGGGGTGCGAAACACAACATTTAGGAAATTTTGCAAATAAATAAATAAATAAAAAGTGCAAATCAATCAACTGGCATAACCGGTCTGATCCACAATGGTTTGTTGGTTTTCACTGTTCTTGACCAATTTTTGGCAGCAGCATTTTAAGACATGTGACCAAACTGGCATGATGTTTAATTCCAGTTGAAGGGACTAGTTAGTCCGGTTTGATTTTCACTTCTATGTGATTTAAACCCCACATAGTCCGTAATCTAAATGTGTGAAAGTTATATATGCGTATTCCATCATAAATACACTACTATAGATTAGAAGGTTCTGTGCTGCCTAGGGTGTACATGTTTGTTGGTGTTGTTGTGTTAGAGAAAGAAAATAGAGCAATTATTCAATGACTATGGATGAAGATTAGCTTTGAATTTCTTAATATCAAATGTAAAATAAATTAAATAAACTACGTGAAAATAACAACATGCTTTTATTAAGAAATTGAAAGCTAACCTCCGGTTACAGTAATTGAATAATTGCTTTATTTTCTTTCTCTAACATAATACTAACAAACACTAACATGCACCTTGCGCAGTATAGAACATTCTAACATATAGTAGTGTGCTTCTAATGGAAAGGGTACGACTTTCACACACGCTTAGGGACTCTGTGGAGTTTAAATAGAGAACCATTTCACTCCATCGAAGAAACTGACATCAGATTTTCAGTTTAATGGATATCCCCACTCTGCTGTTTTTACTCAATAGCTAGCAGAAGAGGAATTTTCTCTTGTTGGAATGAGTCAGGAAAAACAACTACGAGAAAAGTGGCCAGGTATAGAAAATCATGGGACCGAATCAAATCAAGATATTTTAAATTCGAAATTTAAAATCTAACCTTTGAGAATTGAACTTAGGTCTATTGAGTTAGAAGAAGGACTACTTACTAGTAAACCACAACTATACACTACCAATATATATTAAAATTAAACTCAAAAAATTTACACCAACATATCAAAACATGTAAAATGTAATTGTTTAATAAAAAAATTTCTTTTATCAAAATAATGATGTACAAATGAACACTAGCTAGGACCAATAAAAGATGACTCATGAATTGTGTTTAAGATTATCGATCACACACTCCATTTTATTCTCTCATAGCTAATTATACTCCTCTGAAATTAGAGTAAAATGAAGAAAAAAAAACTTTTATAAGTAAAATGTAAATATCTTCTACTTTGTTTCTTTTAATTAACAGCAGACAATAGCAATAACAATTGAACAGCTTCCTAATTCAATCTTTGTTGACTATCTACTCATGCACTATCTATAGAATTTGTTCTTTTTTTTTTTTACATGGAAAAGGAGGGTGAATGCTTAATTAATGAGAACGTAAGATGTCTATAGTGGCAAGATTACAAATATGAGTTGGGGCGCCATCCATCCACACAGTATTAAGATTGGTAAGGACCAACGGAGCCAGTTTATGAGCAACTCGATTTCCCTCTCTTACAAAAATGACTATCTATAGTTGAAACATTCTCTTTTTGCTTTTAATTAACATCAATGCATCATTATGTATATATGGTTTTGAATTCTTTAATGATGTTAATCCTGTTACACTTGTATATAATGTAGGGCAAACAAAGAATACATTTAACTTACCAACAAGAAGAATATGGAGAGCCGAAGCCAAAACGAAGTTCCACAACCCAAGGGAGGAACATCATTGCTCAAAACATATTTCAATGGCCTCAACTCTTTGTTAGGTCTTTTCTTATTTTGTATGTGTGTATATATGCGTGCAGCAAGTTATTATCTATACTATTAATATTTATGTTTAAACAAGGAAATTTTTACATGTGTCAACTTAAGATGAATTTATTCCTTTATTATTTGGATAATCTTTCTAATTATGAAAATTTTTACATGTGTCAACTTAAGATGAATTTATTCCTTTATTATTTGGATAAACTCACTGCATTATTTGTGTTTGATGCACGTTTTCATAGAAAAATTAACTTTTATTTCTTTTAAAATATTAAGTTAGTGTGGGGTAAGCAACATTGTTTCAAATATTAAATATTAATTTTCTAACTTTATAAATGTACTAATAATATTTAAAAAGTATGAAAAATTTTATGAGTCCCACTATTGTGTTCATTTTGCTCTAATAGAGAAATTTTTAATTTTATTTTAAAAAATAAATAACATGTAATATTTTCACTTATTTATTCCATTAGTATTTGAAAGGTTTAAATAAGGAAACTTTTACATGTATCTGCTTCAAGTGAATTTACTTTTCTGCAACTTGGAGAATCTTACTAATTATGGAAATTACTACAGGACTTTAATAAAGTCATTACATTATTTGTGTTTGGTGGATGATAGATTAATTTTCATAGAAAAAATTAACTTTTATTTTTAAAATGTCAAGTTAATGGCACTATGGTAAGTGATATTGATTTTAAATATTTAATATTAATATTTTTAACTTTACAAATGTATTAATAATATTTCAAAAGTTGTATTATGAAGCTTTAATAAGTAATATTAACATTTTAAATTATTATTAATTAAATTAATAAAGTTATATTTATATATTTTTTATATTATAAATATTTTTCATTTTGAATAAAAATATAATAATTAAAATTAATCACCAGTGATGATCGGCCATTGTATAATATATTTTATATTAATTTTTATATTTTATTGATAAACTATTTTTTAAAATTTTAATAATTTAAAAATTTATTTTTCTTGCATTGCATAGGGTAATAAATACTAGTATGTTAATATAGATAAATATAAAAATATTAATTTCACACTTTGAATTAAAGGAATTTATTTTTCACAAGGTGATAAATATACAATGCTCTAATAGTTATATATGTGTACCAAAAACTATGTGAAGCAACTTTATCAATTGGGGAAATCACAAAAGTAAAAAAAAATAAAAAAAATGGCATACTTTACACATCTCGTATAGTGTATAAAGATGGTCTCATGATTAAAGGTAAAATCCACATCTATAAACTATACACTTTAAAAAGATTAGTCAATGTTTTTTATGGTAAATATTGAGTTAATACATATATATATAATGTTACATTCTTTCATCAAATATATAGCTTCATTGAACTTTGTTGCCTAAAAATGTCCCCTTAATCCAACTCCGCAGATTTTCTTTTCATAGTTCAAAATTTACAATCACATATCAAATAGAAATTGAATAATTAAATTGGAAATATCAACTATTTTAGCCTACCTATACCTTAAGTCATTTTTTAAGATTAACTTATTGTGAAAGAGTTCACCTTTAACTACTTGAAAACTCAATAACTTTTTATACAAATTAATTCGACTTGTTTAAACTAAGTTATTAAATTATTCTAACATGGCTAAATGGAGCTATTGCAATTCTGCAGGTATTGGGATACTCTCAGTGCCATATGCCCTTTCTGAAGGAGGATGGCTGAGTTTAATGTTACTTATCTTTGCGGCAATAACGTGTTGGTATACTGGAGTACTTTTACAAAGGTGTATGGATATGCATCCGAAAATCAAATCCTATCCTGATATAGGTGATGTAGCTTTTGGCAGTAAAGGAAGAGTTATGATAGCCACTTTCATGTATTTAGAGCTCTACTTGGTTGCTGTAGAATTTCTCATAATAGGAGGAGATAACTTGCATTACTTGTTTCCAAACATGAACTTCAAAACTGCTGCTCTTAGAGTCGAAGGAAAAACATGTTTTGTGCTGATTACTGCTTTGGCAATATTGCCAACAACCTGGTTGAGAAGCTTGGGAGTTATAGCTTACATTTCTGCTGGTGGAGCATTGGGTTCAGTTATTTTGATTTGTTGTGTTCTATGGGTGGGTGTAGTTGATGAGGTGGGGTTTCATGAACGAGGTCAATTAATGAAACTTGGCGGGTTCCCTACTGCCATGAGCATCTTTGCGTTTTGTTACTGTGGTCATGCATTGTTTCCCACAATAAGCAATTCCATGAGAGACAGAAGTCAATTTCACAAGGTAAATAGATTTGTGTTATTTAACTGTTCAAATTCATTTATACGATAAGTGCAATCTAGTAAAGAAAGTAAGATAGCTTTACTTAGTCATTAGCTTTAGGTTTAATTACTCTGTAAGTCATATAATTTTACTCAATTTTCAATCAGATCACTACAATTTAAAAATTTTAAGTAGGTCCCTATATTATATAAAACTTTTTAATTGAGTCTCTGTGGCAAATAACTGCTATAAAAAATAGAATACTTCTAGTATATAACGGTTATTATCCACAGGACTCAATTGAAAGTTTTATATAATATAGGAATCTAATTAAAAATTTTTAAATTTTTGGGATATATAGTAGGAATATTATATTTTTTATAACGGTTATTATCCACAAGAACTTAATTAAAAAGTTTTATATAACATAGGAACTTAATTAAAAAATTTTGAAACTACAAACCTAATTAGAAATTGAGTGAAATTATTACATGTAAAGTAATTAAACCTTAACTTTATTAATTAATATTTAGTTTATACTAACTCTTAGTTTTAATTGTGCACAAGTCACACTAACACAAGTATATTATTTGCTAATGACAGGTTTTGCTATTATGTTTCATCACATGTACCGTAATCCATGGGTTCATCGCTATTATAGGCTACTTGATGTTTGGAAGCTATTCAAAGTCACAAATGACCTTAAATCTGCCAATGGAAAAGATAAGCACCAACATAGCCATTTGGACCTTGTTATTCATCACATTATGTAAGTTTGCCGTTATGATCACTCCAATAGCTTTTGCCATTGAGGACAGGTTGCTTTCTCACAACCGGAGACCTGTTAGCATGCTCATTAGAACCGTCATTGTGATTAGCACCGTGCTTGTGGCAGTATTCGTTCCATTTTTTGGGTACATTATGTCATTTATTGGTGCTTTCTCGGGTGTTACTCTCTCGTGGTTGTTGCCTTGCTTATGCTACCTGAAGATAAATGTAGCTGCACGACGATTTGGATTAGAATTGGTGGTCATCATAGCGATTATACTCATAGGATCATTTGTTGGGATACTTGGTACTTACACGTCTGTGAGTGAGATAATAACTCACTTGAAAAAGTTTTAGAGAGTGGCTATTGTCATTCTCAAATGCCTATTATCACTCTCACTTTCACTTAGTTTTAGTTGGTTTGTCTAGAATGCCTTCTTCCTCATATCTTAATCAAAATAATAGATTAATATTAATTATCCATTATTAATCATGATTTTATCTTTATTTATTATTGTTACTAGTTCAATTAAAAATTGTTAAATTATTTAAAGTCATTTTACTAATAACAAAATAGATATTTCTTTGAAATTATTTTTTATTGAATATAAAAAGTACTGAAAATTAATTTATATAATATAATCATTTAGATCTAAACATTGAATTGTTTGTTTAAACTTTTGGATACTATAATTATCTAAATATAATAAAAACGACCATTTATTTGAAAAATATTAAGTAAAAATAAATAACAATAGAGGCATACTAATAAACTGTGATATTCAATTTTAATATACAAAACTATAAAAAAAATTACAATATATATACGATATACACATCAATTCTTTTAAAACACAGTGTTAATATAATTAAATAAATATTAAAGAAACATATAATACTAAAATATTTTATTGACTAATTAGATTTTCCTATATTTTTTGTTTATAAAAATAAGGCAACTTGATACTGTGAATTAGCTAGTCACATTAAATTAATTTCTATTACTTCTTTTCTTGTAAATTTGATGTATTCATAATTTAGTAATTATCTTTATTGTGTTTGATTGTACTTATTATTAATTTCAAAAATTCATTCTTATATTGTTTATGCATTATTGAATAAAAAAACTTTTTTAAAAATAATTTAATACATAAATATAAATAATTATATGAGATAAGTTCGTTATAATACATAGTGAATAAATATTATGAGATTACCATTAAATATATTTAGATTTCGAAATAATTATTGGTTAAATTAATAATAATTTTTAAATAAGATTATAGCTGATAATAAAAATGTATGTTAAATTATTATATTGATTTGAGAAAATAATTAAAGGTATGAAAAATATTCATATGAAATATTTTTTAAAAGACTTGCTTTTTTTTTTTTTACTATATAAATAGTTATATGATGCAACGGTTAGTCAATATCAGAAGAGAAGTAGCCTTGCTATACTGAACATTTAGGACATCACTTTGAGGGGTGTATATTATTAGTGCCATTAGTCTTACTTACTCAGTTCACTTAAAATCCCTCAAATTCCTACCTCTTTTGAGTATATGGTGACCTAATAAATTTCTCATTTTATTTCTAGATTAGTATAACTTCCCCTCATTTAAATCTTTATTGATGATAATTTGGGAAATATATCTATAAGGACAATTTAGACAAACTAACTGAAAATTAATGAAAATAGGAGTGGTAATAAACATTTAGTAGCCACCAAAGTTCTATCATATTTCAACAATAGTAGAATAATACTCAACTTTTGTAACACTGCACGTAATTTTTTTAAGGCTATGTTCATTTTGATCTCTACAACAATACTTAGTACATGTGTTTGCCAAGGTTAAGAAAATGGGACGAGATGACATTGAACCGGATGAAGAACTAGTTCAAATATTCATTAGTTCAACCACGATCCAACTAGGATGTAATAAAATATACATGTTTATATAAAAATACATAAATTTATAGTTAATTATATATTATGAAATAAATAAAAATTATTAGATAGTATAAATAAAGAAGAAAATAAGATTTAATATGATACTTTAGTATTTAAATTCAATCATAGTGGCCATAACTTTTATTTTCACTAGTATTTAATCCCGTGCTATGCACAGGAACGAAGTAATTGAATTTTTTGTTTCTATAATTAATTCAACTTAAATATTATAAATGGTATATAAATATTTTATACAAAATGTAAAATATCATCTTTATGAAAGATTATAAAAAAAGTAAAGTAACATAATTTATCATTTGTTCAATTTTTATAAGCATATAAGCCTATTAACATAGGAATAATCAATTAAGAGTTCAATTTGTGTAATATTTAGCTATATTCTCTTATCACTCAATTACTTTTTTTAAGTACCCAAATTTTTAATTAAATCAAAGAAACAAATTAAAAATATAAAATAAAAATGAATTTTGTTTGAATTTAAAAATAATGATAATATGTTAGGGACTATAGAGTTAGATACATCAGTGTAATAAACATTTTATGGATGTAAGAAGCACGTCAAATTTATGAGAGTAACGGATAAATACAACACATGACTAGTATTTTAATGGGACTCACTTGTCATTATTCACACCAACAAAAATTGCATACCAAATTTTAACATGAAAACCCTCTTGTAATTTTGAGGGAAAACCATAAGCCAAACTTTGAAAAATCTTCTTCTATTTAAAGAATAATTATAATATAGTGTATTTTTAGTGAGCTCTCTTCTACTCAATTTGTAGTATTACAAAGTTCACACCCAACCCCTGGCCATGATCGGTGCATGGGAACACGCTCCTGAAAACCTAAATAGTAGACTTAAATAGAAAAAAAAACAAAGTTTCCTCTATTCTTAGAACTTTTCTCAAATACAAGACCCTATTATGTTACAATCACAGTCCAAACTAGGATAATAGACATGTATTTTTACATATATACATATACAAGTCCATAATTAGGGAGTTTACATACTCTCTATCCATAATACTTTATACAAAACGTAAGATAACTATAAACATGATCATAAACTTAAACACTACTAATCTGGTCCTGTTTATGATCAAATGGAGCATCTAAGTATATATGATTTGTCATAAAAGTAAGAGATAGAAAACCATAAAATAATGGCCTATACACCATTGTTGGCCTTACCCAAAGGTAGTAACTCAATCCTATATATTAAGCGGAAGAGTGGAACTCTGAGCTACAGTTAAATTTGTAATAGAGGAAACAACCATAGGTTGAGTTATGAAACTAAGTGAGGAATAATATGTTTACAATTAACTGAAATAAGTTCCAAACAAATAGGATGGTCAAAAGAGTGAATGCAAATTATAAGTCATTTGTCAAATTAAGTGAATATAAAATCAATATACAAATCTCTTATAAGAATAAAATAGAATCATGGCATTTATGCATGAAAAGTAACAAGGAGGTCTCTATGTGAACAAAGTCCAAAATCAATCCCACAACTGGACGGTCTTCACACTCATCCCCAGTGTGTTCATACCACTTTTAGGCAGCCTTCACACTCATCCCTAGAGTGGTTACAAAGCATCTAGGCGGCTCTTACACCCATCCCTAGTGTCTAATAATACCGATATGGCCTAACATCCGGGCTAGCAACCCCCTAGCTAAGGTCTATCTCAAGGTGCATCAAGGCTAACGCCACCACCATTAGCTATGGTTTCTGCCAATGATACCTCCTTTAAAAATCACTTTTCATATCAAATAACTCAAGTTTCGTTCATCTACTTTCCTTTTAAGAAACCAATCACGTTAGTAAAACATAAAGAATACAATTGTTTTCAATCTATTTTCAGAATGCAAAAGAATAAATTAAAATTGTGTTTGGTTCTTAATTAACCTTGCTTAAGAAAATTAAGTCACGGAGCTTTTATCCAAAACCATAAGCATTCCAAAAGTATACTTGTCCCATAATCTAGTTCCAATATAGTAATACATAACATTGTATCAAATCATATATAGTGCATATCTCAATATCTAGCACTATCACATCTCATTCCATATTCTTAAAATATAACAATTTTAAGGGATACTTGAACTAATAAATGCAATTTTCAAGACATAAATACAAAAGAAAATCATTTTACTTGCTAGTGCAAAATAGATAATGAATATGCAATATAGATATTTAAAACATGGAACTAAAATACCAATTAACCTTAAACACATTATTCACTCACAACACTATCCAAGAATGTGGTGCTCAAGCCTTGTAGAGTTGATAGGATGCCTCTCCCTGACGTCACATACATCATCCAACAACCACTAATTATCATTTATAACCAGAATTTTCTGCATTATTAGTCTAAACACCATAAATCCCCAATTATATAACCTAGGTTTTAAATATTAGAGCTTTAATCCTATATCTATAACATAACCTAGCTAACCCATGAAATTGAAAGCAAGATTAAGCTCTATTATACCTTTAATAACCAAAGAAAGGAAGAAGGAGGAGTGGGTGCTGTTATCCCCTCAAGAGATTGAAGCAACAACCTTTAAACCACCAAAAGAAGACGTTAATGTTCGCATCATAGGGAGGGATCACGCAGCGGCTGGGGTTGTATGAGAAGAAGAGAAGATGGTAAGGAAGAGAGAGAGAGAGAGAGAGAGAGAGAGAGAGAGAGAGAGCTAGGTCGCATTTTCAATTAGGTAGGAGTGGTGTGTGTTTGAGTTATATTGGAGGGTGTTGTGTGTTGAATCACTTATTTACACTCTATTAACTCTAAAATATAAATGTAAATAAGGAAGCACTCCCCATTTGGATTCAAATAAAATATTATAAAAATTAAAATGCCAACCAATTAGAATCCAAATTTTTGAGTTTTAGTTTAAATTCAGGAATTTCTAAGATTTTATAAACTTATAGGTTAAAAATGAAAGACTTAAAAGTTTTCTAAAATACGTTAAAAATCATCCTTTAACTGATTTTCATCTTGGGAACAATTACGGGACCTTTGAATTCAAGAAAGTGATTATATCATATAGCCCTCCAAGGAGAAGTAGGGTATAGACTTAGTGAAATTTAGGACCTGAATGACAAGTAAGGATAATTAGTACCCTTCCTAGTTTAGAAAAATATTTCTAGCCTTTTTATTTAAAATGAAGGTATTCCAGAGACTTAGATAATGTACCCCAAAACCCCAGTGTATACTAATATTACACTCTTGGATTTTTCTCACACACTCTCTTTATTTTTCTCTTACAAGAAGTTTACATTCTTATTTTACTCCTGTTAAAGCCTAAAATGCTTTTAGCTCGGATGCTAACAACCATGGTTCTAGGCTCTATTTATAGAGCCATCCCACCTTTTGCATTAAATGCAATTTCATTGCCCCAACCATATTTCAATGAAGTTTTGCAAAGGGGTTAAAATATTCTCCTCCCTTATTGACTTTTAGTAAAAGCAAGCCATATGTACTGACAATTCTTCACTTTGGCTTGCATTTTGCAATAGTCTTTAACCTGAAATATTGACTAAGTCTAAGCAATATTTAAACTTATCAATCGACAATTTTGTCATCATATCTAGGTTTCTATCTTCTAACTAACAGTATAATTGTTAATACTTTCTGACAAAATAAAGTCTAACATTAATGTGCTTAGTCCTTTCATGATAAACTAAGTTTTTAGCAAGATGAATAACACTTTAACCATCACGTGTATAATTGGTACATGTTGATTCAACCCAAAACTATACAAAAGACCATGCATCCATGCTCTCTTTAACAACCTCAAAATGGTATATACTCAACTTCAATTCAATGCCACTGTAGATTGCAATGTCGCCTCTAGCTAATAGTACATTCAAAGGCTGAAAGATATAGCCCGTGAATAAACTCCTTTTATCCAAGCCACTTACATAATCAGAATCTACATATCCCACAACTCTACTTCTTCTGACCTTCTTTTAGCACTCTTGCAAGTGAAAAAATCCTCAAAACTTCAGCCTAACGCTTTAGTGCATCTTCTTGTGAGCCTTGGGCTAGTTAATGGTTCCATCCCTTCTAAGCTTGTTCTCTTCCATATACCCTCATAAATCTAATAAAATATAAGGTAATATAAAATATCCTAAACTACAATAGTGTTAGAAGGCATGATGGAGAAATAGGAACACAAAGAAAACAATGAGATATATTTCTTAGATATGTGTGTATTTTACAAAAAGATAACACCTATTTATAGGCCAAATATAAAATCAAATGATAAAGACAAAATAAATCTAATATCAAACTAAATCATTCTAAATCAATCTAAGATATCTCTAAATCCATTCAAAATATACTAAGATGTAATTTTATTCATAACATTCCCCCTCAAGCTAAAGCTTATAGACTTTAAACTTGACAATTAAACGGAGATTGTCAAGGAGGCAAGAGCTGAAATGGGCATGGGTGGAATTAGGAAGCAAAGACGGCCCTAAATCCAAAAGCACGGGCCTGGGTGGAACTATGGAAGATCGGAGGGCCTAGGCAAATAAAGGTGGTCATGGCTTTGGGTAAATGGAGGTAGGGGGAAGTGCACGATAGAGCTATTCTCCTCCATTTCATTGTCATTTCTTTTATTTTGTCTCTTGTTGATTTTTGTTGAATAGGTGATGAATTTGTTATTGATGGGTTCACCTTTGAAACATCTATATTATTATTAGCTTAATAATGGGGGAAGGAAGTGAGTCTCCAAATAGCTTCAGCATTTTGGCTTTGAAGCATTGAAGCGATAACCAATGATGGAGTAGCAAAGGTGGTGGCATGGAGTAGCAACGTACTAAGGCAGCACAATGGTCACAACTTAGGCTGAAGGAGTGGTGCGGCTTGGCTCCATCATGAACCAGAAGGTTCTTGGATCCAATCTCTAACACATTAGTTTCCCTTGAGGGCTTCAAAGACGACAAAGGAAGATAGGTAGCACGTCAAAGTGACTAAGTGAGAACGGACTTATTGGTGCGGGCATGGTATTGGCAATGGTGGGTGAAAAAGCGAAGAGTTGGGAGAGATTTGTCGCATGAGGCTTAAGGTGATTGCAAGCCATGGATTTTTTTATAAAATCAACGAACTTGATTGAGTGTAGCTCTATTAAAACTACACCATATATATATATATATATATATATATATATATATATATATATATATATGAACACATGCATCAAACCAACTCAAGAGCTCCTGAATTGAACATAGCAAAACTCACACTTAACTAATTTAATAGATAAACTCAAATCATTAGTTCAAAGTCATCTCTTGAGCTTATGGGCTATCTTGACTCACTTCCAGCCCTATCCTTAGGGAATTGCAAGCTGAAACTCCTTGAGGCCCCAACTGGAATGACGCACATGTTAGCTTGTCAACTCCATGGAGTTCATGTTTCCATATTTTAATTTGCTCTTTTAATTTACGGTTGTACAAAAAAAATGTTTTCCTCCTTTGATAAGTGACAAATTAATCTACCAAGGTATAGCCACATGTTTATACAAAAATCCTTCTAAAAGATTTTTTTTTACTTTCACTTACATAAATCCCAATTCAAAGTCAACTTCATAATTAATAAATCCAATTTCCTTCCATTATAGTACATTTAAATCCATAACATAAAGTACTTAGGTGTATAAGGGATGGGTTAGTAAATTGGATCATACCTAAATATGACCAAATTTTTAGATGGTTAATTTTTTAAACTCGAATCTAACCAAATAATGAGATAATGATTTGGTCAATCTCATTTTCAAACAACATATAGGGATTTGAACATTATACATAATAAAGTTATGAAATTTTACAATTTAAAAATAAAATTTAAGAGATATTTAATCGTATATATTTAAAACAAATCATATTAATATAAAAATAATATTAAGTTATGTTAAATATATGTAAGATCTTGTAACCTGCACTAATTATTATAAAATATATATCTCCAAAAAAATTATTTAACTTCTTGCTCGGTTAGTCAGGAATGTAACCCAAACTCCACCAAAAAACGTTTATAATGCTAAATTATCTTTTTAGTTCGAGCTGGTTGGATTATAAACAACCTTAACATAAATGTTTACAATGTTAAATTATCTTTTTAAGTAGCTGTCAATTGTCATATTGAAAAATTAGGTAAATAGTTTTTTTCCTAACATTTTCAATTTGATATCAATTTGGTTCCAACAAAGTTTTTTATATCAATTTAGTTAACATTTTTAACATCAATTTAGTTATTTTGTTGGATATATACTTTGATTAAATGACTAAATTGACATCAAAATAAAAAATATTAGAACTAAATTTATGTATAAAATTTGTCATGATAAAAAAAACTTTATTAGGATTAAAGTGATATAAATTGAAAATTTTAAAACAAAGGTTGTATACACTTAAAAAATTTGATTAGAGAGTAAAAATAGGGTAAATTTAAATGAAAATTATGTATAAAATTATACATAAAATTTATAGAAAAATTTTATCACGGATAAATATATAATATTGTAAACGTGAATGATGTCTAAATTATCTTGTTAAGTGGTTGTCACTCAATCCTCAAATTGAATAATCGGCTTCTACTTATCTCGCACATAAAACAAAACACCACGGGGTCCAGGACTCTTTTTATTAACAGCAGCCATTTCTAGTGGGTTAACTGGTTGAGGATCCCGTTTCGGCATTTTTACAACTATGCACATGCAAACAAGCCTCACCGTCACCAAAACTCGAGGCCATTTCGGTAATTTCATACCCAGCTCACACCAAACCCTTCCGGTCAGATAGTCACCGTCGGAAACCAATCCCGCTTCCATGTCACTCTCCTCGGCCATCGGTCTCGGCGGAGCAACCGCCGCGAAGCCCCTCCCACCACCGCAAAAGAACCACCGCAGCAGCAGCACCAGCAGAGCCTCCAAGCACCTCTACCTCCTCTCTTCGCATTTCCACTCCCTCAATGCCTCACCTTCTTCTCTTTGCTCCGTTCCGCGCCTTCGAGTCAGGGTTTCTTCCAACGACGCTCACTTCAATTCGGTTCCCGATAAGAACCAACTCCACCAAAAACGGCAACACCGCCAGCATCAGCATCAGCATCAGCAGCAGCAGCAACAGCAGCAACCGAGTTTCGCAGAGTTCATCACTTCCGAGAGGGTGAAAGTGGTGGCCATGCTTGCTCTCGCTCTTGCTCTCTGCAACGCTGATCGTGTCGTCATGTCGGTCGCCATCGTTCCCTTGTCCCTCGCCAACGGCTGGAGCCGCGCATTTTCCGGAGTCGTTCAGGTCCCTCTCTTACACGCACACGATGTGTTTGAAGAATTGGCTCTTCTGAATGATTAAGATATTTTTCTTAAAAAAAAGTTTATTTTGTATTTAAACAGGTTATAATTAAAAGTGTAAATGTTAATTTTTGACCTTGAAATTGCAGGTATGTTTTCATTTAGTTCTCAAATTATGGAATTAACGATTTAATCCTTGAAGTTGCAAAAGTTGATTGAAATTAGTCTATAGGATAATGTTTGCTAGGACCAACTTAAATCATGAAAAGGCTAATTTAAATTACTTTTCGCAATTTTAGAGACTAAAATAGTAATTTATTAATTTTAAGAATTAAAAATCCAAATAATCTGGCACTCATTACTAAGTGCTTTAAAAAATATTGTGATTTTTCATTTCTATAAAATTTAAGCTAAACCAACATGTACTTTTTTGGTTCATGATTGATCTTCAAATCATTTGAAGAGTTGGATTGTGCTGATTTTTGATTGATGGTTGTGTATCAGTCATCTTTTCTGTGGGGGTATCTAGCTTCGCCTATAGCTGGAGGGGTTTTGGTGGATAACTATGGTGGCAAGGTGGTCATGGCATGGGGTGTGGCATTGTGGTCGCTGGCTACTTTTCTTACTCCCTGGGCTGCTGAGACATCGCTTTTGGCGCTGCTTGCTGTTCGCACATTGCTTGGCATGGCTGAAGGAGTCGCTTTGCCTTCCATGAATAACATGGTGGCCAGGTATAGAACATTGATGATGGTTTCGGTTTGTACAGGTTTTCATTTAGAGATGGTAACTAAATTGTCATATTATGGTTATGATGAATGAGTTTTGTTTTATGGTGCGACTGAGTTACCAATTCATGATTATTGTATTTATGATAACTAGAATGTGACTATATGGTTATCAGTTTTGTGGCATACCCTTTGATTTATCACTTGGTGATGATTGTTTGGAGATGCTGGAGGAAGACAAGCTTGATGATGACCGGGTCTTGTTCTTCCCTTTTAGGTGGTTTCCTAAAACTGAACGGGCAAGGGCTGTTGGAATTTCAATGGCTGGATTTCAGCTCGGATGCGCAATAGGGCTCACCCTTTCTCCAATTCTTATGTTGCAAGGCGGAATATTTGGTCCATTTGTGATTTTTGGGTTGTCTGGGTTTCTTTGGGTCTTGGTATGGTTGTCTGCAACATCGAGCACTCCTGACCGAAGTCCTCAAATATCAAAATACGAGTTGGAGTATATATTGAATAAAAGGCAAAATTCTATTCCTGTGGAGACAGCAAAACCTAAGAAAGTTAGAGTGATCCCTCCTTTCAGGCGCCTGCTTTCTAAGCTACCAACATGGTCTTTAATTGTTGCAAATGCCATGCATAGCTGGGTAATGCTTGACATTTGTTGCACCTGTTTATCTTTTTCATTGCTGTTCTAAATTGGAGCTGATAATTTTCATATTTGATAGCAACATTGCCCTTTGTTATTTCCTGACTGGCTTCACTTATCTCAAAGCTTGACAGAATCCTTACCTTCTGTTCCTATTCCCCAATATAAAAACATAATTGTCATTCCTGAAATGTGATTCAGGAGCCCACATTATGCAATGTTGTGATTATTTTTCATGCAAACCCATATTTGCTGCCCTTTTTTAAGCATTTTTTTTCCTCTATTTTACAGGGGTTTTTTATTGTTCTTTCTTGGATGCCCATATACTTCAGCTCGGTAAGGCTTTAAATACTTGCTTTGTGATTGTCAAATGTCAAGCAATAAAAAGATTTAGAAATCAACACTTCATAAACCATGTATAAATTACCTTTCGCTGTAGGTATATCACGTGGATCTAAGGCATGCAGCATGGTTTAGTGCCGTTCCATGGGCTGTGATGGCAATCATGAATTACATTGCTGGCTTGTGGTCCGATATGATGATACAAAGTGGCACAAGCATCACTTTGACTCGTAAAATTATGCAGGTGTGTTGCATTTGCACATATTAGAAAAAAGAGGAATATAATATTTTTGTAAGAGTATACCCTAAACTTTTCTCTTGATGTAGAGTAATTCTGAAATTGTCTTATTTCTAATTCAGTTATAAGGGGTATTTATTTGCAGTAGCTGCCTGAAATAGGTACCAACTGCCAACCTGTTAGGATCCATTAGTTAGTAGTTAGTTAGAGAAGTTAGTTAGTTAGTTAGGGGATTAGTGGATTATAAATAAGGAAAATAGGGATTACTTAGAGTGTCTTTGATCATTTGTAATTGAGTTTTAGAGAGATTGCAGATTCTACTCTCCTAGGGTTCATACTTGTATCATTCCTTAGGGATTCTTGGGTATTACCAAGGGTTCTCCTCAATAAAGAGTATCATTCAGTTTCAATCCTAACATTGGTATCAGGAGCTTTGTCTCATCCTGAAAAGCTTCCATGGAGGCTGCGAAGATGGAATCATTGGCAACATTGACGATGATCCAGAAGCGTTGGAGCGGACCGCTGGTGAAAGGTGCCATCAATTGCATCCATCACAGAGGAGCTGAAGAAGTTGAACGATCGTCTCGATTGGAAGAAGGATCGCGATCATGGTCAGGAGGGATATCCGCGCTTTGTTTCTTGGCATGAACAAGACAGCGGTGATCGGAATCACAAAGCCTTGCAGCGGGAGGGTTCTCGTGTGGTGACTTCCACCTCGAACGGCAACGCGTGGAAGGACAGCCAAGTTCCGGCAAAGGAGTAGGGACTATCAGCGGAAGGAACGACTGGATGACTTTCTTTGGAGTGTGGTTATGGAAGACCGAGAAATCCATTAAGACGGTGCATTGAGAGGGCTCAAGAAGAGCGTCAGAGGGCAAAAATGGCTCATGCAAAGCATCGAAGGGCAAAAAGTTCTAAGGAGATAAAGAATCTTCTAGAGGAGGTGAGAAAGCAACTTGCTCGTTACACTTCTGTCTAAGATCAAGAACAGAATCTAAAGCGGATGGAAGAAGGTGAGAAGAGGGTGGCGGAGGAAGCGCCTTGCAAAGAGGTAAGAGGGGCGGAGACACGCACGTAGAGAGAGGGGAAGAGATGGCTCACAATTTCTGGGTGGTGGAGAAATGGAGGACGCCAACGGAGATGTTCATGCTCAGGATAAAGGAATAGCCGCAGAGATGACGTCGATGGAGAAGTTCATACTTGCAAAGAAGACGCCACTGGCAAATGGCTCCGCCATATGCGACAATGAGCAGAAGACGATGGTGAAGCGAGGCAGCAAGAAGCCTTCACGATGGACCCTCGTGCAACCGCCAGTAGTGTTTCCCGATGGCGACTTCGGCGCGGGTGCGATGATGGATGAAGAAGCTTTGGGAACGGGTGGAGGCACGGAGGAAGAAGTTGGGGTCTAATCACAGAGCATAATCTCAGCACATTTTGGGCCAAGCTCAAATGATTGTAACAGTAGGTGCAGGTCTAAAATGGGGCTTTTCTCCAAAATTAATCGGTCCAGCCAGATTGATTTAGCAGCCGAAGTAACACTAGACTTGGTGTCACGTTGGGTTTGGAGCAATGGGCTGAATTCAGCATTAGAGAGGCAATTATTTTGGGCTCTTGCTAAAAGGAATTATTTCTTTATTTTTGCTGTTTTGACCACAAGTGTAAAGTTAAGTTTTAGCTTTTTATTTTTATGCAGTGGGGCCCTGGTGGATTTTTGGTGTGAAATTTTTGTACCCCACCTTGAGGACAAGTTGAATCTCTAGGGGGGAGTAGTGTTAGGATCCATTAGTTAGTAGTTAGTTAGAGAAGTTAGTTAGTTAGGGGATTAGTTGACTATAAATAAGGAAAATAGGGATTAGTTAGAGTGTCTTTGATCATTTGTAATTGAGTTTTAGAGAGATTGGAGACTCTATACTCTCTTAGGGTTCATACTTGTATCATTCCTTAGGGATTCTTAGGTATTACCAAGGGTTCTTCTCAATAAAGAGTATCATTCAGTTTCAGTCCTAACACAACCTGAGTGGAGATTTATGTATAATGAACTGAAGAATAACTATGATGAATGATTACTTGGTACTTATGCATTAATATCTCGCCAGGCTGGTCCCTACCTCAAGTTCATTGGTTTATGTATAATGATAAATTGATTACACTTATTCTGCACTCTCGCTGCAGTCCATTGGTTTTGTCGGTCCTGGAGTTTGCCTCATTGGTTTAGCAACAGCAAAAAATCCCTCAATTGGTGCTGCTTGGCTTACTGTAGCCTTTGGCCTGAAATCTTTCAGTCACTCTGGCTTTCTTGTGAACATTCAGGTTTCCGATTTCAGTCATATAATTAAAAAAATTAATTTGGTCAGACATCTTCTCACTCTAATAGAACATTCTCTTTCTTTATTATAACAGGAAATCGCACCGCAGTATACTGGTGTTTTACATGGTATGATTTCATCTTTATCTTGTAAGCTTGTATGGATTCTATATATTTGGGCTTTGCAAAACACATTTGGTTACTTTTCTAATGCATCTCTAACTGTGGTGTATGGGTAAAGGTAAATTGGTAGCTATGGTTTTTGGTCTAGAATTAGGTAATTCCTTGACTTCTGTGGGAACTAAGTTGAAGAGCTACTCTTTTGTGCTTTTTAGTCTCTAGGAGTTTAATTGGCCAAGCTATGCTACGATAGTATAAAGCATCTGGCAATGCCCTTCACTTAATCTCCATGAGCTAGGATAGATGGTTAGCTATTGGACTTGACTTTTAACAGTCAATGGCACTTTTACTGCTTGGTAATGGCCTATAGAGGGGGAAAATAAGGTGAAATATGTGCCAAATCTGATGAAAGCTGAGAAAATAGCTGTCTTTGATTCTTTGCGCTCTAGAATAAGATCTCTCATAAAGAAACTTCTTGATTCTCTGTTCTAGGAATTGCAAATACTGGTGGAACATTGGCTGCTATAATTGGAACAATTGGAGCTGGCTATTTTGTTGAGCTAGTTGGTTTGTTCCCAGGATTTCTGTTGCTTACATCACTCCTTTATTTTCTTGCTGCTCTTTTCTACTGTCTCTTCTCTACTGGAGAAAGAGTAAATTTTGATGATCCTGGTGAGTATAAATGTATGGTTATATTTATCTTCCAACTTGCCAAATTATTTAGAATTTCTTCTTCCTGCTTTGTGGATACCGATATCCTTGGTGGCTTGTTCATGGTCTTGCACATGCTCTGCTCAATCACTTGTGAAGACTATATGATTCTTCTTTGCTTTTTTGCAGAATATTATTGTTATCTTTTAGCTACTTTTTATCATAGTTGTCAAATCATTAATTGTTTGGTATCATACGATTCAGAAACTTGTTAATAAAAAGCCTGAATAGCAAAATTACATACCTAGAACAAAAAGATAGCTAAAAGAAATTGTAAATAAATACTTAGATTTCAGGATATCATTGAAGAAATAGTAAAACATAAGCCCAAACAAAACATACTAGACTACAACACAAAAAAATCACAAACCCAGCCCAACAAATAAATTCAGACCAGGAAAAAACAAAAAATAATCAATAGGAAAAAGGAAAATGTACAGCCCCAGCCCAACATCCCTTTCCCTAGCCCTTTAACATTTTCCTCAAGACGACCCTAAACAATATAAGCAGAAATGAACCGGAGGGTGAGGGCATTACTTCATGTTGGCTGGAAAACAGGCACGGCACTCTTAGGCAATGGTGATGGAAGTTCAAGGCCCTAATGGACTGCGAGCTGCAGTGCAAATGACGTCGACATTCAATAGGGGAGACGACGGAGCAGTGCTGAAACGCAGTGCGACGAGAATGCCTCATGGGTGAGGACGATGACAGCACAACAGGTTTCTCTGTTTCACACAGTACCAACCGAATTGTTGATTTGCTAGCTCGATATAGAATCTAACCAATTTATGCGATTCACGTCCGATTCCCATTTCCGATTCAGCCGTGTTTTTCGTATCGCCGGCAGCATGAATTGATACCAATCATGCAATTCGTATCACGAATTGTGCGATACTAACAACTATGATTTTTATATCTTTCCAATTCCCGTTATATTAAATGTTGGATTCGTATTAATTTGTGAGTTGCTGATAAAATGTTTGTTATCCTCTCGACAGTGAGCTGAAGAGTGTCGGAAACTGCATACTGCATTGTACAGTTCAATCTCTTGTATATGAAAGGAAGTTAGATGAAGAATGGCAGAGAATGTGACAATGTGTAGCTGTCATGTCCTGTAAAAGAGACACGCTAACCTTCTACAGTTACCTGGGGTAAAATCGTTGATGTATACCTGTACAGTTTGTTTTTGCTTCCCTTGAGGGTCTCTGTCTTGGGTACATTTGGAGTTTTAAGTTTTTTTCTCGGATGTGGAGAGTATGTTCAAAATATAGTGGAGGAGATAAGGTGGTGTGTGGTTGGCGGAATGATTATTTCATTCCTCGGAATGCTATTCCCAAAGGGAAGAAAAGATACATTACCAGGGTTTCTGTTTTGTTTTCCTTGCTGTTCATGATCTACGTTTGCACACGCCAACTTGATGGTGCTTCTGCCCCAAATCATAGTAAGCTTTCTCGGTGGAATCATTGGCGAATGGCTTGGGCAATTGCTGACCCAATTTGCTACTAAGCCTTTGCGACCCTGTTTATTTCCTTACTTATCTTTGCTACACAGTACCCACTTAGGCTATCTCGGCTTGGAAAGATGGAAGATGAAGACCAAAATGACACTGTACGTAGTCATGGCCAAAAAAAAAACCATTAAAGTGAATACCATCTGGATACCCACAATGGGGACGGGGATAACAATAAGTTTAGTCCCATAGGAGCAGGGTGGAGTCCCCATTTATTAAATGGGCAGGATGGGGAGTGAATCCCCACCTATAGAGACCCATCAATTTCTCATCTTATAAATATGTATTAAAAAATCTTAGCACTTCTTTGTTTTTAAGTTATTTTTATTGAATTTGCATTATATTGATTTTCATTTTAAATTTGGATTATATTCTATTAGTAGTATTTGTTATTTTGGATATTTATGTTTAAATTTCAAAGTATTTTTGTGATTTTTCTCCTTTTGGATTTTTTTAAAATCTTATAATAAATCTTTGGATACTCATAATGATTCAAATCCCGTGGGAATAATGACGAATGGGGACCTGGTGGGAAACGGGAACGGGAGGCAAAATACTAAACAGGATAGGGGTGAGGGTTATGTTTCTGTCTATGGATACAGATTGTCATTTCTAAATGTATAGAAAATTATAATAATCTTAGTTTTGATGCCTTGTGTATTAAAAACTTTTCGTATAGTTATTGAATTATGTATTGACATAATGAGATGTCAATAAAAGTGTTTCAACTATAGCCATGATTATTACTTTAAACTTCATATATATAATAATGTATGATTAAAGAAAAATTCTTTACATTGATAATGTATTAAAATTTGTTATTATGGCATTGTCTAACCTATATAATTGCCTTTATGAAAAAAATTGGTTCCCAATGGTTCATCACATATATATGTATATATTCTAAATGTAAATAGGGTGATTGGTATGCTGTAGATGAGCATTCCCAACTATCAAAAACTTTTTTATTACCTTTTACTTTGCTACCCATGCTTTCGATATGTTGTCGTGTATCCAAACTAAGACTGTACCTCTGCCACAATAGATTTTACTTTAATAGATGGGTCAGATTGTCCTGGTGGCTCTATGAATTATATAAATGTGTCTGAATCCAATTTTGAAAGGTCTTGCAAAACTCTTGGCCTAGAGCAAGTGCATGGTTAGTGTATTTCTTGATTTCTCAATAATCCATATTCTTTCTCAAACTTGCCCTAAGAAGCCATTTGCAATCTTTCTCATATTGTAGGTATTGGTAATAAAATATTTTTTGGTTCTGACTCAAAACACTTTGTAATCTACTACATTGTTTATGTTGTACCTTTTAATTGCTTTAATAATAGCCTCCCTATTATCAAATATCATTCCAACGAAGAACTCACTATCTACATTGGAAATACCTACAAATCACCAACATAGAACAATAAAAAAAATATAAAAATTAAAATGGAAATAACAAGCATATGACAAAATATTGCATACCTATGTTTGCATATTGTCAAAACTCAAGTGCATTCATAGCTTCAAGATTTAACACATAGATAAAATGTGGATGCTTTAGATGTTGTCTACCCAACACATTTGACACACCATTTTGTGCTCATCATCATCCGCACACCTTGATCGCCGCTTTGATATTCTTCTTCATCACTTTTTTCATATTCTACTCGTGGAAATGTGCTCGACTCATGAGTCTTGTTCGGAGCAACAATAACTTCTTCAAAATCTACATACAACTCAATAGTACTAATGTTTGGCTGATGTTGTTAATGTGTCCAAAACATCTATTGAATGTTGTTTGTTATTGCAATTGTTTGATGTTGTATGTGGCCAAAAATCAAGATCGGGCACCTATATCTTATTGATGCCACTATCTTTGTAGCGTTGGGGTTTGTTGATTGGCGAGAAAAATCTTGTAGCTCCATAAATGACAATGTATAGGAATAGAAAGATGTTGGGGACTCTCGTATATAAATGTGATACCTTCACTCGCATTTGTAAGGATATGATAATTGAAATATACTATTATCATGACACTACTACTCATTTTTCTAATGCGCAATTTTTTTTACCAACACTTTTAAAAAAAAAAAAGTGGCACACTTTTTTCTTTTGATGGCTACGATGGCACACTTTTTTTAAATGGTGGAACACTTTATTTTTCTCCTCTACTTATAAAACTTAAAATACAATGAGAAAGGATAAGAAGGAGATGGAGGATGAGTGGAGCATTCCTCTCTTCTCTAATAGTGAGAGTTAAAAAGAGGAGGGGACATAATGAGGAAGAAGAAGAATATTGAAATAGAAAAAAAAAAGGGAAAGTATTGGTTGGATTGAGAGGAAGCAAAGAGACATGATAAATGGTTAGAGGGAGGATGACCTTAGAGGGAAGGTCTTGATCAGTTTATATAGAGGGAGCAAAAAAATTTAGCAATTGAACTTGGACAATCTTTAAAAAATATTATTTTATTAAAATATTATTGTGCTTTTTAAAATTTTTTAAAAATATTATTCTTTTGGGCAACTAAACTTGGATCATCTGAATTTAATCTAACATAAACATATTTTGTTATTAAAACTATATTCTATCCACGCTCAAATTTATATATTTTGTATTATAAAATTAAAAAAATAATATTTTATTTCACAACTAAATTCAAATAGTCAGAGTTTAGTGTGCTTGACTTCCTCCTCTTTTTTCAAAAACATATAAACATATTATTTATGTAGAAGCCCATTGTTTTCATGTTTCATAATTCAGACAATCTCTATTTTTTGTAAAATTTCCCAATCTCTCTCCTCAAACCCATATACCCGTAAAACACCCCATCACCCAATAAAATCTTAAAATAATCACACAAAACCCATAACAAAAAAAAAACCCTAAAAATTTAGATATTGTTAGGAATAATGCCACTTCCCCTCCTTGAGAACCAACCCCATCTTAAAACACAACCATCACACAAGAATTTAACGTGAAAAACCCCAAAACGGGAGAAAAATCACGGATGCTGTCAAATAACAACCAAAGAATATCACTATATGAAAATTATTACAACACATAATTTCTCTTAGATACCTACACTCTCCAAACCAAATATCTGAACTACTCCTTACAACACTCAAAGAAAATAGTCCAGAAGAAAAAAATAGATACAAGCTTAAAGTGTTTTGATGCAAGTTAAAATGGAAAGCTTAGGCCCATATTTATAGCCTTGTTAACCCCTCTCTATTCCAATTCTAAGCAATGTGAGACTTTTTTTTTCCAAAGCATTTCCATCAAAACTAACAATCTCCACCTTGATTGAAATAAACACAACTTCAGCTTCATTGTCAACAGACAATCCCTTATTGTGATTGTTTATACCGATAATCATTTTTCAAAGAACTATCATACTACACCATAAAAGTATACTCACTTGGAATTAGACTACTCCAAGCATTTCATCTCGGCACATGTCGAAAACATGCTAAAATTTTATGATGCACTTCCACTGGCTTTTCCTGAAAGTTCTTTAGCCATCGACATAACCCTATCACACCCCTTGCATCTCAATTCCAACCCATGGCTGTGCAATTGTGGATTTGCTAGCAACACCTTATTCTTTTCCATAGCAGCACTATAATGTCACGAGGATACACTTCTTACCTTCTAGTGAACATCATCCTCTCCCACTAAGTAACGTTGCAAGTATCAGATTGAGAATCTCTTTCCAACATCATGCCACTTGGACAATTTTTCTTTGCATGCCCAAGCCTTTTCGCATTTCAGCATGTCACACTCCTTTCACAATTCCTTTTCCCATAAGTGTCGCTTCTAGTTACTAATACTAAATTCGATGAAGTGCTGCCCTCATTTTTCATTCTTCTTTCTTCATCAATGACTTTGGAAATTTCTTCAAAATTTAGAGCTTCCTTCCCATATATCAAAACAAGTGTGATATGTGCCTATAAGAAGACGAAAGAGACAATATGAGCCTTAATGTTTTATCCTCATCATCAATCTTCACTCCAGGAGCCTATAATTCAGAAACAATACCATTGATAGCACTAAGATGGTCGAAGACTATCACGTTGTCATCCAAGTGTAGATTATGAAACTGCTCCTTCAACAATAACCAATTTGAGATGCCCTTTGCCAAATATAACGCTTCGAGTTTCTCCCAAAGTTCCTTGGCTGTCAATATTCCTTGCACATTTGTAAGAACATTCTTAGCCAAACACAAACGAATTGCACTTGCTGCTCTCAAATCTAGTTCCTCCCATTTTTCATCATCCATATCAGTGATCTTCCCTTTCAACGCCTTGTGCAAACTTGATTGTATCAACACATCCTTGACTTGTATCTACCACAAGCCAAAACTTATTCTTCCATCAAATTTCTCTATGTCAAACTTCACAGCACTTGAAAAATTTGACATTGTTGCAACTGGATACTAGAATAGTGTAAATCAATTGTAAACCATGCACCAGGAGATTTTCCAAAAAAGAGGTAGTCACATAGACGCACTTAAATACCAAGTCTTTTCTTAGCCATAACCTTTCCAAATTGCATTATCATAGTATCACACTATCTTCCAGCAACAACAACCCAGGATGATTCTCAAGCACTAGGGAGAAATTCTTTTATAATATGGAATATCAGACTAAGCTACAACTACAAAGTATACTAAGAATAAATCCACGAACCAAAGCTTATGATATCACTTGTTGGGAAAAATACCATTCTCCTCCTTGAAACCACTATAAATAGAGAAATAAAAAGGACATAGTCACAACACAAGAATTTAATGTGAAAACTCTAAAGCCTCTACCAAATGATAATAAGAGTATCACTATGTGAAAATTATTACAACACATAGACTCTCTCAAACACCTATACCCCAAGTACCCCACATTCTCTAAAACAAATATCTAAACTACACCTTACAACACTAAAAAAAAAGTACGAGGAAGAAAGAAAAGTCATATACAGCTTAAAATATTTCTGATTGCAAATTAAAAAGTTTGATATGTAAAATGTAATAAAAATATAAAACTTTATAAGTTATCACTAATTATTTAAAATATAATTAATGAATTATTTACTTCAGGCTAATTTAGACCAACTTGAAATATAAAGGAACCTAACCCAAAATATGTTGGGAATTATAATCAAATTTTAAAACTCAAAGTCTCAAACTAAGTCCAATAATTTTTCATAAAATTCACTCTGATTAGAATCAATTTGTAAAATTTACTCATAAAATCTCAAAATTTATAAAATCACTATATTAATCTTTTTAAATTTGTAAAATTATTATACCGTTCCCCCTCTATCATATAATAAATTATGTATCTATTGGAGACTAGTGTCACTCCACAAAATAAATAGTTAAGAGGTCATTGTAACTTTTTTAGGTAAACCTAGATATCTACTGTCATAATCAATAGCTAATCCTCTAGAGTTATATAGCCCACACGGACATAGATTTTATCTTTGACCATGAGTTAATTTGCCAAACAGAAAAACTTTGGACAGAGGTGCAACATGATCGGGCTATCAGCTATGAACAGCCCAGTCCAGCAGCTATCATGCCCTCCCCGGTCTCCAAGGCAATAGAAATTCAGAATCCGCAATTCCTTTTCATAAACCAATCCAACCGTCCAAACTAATCCATCCACGCTCAGGAACGACCCACGCGACAAGCCACGGATCATCATTCCCATCCGTCGATCAGCTCAAATCCAACGGTCAACATCAAATTCAAGACCCACTCCCATTCATGAAACCCCACACACTTTCCCGCTCCAAAATAAATACCCGCACATCATCCTCTTACCCTTCATCAAACCCTAAATCCCAAATCACACAGCAAAAGCTTACATTCCCAGTAAAATTCCCTTCCAATTTTCCCGAGAAAATGTCAGGTCGAGGAAAGGGAGGCAAGGGATTGGGAAAGGAGGAGCGAAGAGGCACCGCAAGGTTCTCCGCGACAACATTCAGGGAATCACGAAGCCTGCGATTCGGAGGCTTGCGAGGAGGGGTGGAGTGAAGAGGATCAGTGGGTTGATCTACGAGGAGACAAGAGGGGTTCTCAAGATCTTCCTCGAGAACGTGATTCGTGATGCTGTGACCTACACGGAGCACGCTAGGAGGAAGACTGTGACTGCTATGGATGTTGTTTACGCGCTCAAGAGACAGGGAAGGACCCTCTATGGGTTCGGAGGCTAAGGCTTTTCGGGGGAGTGTTTGGATATGGGTATGTGTAAATGGATCGGGTTTTTGTGATGAATTGGGCGAAGTTGTGGTTTTTGAATTTATCATCATAATGTAACTACGCTGGGATTGTGTTTGTCTTGGACAGTGCAGGAATTGGTTGTGTCATCATTTTCTCGCTTATTCTATGTTTATAAGATGATTCTGTTGTTGATGGCTAGAATGTTGCCTGATTAACTATTTTCTCTGTTAGGGTATGTTTGGTTAGAGAGTAAAAGTAGGGGTAAAATTTTTCTAAATGAATTTTATGTGTAAAATTATATATGATATTTATTTAGAAAATTTTTATTTCTATTTTTATTCTCTAATCAAATGTATTCTTAATGGTAATGGATCAGTTGCTCTCTGCCTTTTCCATTACATGTTTAAGTGTGTCTGATGTAGTTGATGAGGTTGCTGGTTTTAACTGTGTTAATGGGTTTGGTATATTCAGCTAGTTATATTGTTGATCTATGTTGGCCTTTTTTAGTCATCTTTTTTTCTATTTTTCAATTGATGCATGTGAATAATAATAAGGGGGGTGCTTGTTTCTTCCTTCAGCACCAATTGCATCGAACTGTCATTGCCTGCTTAGAAAATGATTTGAAGAAGTTTCACGATGGCTTAGGGAGGAAACATTAATGTAGCAGTTTTTGGTGCAGTGGTCCCTCTAAGCTTTATCGACAATTTGAAGGATTGCATTTCTTTTTGGTACATCTTGGAAGTCTCTGAACACTAGTATATTTGTCCGATGGCCAGGAATACAATCTTAAAGCTTACAAGTACTATGTGAAAACGCGAATTCCATATGCAATGGAATTTACAATTTGCTTTTCACCGTCTTCTGCGTGATTCGATGTTGTGTGAGGCTCAGATGAGATCAGATGCACATGATTCATGATTCATGTGATGTCGATGCATATCATGAGCTGTGTTATTGGGTCGAAACGATTGTCAATGCGGTTCTTGTTAATAAACAGAAGATAAAATTAGTTAACATTATCCAAGTAATTTGACCGGCTTTGATTCTTGAAATCTTTCCTTTTGCCTTTCAGCTTTTACTTATAGGTATTTTATTTGAAGGGAGCGGTTATTGTTACTTCTGTTTTTATCATGGTCACTTCCACTCAACTATTCCCTCCCTTGTAAAATAATAATTTCTTTTCTTATAAAATATGTATTAAATTTGGATAAATATAGATTCAAGAAATGTGATAAATAAAATGGTAATAGAAAATTACTATTCAAATAATGATGTATAAATTAATATATTTTAATAGTTATTAATTGTGAAGTACATTAAATGATTAAAAATAAAGTATTATATTAATGGTTATTAATTACTTAGAAGTACTATTGAAATAAAAAAAATTATTTTATTAAAATTTGAAATTAATAAATATTTTAAAAAATAACTTTATCTAAAAATAAATAGATATTCTAAAAGTGAACAAATATTTTGAAAATGAGGAAATATCTTTTTATTTAGTAGTCTCAAAATACTCTTTTTTCATTTTACAAATTAATTATATATTGCTAGTTTAGTGTTCTTCAAAATTATTATTATTATTATTTATTAGTTTACTTAATTTAATTTTAAGATATTTAATATTGATTATTATATTCTTTTTAATGTGCCAGATATTAGATAGATGTTATAAGAATGTAATATCACTTTAAGATCTGTATGCTTGGTTACTGCATACAATTTGTTACAAACAATTTCTCAAATGCTATCTATAACAAATATTACATTACCTTTCAAATTTTGTTATAATACAAATAATCATTTAATAATATAATAATAAATATGTTAGAGAATAAAAGAATTTAATTTTAAACTACTAACATTATAAGAAGTTGTGTTTTTTTTAACCTGTTGTCAGAAGGGAGTGGCAGTAAATATTTTAAAATTAAATTAAACAGTTGTTTTTTTTTCGGCTATTACTATTACAAAAAAGGATTGGCAATAAATAGTTCAATACAATATTCAATATTAAATTTTTTAAAATTAAATTAATTAAACTAATATAATAATAATAAAGGTTTGAATATGTTTTTACTCCTGATAATTAGAGGCTGTTTTATTTTAGTTCCTTTAGAACTTTATTAGTTTTAAGTCCTTTATTTTTCTAATATTATGTTTTTGGTCCCTTTCATTTGTTTATACTGTTAAGTGGTAATGTTTATAAGGATTAAAGGAAGATTTTGAAGATATTTATAATGACAAAAAAATGATTTTTTCAATATTGATAAGGACTAAATACATGTTTTAAACTAATTTTAGGGACCTAAATATAGGACATTTTTACCAAAGAAAAGCAAAAAATGATTATTTACATATATGTGTCACTGTTCATATTGTCGAATATACACTCGTTTATAATAAAAGCGGTGAAAAGTGCAACGTATTTAATGAAACCTGGTACAAAATACACAAAAAAGATTCATATAAAGCATAATATATGATTGTATTATGAATGCATAATAATCTCAGAGTCCCACGTATTATGCAATCATAATACGCTCTGCCTCAGTTTTAGAAGAATCCCACACTACATTGTACTCTACAGCAATATCCTTTAAGACCTTGAGTTTTACATCTCCGGATGGAGCACTAACAGAAAGCTTTTCAATTATCTGAAATAATAATATCAAAAGAACAGATGGAACAATGATAGTAAGCAATAGTTAATACTCCAATAAATTCAATAATTGTTCAATATTAAGTAACTGCAGTTAAAGATAATTCACCGTGCGGTTCACGCCTGAATCAGGACGAAGTTCAGATACAGCAGAGACAAATTCCTTCCCATATTTAGTGGTAAACAAGTTCTTGATGTGCAATAGGTCTGGCACATCTGAACATAGAGGGGCAGCAAAAATTATACTTGCAATGGCTTCTCGCAATTCCTGGGGGCATTCCATACAATGAGGAGGAGGAAAGCTTCAAGTTTGATTGAAAAAAATAGTTGGCTGTGAACTGTAATAGAAATTTTGGGACTGTTTGAGGACAATTATTTAGTAAGACAATAATATTTTCCTTTAAAAACTTGTAGCGATGAGAATCATTTCAAACATTACATATTCGACTTTGCAGTTAGATCACATATTCAGTATATGTAAATCAACAAGCACACAGCATGTTCAATAAGAGCAAATACTTATGACTTGTGGACTTACCTCTGGGTCTCAATTATTGGTACACGAGCAAGAACAAATTCACATAATAACTCTAATATTTCATATGCAGCCCATATATTCTGTTCTCGTATGATATGCTCCACCTTTTTAAACCAATGCAATTTAACAAAAAACCAAGTCACAATACGAAGAGAGAAAAGCTATACAAATTAGCAACCATTTACCAAGAATTGAAGGATTACCCGAATTCTAGCAATTGCCTCTTGGCCAGTCTGCAAGAATTGGGATATCTCCTTGCGCATTTGTTTCAGTTGCACATCCCTCTTGTTTTGTATCAGCTTAATGCGTGAAATTGACAAGTTCAGGCATGTTTTGCTACGGATGACCAAGATAAAGAGAGATTAATAAACATCATATTTAATAGTAGATACTACTCATTGAAAGGGTATTCATGGAACAGAATAATTTCTAAAACATATTCAACCAAATCCCACAACACTAAGTTCCAATACCACATAAACAAACCAACCAATAACACCACATCCAGCAATAAGCATAGGGTATACTTCAAAAACATAGTTTCAAGCTTCAACAGGCAACAGAGCCAAAAGACACGAAATTGGAATTGAGTGTTGACACATTAAACGATTTGCTTATTATTTGAGCTACCATATGATTAAAAGAAATTGAATGAGACAAAATTAAAGAGACCTAATATCCTGTAATACACGATGCATATATATATATATATATATATATATAATGGACTTTTCCAACCCAAAAAAAAAAAATGAAAAAAAAAGAGTCATATCCCAAAACACAAAATCGGGTAATAAACAATGGGCAAATGTCAAAATTTGATCTTTGAAGGAAAGAAGGCAACCCAAGAAGGGAATGAATGAAAGTAAGAAGCGAGAAGCATAAAAATGAATCACCAGCAAGTGGCAAAAACGCCTCTGTCTCACGTATTATGTACTTTTCTCATCTCAATAATACATGTCACACGTCGCGTATTATATTTTACGTGAAACTGTCACGTATTGTGTGTAAGAGCCGTGCATTAAATGTGTGCACTGTCACATATCGCTTTTATTACAAACGAGTTTATATTCATCAATAATATGAATAGTAATGTATATCTATAAATAATCATTCTTTTTGTTTTTGTTTGGTAAAAAACCCTAAATATAGATTGCAGTGACCAAAAAATTAATATTAAAAAAAGAAGGACCAAAATCCAAATTTTTTTTGAGTATCTAAAATCAAAATGGCCAATATTTCAGGGATAATAAATATATTTAAGCCTTATGACAAAGTTTTTCACCAAATAAAAAATAGAAGCAGAAATAATATAAAATTAACAGAATATTTTGAGTTTGAATAACATTGAACTAACACTATAATTAGTTTAGCTGTGAAAGAGAACAAAGAAATATTTTAAGACAGCTAAATAAAAAGATAGTTGATTGGGAATGTCAATAGCCCTCCCTTGTTTCAATTGTTTATTTGTCTGTAGGTTGCTTCTGCCTGCACTCCATATTGAGCTCACTGTTGGAGGAGGCCATCTAGAGTTGGATATCTCGGTTGTGGCCCACGCACTAGTCTGCTTAACGACTTATGATTTTTGCCTGTTAAAAGTAAATTAAGATTTTACCCTTGATGTAACAGTAGTGTAAGAAGATTTTCTGTTGTAGTTAAATTCTGTTTCTATTATATGATTTTTTAAAATAGTGGGTGATTAAGTCAGATATTTTTCCTGATATAGCACTACATTATTAAATTTTTTAATAAACTTTTTTTTCACTAATAGTACATTCAAATTAAACTCAAATTATAAACTTATTTAAGTGAATAGAGTTTAATTTTAATATACTGTCATTAATCACATTCTTTCACACTAGTAGATATGGTTAAGTCTCTTCTTAATTACTTTAAAAATCATATAAATAGAAGAATTTGATTAAATGATAGAATAAAGGTACATACAAATTCATCCAAATACATAATCGTAGACTCTCATAAAAGTCTATTTGGTGTAAATTGCAGCCCATTTAAAAATCCTGGTCCATCCGACCAAAAGAAGTGCAATTTGGTGATTCTCAATCACACTAAGACATTGGGTTGTTAGTTATTCTACCTCCATTCTTTAATAATAGAAGTGGTGAGCTATTGTGTTATTTTTGCATTGAAAGTTAATGATTTAGCTACAATTTGTGACCGTATATTAATTTTTTAATGTATCAAAATGACGTATTTCATCACGACTATTATCAAAGAATGAAGGAGTACATAAATAAGTAGACAATGAGGATGAACACACATGATCAAGAATCCTCTATCCAAGAAACAAACAATGCTTGAAGCAAGTAAAATAAATTACATGGGAAAGGCAAGTTCATCCTCTGTCACGCACCACCATTGAAGCCTTTGCCCCAACTGTCACTGCTGCTGCGCAATCATCAGCACCGCGAAGCCGCAATCCCCTGCTGAAGCCACCCTTGAACCACCCCGAGGGCCGAAAAATCCAAACTTTATCTATTGAGTGACTGCGTTGAAAGTTGAATGTGAAGGGGAATGTGGATGGGTGTGGCAGACCGTGGAAGCCGTGAAGGCCCAAACAAATTGAAAGCGTCCTTCTCATTTAATTAATCACCTTGTACACAACAAATGCCAGCTCATTTAATTAATGCATTGAGTTACACAAAAGAAATCTCATTCAGTTAATCCTATCATCGAGGCACACAAGCATTTCGGACCTGGTTGCAGTTTATGACATTTGGCATTTTAGATGGTGCAAATTTTATGGATTAATATAGAACAATGTCTAACATGGAAACCTCCTACAAGACTGACCTGCACTCACACACAATAATGGCCCAGAAGTTTTCTTTTTAATGGTTCACGCACTTTAACCCCAATCCAAGATAAACAAAAAAACCCGAACATTTCGACCCTTGCTGAAGAGAAATCAGGGGTGGCAACTGTGACGGATCGAGGAAAATTAGGTGATGGGAGCAAATATGATATATAAGTATATCAATATGTTTTACATCATTTTTATCTTGGTATAAAGTCAAATTTAATAATATAATGAGTGCAAAATATGTATATGTATATATACTACTTATAAAATTCTCCACTCTTAGTATAGGCATATGACCCCACTATTTATTAGATGCATCCATCCTTGGATGACAATGGCAGGTTTTAACTCACTAACCCTTCCATCTATTATTTTAGTCTAAATTTGTTCTACCGCTACCCGTAGGTTTTCAAACTTAAAACATGCACTTGCCCCATAGGTGTGCATCGCTACCCGCTACATTTTTGAAAAAAAAAATTAAAATTGTTATAAAATTAATAAACACAATAATGACTAGAGTTTCAAGATAATAACAAAAAAAAAAAAAATCAAATAAACCAAATACAATCACCTAAAAAATGACAAACAAGAAATATATTTATAAAAATGACAAATATAAACATATAGGGTGACCCCCATGCCCTAACTCACCCTGCCCCGCTGACCTACATTGGTAGGGATGGTTACCCATGGAGTGGATACTATAGTAATTGCCATCCTTAAGAGAAGTTAGGGAATGATATGCAAAAAAGGAATTACCTGCAGTATTAATTTCTATCATGGCATCACATTCACACGTTAATTAAGGTTGTTCAAACTTTATCCTAATGAAAAAAAAATCAATGAAAACCGAAAAAATGAACAGCATTCTTGTATATGAAATAAAAACTAATTATAAGGAACAAATGAACAATTGGCTGCATACCAAAACTAGTTGGAATAAAAGAAAACAATATCCAAAAGTAATTAATCGCAATGAACCTGAATAAAAGTTCAAGTAAATTTTATTTGTAATATCAAGAGTCCAAATATTGAATCTTTTTAAAATAATTTATGAAATTGGCCGTGGTGGTAGGTGAGAAGGGGAGACGGAGTAGTTATGCTAGTTGTGTATATAATGGGACCTGGATAATTAATTTCATGCCAGCCAAAGCCCACACAATTTTATGGTGATAACGTGCTGTCTTCTGTGCCTTCAACTCCGAGAATTTCCTTCTAGAGTGGTGGCTTGAGAAAGCTCGTACATATAATTGAGCTATCTGACTTTTCAGACTGATATTCAAAATTTCAAATAACACAATGCCTTAGTCCTTTTCTAGCTAGATTAAGAAAGTCAAACTGCATGAACAAAGAGATGATGATAAATTAAATGGAAGTATGATTAACAATACCAGAATTCTCATTGATGATGACAAATGGTAGTATTATTAATAACACTAGAATTCTGATAGCTTTAAGAGCCGGAGGCAAACATCGAAAGTTGCAAGCGATATTTGGTTCCTTACTATTTATTCTACTTAAAAAAATATATTATAGAGTGAATGCAAATATATATAAATTAAAATTAATTTGGTTTTAAAAAATCTTGACACTAATTTAATTGTAACATTTTGAATTTTGACATAATTTTATACTTCCATTAAAATCATAAGCAATCTTTATTATGATTTATCATAATTTCAAAATTGATGAGGTGAAAATTATTTTCTCTTGGTAATTACGAAGAAAAATAAGCAACATACTAGTGCACTAATGTGTCAGCTAAAATAAACTATAATGGAAGTTACTTATAATTTTAACAAAAGAATAAACTTGATGTCAACATTTAAAATGTTAAGATTAAATTGATATAAAAAAATTAATAATAATCTGATATCGACTTTCAAATATTGAAATTTTAATACTAAAATTAAAAGGGTATTTACTGTATATATATATATATACACCTATATAATCAATTTTGGAATTCTTAATTCTTTTTCCATTATCAAATTCGAAGTGGGAACAAAGAAGATAAAAAATAAGCAGAGAGAAGTTCAATCCAAGTTGCAAGTATGAATATGGTTTGCGGACTAAGGATAGGGAAAATTTCAAACATGATGGATAGACATGAGGGAGAGACTATGTTTATATATAATTTTGATGTGACACTAGATTAAATGTATAATAAGAAAAATATGTATGCATTGCTACAAAACCTTGATAGTGGGCATAAATGGCTCCACCCTAAAGTGGTCCTATTTCATTTGTTTTGTTTTTTAGTTGTGTTGCATGCAATATTCCTTTTTTTGATCGTATTACGTTACGAAGGGTAAGTTTGTTGGATTGAATTCACGGCTCATTTTCTGTACCAATTAATTATTGGTATGTGAAAAATAAATAATATATATTTAATAATTATTTTAAAATTTTAATTTTATTAAATGCTCACCTTTTATATATATTGATAATTTCAGAATCAGATTCGACAATGTACATTTCAATGTAATTTTAACAAAAAGAAGTAAAGCCTTTTATTCTCGTTGTCGTCGGAATCACGCCTGTTGTCGACCATTATGGGTTATAATTCTATTGTGTTGTGTTTAATAGAGTATTAATTTTAATTTTTTTTTGGTATAATCAAATATAGGTTCAAAGCTGCCACTATGCTAGTGTATTAATTTTAAAAAATTTTGTTGATAGCGTCCCAAATATTAGCAGGAATGATAACATTTTAATTAAGTATAAATTTACGGAAGCTTATAAACATTTGAGAAAATAATATTTAGAGGCAATTTCAGTCCTATTTGCTACACTATTTATAAGGTACTAATTTGGGATGACAATTGCTACTCTACCCACATGACACTTGCCCTACCCATCCCACTTGGGCGGTTTAATTCGCTGGGCTCTGGGGTTTTAAATAGCCTACATCGAGACGGGTAGACGCAAGATGGGTTTTGCCTGTGGGCAAGATGAGTTAGGGTTTAGGATAAACCCCTACCCATCACACATCAATGGATGGAGGTGAAAATGGTGGTTTGGACTAATTTGGGCTAGACAAATAACTAGAGATAAAGTTTGTGTTTCAGAAAAATCATATCTGGAGAATCATTCTTTTTAACTTGAGAATTTGTGGGTTTGATGGAATTTTGCTTTTGAATTCAATGATCATTAGGAATGAGGAGTTATCAATTTGAACTTCAAAATGATATCCTCTATGGTGAAAATCAAATTTTTGGATCATATACTTAACTGTCAAAGTTTCTTTATATGTGGTATGATAATGGAGTTTTGTTGGCTTGAATTATCCATTGGCATAACTCAGTAAAATTTCTATCTTGCAACTTCTTTGATTAAAATTGCTCCAGTGTTCATCACTGGTATCTATCTACAGTATTCTTTTCCTTCTCCAGGAATCTTGAGAGATAGTGGATTTTGAGATATATATATATAAAGTTTACCCTAACCATAATACCCTATCAAACAATTAATGATGAAGAAGAGGATGTAGAAGTTGAAGAATAATAGCTTGAACAGTTGTGAGGCTAGACATAAAGTGATGATATATTTGTTATAATTTACATGATTGTGTTAAGCTTATTTGAAATTTAGTTTGTTATTTTCTTGCTATCAAGGATTTTCATGTACTTAATAAATATTGACATTTGTTGTACTTTATATGATTGTATTTAACTTATTTGATTTCTTATTTATTATCTTCTTGAAACTCTAGTTCACTTATATATTTATTAGGTTTTACAATAATTTACATTTTTTAAATAGCAAGTAGGGACAGGTGCAAGTTGATATTTTTAAAACTCACGAGTAAGGATAAAACGAGTTGAAACTAGTGTCAATAAAGTGCGAAACTAAGTCAATTTGAGCTAAAACCCGTGCCACTCAACCCTAAGGCCATCCCTAATACTCATAGGGATTTAATCTAGCCCAAGGATCAATTCCTCGTAACATCACAAATCATGATTTGAATTCCGATTGAATTATCTCGAATAAGATTGTCTCCCATAAAAGATATACGTTAACTTTATCAAAAATAATAAAAATAAAAAATTACATGTTAATAATCTGAATAACCCCTCAGCCATCATAACTTGGGTTCAATTATCATGTGTCATCCCCTTTGTTGAGTCCAGATTAACTTCATCTCCCTGACGTTTTATGTTCTTGACTTCTAGTCATATACGGGGTCTCACTGTGAGAACTACATCAGCATTTTCTGTCTTGACTGTCTTCATATCAAATCACCTAAAGTATTGTTTTCTCACGGCTTTTTATCGTGCCATATGGCTACACTACTGTTCCTTGAATTGCATCCGTTGGCTTCTCCAAGTTTTCACCAAACAATGAAATGGTCAAAAACGGCTCTTTCTACTGAGAAGATTGGGATGGAATCACGGGAAGTCGAGATTTTCTCAATCCAACAACTTTTGACAGCTTACAAAACTTAAAAAAGCTTTTGCAGTTCAATAACTTAAGTGGTTCGAAGTTTGAATAATTTACGAATCACCCATATGTTGAAACTTTCACATCGTTATTTTAATCAAAAGAAAATTACTGAATTGACATGGTTGCGTTGATATACCTAAGAATTGATTTCGGCCAAAGTATTTTTTCAAAAAGCATAAAAAAAAATATTACTATATGGCCTTGAAATTTTGTAATTATAAATTTAAAAGTTTTTGTTTTGGTACTAAGATCCTGGTCTTTTGAATCCAATGATTGTATTTAATTATAAGTATTTAAAATATTAATAAATTTAGTTAATGTAACATAAGGTAAATTTTTAGTCACATGTTATTTAGAAGGTATCGATGATATAAAATTTTATAGATAGAAAACCAATTTAAAACTAGCAGGCATTTCAGTTAAGTTTGGAGGTTCAAATGTAACATGACTCCTAATTGAAAATAGAAAATTAACACGTTTATATGATCCTACCTTTTTTCTACTTATCTTTAAGGGGAGGCATCAATGTTAGGCAAAATGAAACAAAAGGGATAGTCTATCTGCTTTGATAAAAATGGAACAGTGTATCTAATTGATAGAGTAGTCACGACAAAATATCAGCATCCTCTATAAACCATTGATGAGGAAGTTAGTCAATCATTCAATGGCTAGCAAAGACGCATGCTTTGCTGTTAGCCTACCCTTGTAACAATGGAAAGATGAATCTTAGAACTTAAAAGTGTGCATGTTTGAGTTTTTTAACATCGATTTTTCTAACATATGGGTTAAGAGTCAAAAGTGATGAAATTTTTTATTGAAGAGAGAATGTACTGTGTGTTAAGTTTTTAGCGCATTGAATGCAACTAAAACACTTAAAAATTTACTACTTTTGATTTGTCAAAGAGTGATTTCAAGACACTCACTCTCATCTCATAAGCACAGTAAAAAAAAAAAGCCCTTTTAAGTTACATAGTTATACTACTTGTACATTTGATGTATGGAACATCATTGTCATCCATGGACTTCATTGTTTGTCATCTAATATAGAAGAATGTGAATTGACAATATAAGGAATCTATATTTATGGAGGTGGGAGCACCTCCAGCAATCTAAAAGTTTTTAAAGACATATAGATATATAAATTTTTCACCCACAATTTTATTGAGTTTGACCCTACATAAACTTCAAACAAGATAAAATAATAAGATATGATACAATCCATTAATTCTTCTCATACTGATGTATGATTTTTGCCCCATTGTTAAAATTTTCTAGATTTGACAATGTCCCACATAATATATGCACAAATAACATTTTTCTAAGTCACAAGTTAACAATGACCGTTGGCCAAGAAACCGCACAGGGGGGAGCAAGGGCCAAACTCTGGCCAATTTACTGTTGTAAAACTCCAGTGAGCCAATTGACTTGGTATCACAGGAGGTGATCAGGAAACAAAAAAAAAAAAGAGCCATTGACCAGGTTTTGTATTTCTGGATGCTGATCCTATGACCTGGCAGGATGTTTACTAGTATTACTTCAACTATTAAAATGTTAGCTTGAGAAGAAAAAAACTACTACTGCAGGTAGCTCATTTTCATTGGACTGGAACAAACTCAAGTTTGTAAGAATTGGTCTGAGAGAAATAAATTATAACCATTGAATTGAAAAAGCATAAGAGGGCCATCTCCCTTTTTTCAAGACACAAACAAGAAATGATCTGGATCTTGAATAGCTCTGGCACCTGCAAATGAAGAAATCACCTTCAGGCCATACTTTCCATCAGTCCAGCAAAAGAAGACAGAATGCTACCAATAATCTCCAAGACAGTGGTGCAGGGAATGACACAAAGAAGCGCAACAATCCTAAGGCTCCTTTCATGGCATCTTTCAAGTCTGCTGTCAAGAAATATACAGCGGTTTTTACATTGATTCTCTCGGGAAAAAGCAAAAGTAAAACAGCTTCAACTGTTATTGATGACAGAAAGAATACCTCAAGAGTCAGAGGGGCATCATGTAAGTTTGGTAACTGAAAAGCCAAAAAAAAAATAATTCTTTTACTTTAGGGTCATTTGAAGTTTTGAATTATTTTATTGTGCTTGCTCATGGTCAACCCTTTAAACTGGGGTTCAGATTATGGAAAAAGTTTTGTGGATTTTTCTAAGTCTTTGAGAGATGTAACCATGATTTGCAGCTTCAATTGACTCATCATCCAAGAGTTCATCAAAGTGGAAGTTTTCTTATTCCTATGCATCATCTAGCACTGCAAGTGGACAGCTTGGACTCGGCAACTTCACCTTTGAAGAAATTTACAAGTCAACATCAAAATTCTCTCCAGATAATCGGATAGGGGAAGGTGGTTTTGGAACAGTCTATAAAGGAAAGCTTAATGATGGATCTCTAGTGGCTGTGAAGCGTGCCAAGAAGGTATAGCATAATGTTCTGTTTTTGGCAATTTCCCATATCTAAAATTCGTTCAATTGTGACTCAAGATTATGAAAGAGAAGCATATGCATCAGGTACCATAGAATTTTTACATAAATATGTCACTAGAGGGCCATTTTTTATGATTTCTTTTTTTGTTGCTTTTATCTGTGAAGCATATGCATCAGATACCACAGAAGTTTTACATGCGTAGGTCACTAGAGGGCCATTTTTTATTTATTTATTTATTTATTTTATTTTGTTGCTTTTATGTGTGGTCCTGATGTGGTGAAGTTTTTTAACAGGATACAAACAAACACTTGTATGAGTTCAAGAATGAAATATACACCTTGTCAAAAATTGAGCATCTGAATCTTGTGAGGTTATATGGATATTTGGAGCATGGAGATGAGAAGATTATTGTTGTTGAATACGTTGGTAATGGGACACTTCGGGAACATCTAGATGGTAAATCCTGGTCTTTCTGTCATGTTTTACATAAAAAATGAAAGTTACTTTGATTTTATGCACAGGTGAATAAAATGTATGATCATAATCTGTAGTCTTCTAAGTTAGGAACACTGGCCAAGTTTACATAAAGAGAATGAATCTTGAGAAGTCAATTCAATTTGTCCAAAATCCAAACACAAGAAGCCTAAGGATTTGGATCAACTGAAAAGGACATCCATTATGTAAAAAGTGATCCGATTGCAAAATTAAGAATACCCCCTCTTTGCATTAATCAATGTAATCTTTCATTCATATATTATTAAAGTCCAGAAATCACATCCTCTAGCATTAATGCGTTTAGATGTCTTTTCATTAATGGAACGGATTGAAATTAGTAGAAAGTGATTCATTGGAAAGGAAAGGAAGGGAAGAAAACAAAGTTTCTTCTTTGTTTGTTTGGATGATTACTAAGGGAACAGAACCAAAATCTATCAATCGTGTTTAGAAGTTACATAATAAAAGAATGAAATAAAACAATTATAGCTATTAGTTTCACAAATTTGCAGTTTTCCTTATTCCACCCCAATTTTAAGGGAAAAGAAAATTAGGTTGGGCTTAGTTTTCGAAAACCGTTTTCTATTTTTGAACTTTTGGTAAGGAAATATTGAAAAATGTGAAAATTATAAAAATCTAATTTTCAATTATTATTTCCAGTTTTTAGTATTTTCTTCAAAAAATTCTAAAAACAGAAAATATGAAAGTAAAACAGAAAATTATTTTCTAAAATCAAACACATTATTACAGCCTATTTGATTTCAGTTTAAAAATTGGAAATGAAAACTGAAAATTAAAATTTATGATTTTAGAATTTTAAGTGTTTCCTTTACAAAATAACTGGAAACTGAAACTGAAATCTCAAATCAATAAGGCCCTTAGTTTTTTAGGGAAAAAGGGGAATTATTCAGTATTCACCATGAGTTTCCTTCCCTTCTTGTTTAGTATTAAAGTCTCAAACAAGGGAAGGAGTTCCCACCATTGCCTGTTGCCCAAAAACATTGTGCAGAATGAAGCAATGTAAAATCTAATTTCTTCATTATTCTTTCACTCATAAGATGTCCAAGTCTTCTCATGTGAAGCTTTTCAGAATGTTTAGGTTCACATTATTTCAGCTCTTGGAATGTGCTTCAATTCCATTAAGGGAATTTCATTTGTTTTGTACTTTACTTTTTTCCGAATGTCTGGTTCTACTATCTATGTATTTTCTGTGTATATTAGCCGTATGCATAAACGTAGGTGGAGTGCAGGTTCCTAATTTAACAAAATAGACTTATGCATTGTAAATATTATTCCATATATAATACATTTCTTATAGTTAGATGCAACCGCTTCAAATAATTCTTAATGGACACAAATCTATGACACACTTTCATAAAAGTAGGTAGGACCCACAAATAAGTAATTATATCTTGAATAAAGTTAGTAGGATCCACTTTTATTGTGAGTGTGTATAAATATGAGTTGTTACATTTATATCGATGCAAAGAATGTCTTAACGACTTTATATTATAGTACGATGGTGATCTAAAAGTAGTCAACTTTTGATGCAGGTACTCGGGGAGATGGACTAGAAATTGGTGAGCGTTTAGACATAGCTATTGATGTAGCTCATGCAGTCACTTACCTCCATATGTACACAGGTATGTCAATTGAACTGAATTAGAAAGGACCAAAATCTTTAACAACATATTGATTTGTATGTAATTGTTATGTATATCTACTAGTATTCTCAGGGAAGGCTATTTGCAATACCTGTTCAAGAAACCTTACAAATTACAATTGCTTGTTCACTTAACCCCAGATCATAGAAAGCATCTAAATGTTTGAATCCGCGTTGTTTAATTGACAGATAATCCAATTATCCATAGAGACATCAAAGCATCAAACATCTTGATCACCGAGAACTTAAGGGCCAAAGTTGCAGACTTTGGTTTTGCACGGTTATCTGATGACCCTAATGCAACCCATATTTCAACTCAAGTTAAAGGAACAGCTGGCTACATGGATCCTGAGTACCTTCGAACGTATCAACTAACTGAGAAGAGTGATGTTTATTCCTTTGGTGTATTGCTTGTTGAAATGATGACAGGAAGACATCCAATAGAGTCAAAGAGACCCCTTGAAGAGAGAGTGACAATCAGATGGGTAAGTATTTTATGCCTGCCAAAAGCATTACAAAAGAACTAAAGTAGTATTTTTGCTACAATGAGTCCATTGCTTTGGAATAAGTGGTGATTGCTTGCTTCAACTACTTATAAAGTCAAAGTATAAAGGGCGGTCCAATGTAGGAGGCTCTCATCTAATGGGTCTAGGGAGGATAGATACATGCAACCTTATGCTAGCAAGCGGAGTGGCTGCTTTTAGGATTTGGACCCATAACATCTAGGTTACAAGATAGTAATTTTACCGTTATACTGAGATCATTGTCTTATGAAAGTCAAGCTATATCTCAGTCAAAGTTTTAGAAAGGAGAAGATGAATTTTTTATTGAACATATTGGATTATTCAAGGAAGGACACATCACACTTGCATTTTTAAGTTTACAATTAATCAATTTATGGATCATAGTCTAATGGCAGGATAAGTCAAATTCAATTGCTCTATTTCCTAAAAATTTGTTTGGAAGAAATAATAGCACTTTTTGTTGAGTATTCCTTGCTGAATGGAATCACCTTTTGATCATATTTCTGCAGTGATAAGATTTTAGTTACCTTGCAAAAAGAACTACTGCTCATCCAAATACAGTATAACTTATTCATAAGTTACTTTGTCATACTAGTATTTTTGTAAGAAACACTTTTCACAAAAATCCTCTCGCAGAAGTTTACTCAATAGGGACCTTACTTATGCAGATAATACGTAATCCTATACATAGTATATCTTGAATTGATATGACAATGAAATTGGTAGAAGAAACTCTCCAAAGAATAGCTGAATTGATTAGTCAGACATGATTTGCCTCATGCAGGTAATGAAGATGCTGAAACAAGGGGATGCTGTGTTTGCCATGGACCCAAGAATGCGAAGAAGTCCAGCCTCTAACACGGCAGTGAAGAAGGTTCTCAAGCTAGCATCCCAATGCCTTGCATCTTCGAAACAATCGCGGCCATCCATGAAGAGTTGTGCAGAGGTTCTATGGGGCATCCGTAAGGACTTCAGAGATGAAGGGACTTCTAATCCTCCCCTTCCTTCTCACCACTCTGCAAATTTTCCTCAAAGAGAAAAGAATATGCATACGTTACTTGGTATTGAAGATGATGACAGCTATAAATTTGTATCTGCACCTAACAAAATTCATTCATAAAATTTGTTCATTGATTGTTTGGATATAGTGTGTTTGGGTTATAGTTTGCAGACCATGGTTTGTCTTCAGGGAAAGGCAATCATTTTCATCTTATCAAACCATGGTTTGAAACCCAAAAACATGTTCACTATTATCCGAACTTAGTTATGGTGTATGCCAGATTGGCTTCAATATGATTGCAGTTTAATGCTGATATGATTGTATCTATTGATTAGTATCTTCAGGTCTGCCATTGATGGAAAAAGTTTTAAATTGTTCAGTGTAGTTTATATGCAATAATCTAACAATATAAGAGGAAAGGGGTTAAAAGAATAGTACAAGCTAGATTGAAAAACAAAAAATTATGACGAGAAAATTTTCCTCAAGTCCAAGGTAATCCTTTGCAGAATTTGAATGGAGTTCTAGTTGTGTCATAGAGTCACGTTCCTACCACAGTTCAGAAAGGTATAGGACTATAGGAGATTGGATAAAGTCATGCATGCAAGAAGGAAAGAGATTGTTTCCGGGATTTAAATCTATAATCTACATATCACAAAGCAACAAGCTTATTCATGCGTCGTGTCTAATATCAATTCTAATATCATCTCTGTGGAAACTCTTTAATCTTATCTTACACTTTCTTCACTTTGCATGCTCCAACACCCCTCTGTCTCTCTGTTACCAGTTTCCTCTCTATGAGACTTACTTGAATTAAGAGGTATCCTCTACTCTTCTGTAGACTAGCATAACCTGAAATAGTGAAATACCTTCTTTCTTCTCGAGAAATGCTTGAACAATCAATATTGATTCTCTCTGCTTATTACTTACTCCCTAATTTTCTCTAGGTCTTTCCCATTTCTGCATGTCTGGAGCTTGATATTCAGCTCTACTCCAAGGGGCATGTTCTGATTCATATCATTGTAATTTATATAAGATAGTAGTTACATAAATAAAGGGCATTCATTTTATTCTCATAATTTAAATAAAGGGGCTCAATGCACAAGGCTTCCATTTGGTGGGGTTTGTGGAAGGTAGATGTTGTCAATTATATCCTGCAAGCAGAGAGATGGTTTCCACAATTTAAATTTATTGTCTCCAAGTCACAAAAGAGACAACTTTATCATCACGAAAATTCACCATCTCAGTTCTTATAATTTAAATAAAGAATGAAAAAAAAATCAAATTTGGAAAATAATGTGTCCTTTTCCTCTCGAATCATTTAATTTCTCCGGTTAGTGGTTGGATAGGACTAATGCTGTTATTGTATGTTGACGACTGTCATCTCAGCAATGGAATGAAACATATCTTCAGTTCAACAAAGTTAATCGCAAGCAAATATGCTCCTTATCACAAACCAGCAATCTTTATCATGTGGAGTTTAGCTTATTTAATTTTTGCAATGAAGCTACAGATGACAGATCTATTGGCTACAACTTTCTGGCAGAATACAATAGAGGACCTCATACATTGCCAACTCTTCCTTGATCATGGATTAGTAACTACTCATAGTAAAAGCTCAAAAAAAGAAAAAAATTGAACAGATTGAATGCAACAGAGAATACCATAAAAATTGATTAAAAAAAGGGGACAAAATAAACCTCCCATCAAATATCAATCCCTGTATCCTGATTTCCAACATCCAGGTCTTCCAATTAACTTATGAAAAAAAAAAAAAGCAAATGGCATCCATCACAAATACTAGTTATATCCATCAGACTCATAAATACAAGCTAACTTTACAACCTTGCTCTCTATCACTCAAGTTTGTAGGCACAGAGAACCAAGCAGAACTCAAAGGTAGCAATGTTCAAGGTTGAATAATAGCCAACACTGCCATCATCACTGTCACAGCCTTCAACAGCACTACCCTCTTTCTCACTTTCTGCCTCTGGTGGCCCTGGCTTGAAGATGAACAACCCGGGGCCCGCGCGCCACTAAACAACCAATCATGCACATCCCAGAACACCTGCACGGGCTGCTTGTTAACCATAACAGTTTGGTTCCCTCTAAACTTCCACTGCAAGTTCTTGACATGGATCAGCACAATCCCATCAATGCTGATCCACATCTCAGGGTCATTAGGCCCCCGGTCGAGCTGTCCACGACAATCTCACTCTCTTTTCTTCTCATCGAATCTCGCCTTGCTGGAGAAGCTTTTCTTGGCGAACACGTTTTCTTTCTTAACAACCAACATGGCCTCAACGAGCGCCGGCCGCGTTTTCGTCCTCTTGTAGGCTTTCTTCTTGTAATCCCCCAACAACAACACGACCTCCTCATCAGACACTAAGGCTACATAATAATCGCTGTTCGGCTCCGGGCTGCGGAGAATTTAGCCGACCGCAGATCCCAATAGACCTCCACAGGGTGACCATCAACCTCAAAGGTCTTGTACCCTTTCTTGCTCCAAAAGTGCCAAGGCTTCACATCAATCTTGCAGTTGTAATGCAGCTCACCACCTACACTATCAACCGTGATGTGCAAGGAGTGGTTCATGAGGTTCTTGCACCACAAAACCGACACATTTCGCCAATAGCCTGCGACATTGGTTTGGTAGAAACACGTGACCGTGCTTTGTGCAGCTTTGCTTGGCAAAGGCTCCTCCGTCGTTTTCTCTGCAATGAATGATCCTTGATTTGACACTGATTGTGCTCTAAAGGAACGATGGAAAGCCATTTTTGTGTTCTCCACGAAGGTCAGAATCAAAAAGGACTCAAAATTTCAAACCCCTTTTGGCATCAAAAGAAGGATATTCAGGTTCTAGATATCCCTTGTTTTTATTTTCATCCCTTTGTTGCGATGAATTGAAAAAAGGATACAAATGAAGTAGGCCTTACCCTTTTTATTCTTTGTTTTCAATGGGAAATGAATGAGATTTTTACATACCCTTTTTGATGATCAAAGCATTGCAAAGATTTTTTTTCTGGCAAACACCTAGAATTTTCAAGAAGGAAGGGAAATCAGGTGCTATGAGTGAAAAGGTTTTGAGGGTGGTGGCAAATGGTGGTGATGGTTTTTGGTCATTTTCGGAGGAAATTTGTTTGCCTGAATTTTTGAGGGGCAAAGAAAGGGAAATGGGGAAAGGGGATTGCCGAGAAGATGGTTCTTTTTTTTGCTTCTTGGGAGAAAAAGTCTCCATGTATGAGGCTAGGAACAAGGTGTGCCCGAAAGACAAGGAACAGAAGGAATGTCGTTGCAAACCACATTTGTACAAAAGTTTCTTCCAACTCTTAAAGTGGAGAAAATAAGGAATGTTAGTTAATGAAAAATACCAGGTCCAAAGGTTTGTTAAAGATTACTATTGTTTTACAGATGCTTTTGTTAGAGGATTTATTTATGGTTTTTGCTTGGGATGGGGTATCGGTGCCTTTTATATAATTAATAATTGTGATTTGATAAATTTTTTAAAACATTTAGATTAGTGAGGTGCGACTCATTCTTAACCACAAATAACTAAAAGATATTATATCCTTAAATTTTATAAGATCAGAGAAATCACCTTTATATATTTATTAGTTGTTTGTTAGAGGATCTTAATTTACTTTTTAATTTACATACACTATCCTTGTAAAAAATAAAATTACATGAATATCTAATTACATATTATCATATCAATAAAAATATTTGACATAAATCACAATCACTAACTATATAAAAAATCTTATAAATAAAAGTATATGATTGGATAACTCAATACATCAAATTTCATCTCTTTGATTTATTCGCTTAAAATATATTACATTATTCTCTTAATTAGTGTAGCAACTGTCATATTATCTATAATTATGTATTAATATATGAAAATTTAACTTAATTGAACTTTTTTTAGGTACATGAATCTTTTTAATATTATGACACTATGTAGTTGAATTATGACAAAATAGTGCTGTAACAAGTTGTTAGGAAATAATCTCTACTAACACAAATTTATCAAATCAACAAAGGAAATGAACATAAGAAAATTAGCATGGTTTGGCCCAACTTTATACATCAATTACCTCACAAATAAATCAACTAAATCTAATAAACATTACAATCACTAATATAAAAAAAATCTCTATCAAATCTCAAAATCAAATTTCACCGCTATTTACGAAACACTTCGTCTAAAAACATATTGTTAAAAAGACTTTCAACACAAGCTTTTTTTATTTGTACCGCCACTACTTACGGAATATAACATTATCAATGCATCTTTTTAGGACAAAGCCACAAACCCTCTATCAATGGTATTTTTCTAGAAAAACATGCAAACCCTCTATCAATGCATCTTTTCTAGCAAAAACTGCAAACACTCCATCAATGCAGCTTTTTTGGACAAAGCTACAATTCATCTATCAGTGTAATTTTTCTAACAAAAGCTACAAACCCTCCATCAGGACAACTTTTCTAGACAAAGATGCAAACCCTCTCTCAACAACGCAATATTACAACATCATCATCACCATCATTGGTGTCTTCACCGTCCTCACTACCCTTCATCTTTAATCTTAGTTGTTCTCCACTCACATATCAAACTATTCTCAATGCTAGTACTTGTAACAGATTACATGGCAATCAACAAATTCACAATTAATCCTAATCATGAATAACTTCCTATTTTAGACAAATACTAACAAATTCCTCCCATATCGTTTTATTTTTCAAATATTCTCCAAATCTTTTTATTTTTTCACACTGATATTCTTTTCAAATTTTATTCAAATCATTTTCTCAATTTTTTAAATCTTTTAAAAATATAAAACTATCAAAATAATATCGATTAAGAATTTGAATCAAACCCAACAATAACAACTATGGTACATGTGTTAGTAGATAACCACTATTGTATATTTTTAGGTAAAAATTTTTAATTTAATTTTGATGTATTATCAATATAAAAAAGTTTTACATTGTCATCCAAATACATGATTCTACTTAATGACTTTTAAGATTGTAGGTGGTTATGTCAAACACTCTTCTTGATGTGCAATGGGGTACATGATTAGATGTTTACATACAAATTTTTTTACACCAATACTATATTCAAATTAAATTCAATTTTTTGTGTCATACTTATTAAAATGTTTTAATAGGAGGTCATCGAAGAATTCCTCCCCTCATAGTTATTAGACTCAACCAAGTGATTGACTCGAACCAACAAATTGAGTCATTAGTTGAACAGTTTGAACCATATTTAATTAAATTAATATATAAAAATATAATTTAATGCAACTAAATATATACTATATATCTAATTAATGAGACACAATGGCATAATCATCTGTTTAGCTTAGTGGTAGCGAAGGCTTCTCCCTTTATTTTCTTAACAAACCTTTCTTTAGACTCATTTTGTACTAGATGACATGTCTAAATGAATTTCTATTTCCCATCTAGATCTTATATATAAGATTTTTAATTATCGTTTCTCGAAATCACATGTATTCTTCTACTAGTGGAAATCTTGCTCAAGTTAATAAGACTACTTGGATAAAAAAAAACTCTCACTTTTGAGTTTTAATGCATTTGTATACTCAGAGTTCAAATTAGAGATCTCTGATTAAATTAAAACGCTCTTACGGTTGATTTATGTGCTCATTGTTAGATTTATAATTAATTTGGATCTATCTTAAAAATTTCATTACAAATTGTGACTTTTGAATTACAAATTTGGGTAAATATGTAATTAGATCCTATAATTTCTTGTGATTTAGGTTTTAGTATTAAATATGCAAGTAGTTCCTTTTATTTTTTGGTTTTGATTTCTATATTTTGAAAGTTGAAGTTCATAGAGGAGTGATATTTGAACATCTCAAATTTCAATTGTCCTAGACTTTCCACTTACAAAAGTATTGTACTTACTCATATATTCTTTTCTCCACTTATTCTCTCACCATATCTCTCCCTCTATTTCTTTCTTCTTAAAGAAATATTATTTATACTTACAATTTATGGAACACTGTACTAACTTTCATCTATCATTGAAGGAGGTTGAATCTCACTTAATTTGGCTCTGGATCATTTAATAGTATATAGAGGCATGTCGACACCATGTTCGTCACGCATTTGAGTTCAAATAACATTACTTTTCTTTCTTCTTAAGGTGTTGGGTGTCCACCTCCTATTAGATGTTCAAATATCTTTTTCCCAAGGAGAATAAAGAAAACCACATTTGTTATGAAATAGTAGAAAAATAAAACATGATGGACGGGTGTGGATCATTTCATGTGCAAATTACATGTAAGGGAGTCATGTGCTAATCGTTACCTTTATTTTTCCAAGTATATTTTTTCATTCACTAAAATAAAGAGATCAAGGATGTGGATTAAAACATTCAGTTTTTCATTCCCTATGATGGACATAATGACGAATCAAATATTAATATTCTGAAAGTGCTAACTATGATTTCTCTACAAATATAGCAACTTGATTCAATTTTAGGAAGGAAACACCTTGACAAATTAAGTCTCAAATTACGGGAAGCTAACTTCAGTGTTTAATCTCTTTTGCTGTTTTCAAAGTAGTTTTTTTTTTTTTTTTTTTTTTTGTGCTTCGAAAATTACATTGTTCGCAATGAGATTTGAACTTTAAACCTAAAACCTTATGCATACTATCCAAACCATTCACCACTAGACCAATTATAGTGGCTTGTTTTCAAAGTAGTTTAATCTCAAGCAAATTCACCTTGATACACCAATAATTAAAAACCGGCTCTGAATTCCAAACAAAATAAGCACAAATTACTCTTAAGATTGTTGGAAATATTAGTTGAAATAACATCACAAATAGAATAAATAAAAATAAATTAATCATTGAATAATAGAATAATATAAATATGAATATTAAATTAAAGAACTTGAAATAAATAACACAATGGAAATAAGTTAGAGTAGCTTATTGGTTTTGCGATCAAGGCGTGTTAAGTATTGAATTTAAAAGTATTTTACCACCATGAGTCAATTATTCAATGCAAATGATCTTCATGACTAATATTCCCATAGATACAATAATTACTTCTTGCTAACTCTGCAATTAAATTAGTGAGACTACATAAATAATTTATAAATTAAAATTTAATTTTTATGCATTAATAGTATTTTTATATTGTTAATCAATAGAATTTTATCATAGAAGATAACTATTTGTTATCATTGTTGCATTTTCTCACATGAACGTTGGGCAACAGGAAGAATATCTCTTCCTAGTATAAGAGTGTGTATGTATATATAGTTCTTCTTAACGAAACAAAATGGGCAAAAAATATAGGAGTCTAGCAGCTAGTAAGTGCTTGTTTGTTTTACATTTTTGAGCTTTAAAAGTACTTTTTGTGGAATGAAAATTAGATTGCATAGTAACTCATTGTGTTTGGTAAATTTTTTTCATTCCACTAAAAATACTTTTTAAAAGCAATTAAAAATATGTGAGGGGTTTGGGTAGAAAACATAATGTCCTAAGTTCAAATCTCAGTGTAAATACTATTATCAATTTACCACTAAATCAGCAAGCATTTTAGACTGTCCATTGAAAAAAGTACTTTTGGGAGAAGTATTCTTGAAGATATTTTTCATACTAGTAAAAGTACTTTTGAAATAAAATATGAGTTTAATTTTTATGTATTGATAATGTACAATTTTTTTACACTGTCATTCAATCAAATCATCCAATTTGTATGACTTTTTAAATAGTAGGTATAATACTTAATCAATTTTACTGATGTGATAATATTTAATTAGATGATAATATAAAAAAGTTTTTGAATTATTAGTGCGGTTGGTTTATTGATCTTGATTATGATGACAAACAATTATGAAAGTGTTTCAGAAATTATTTAGAAAGAAAATATACACAAAGCAGGATATCTCCTATGAGGATTGGAGATTTTCATAGTTGCCACCATTGTGCAACTTGAAGATTAATCACAAAATGATGTGGCAGCATCACATTGGTTAAGGAATAAATGAAGTACTCTTAGATAATATTTTACTCTAAGATGAAGGATAATAATGTATGAGGAAGGATATTTATAGCTCATTTTCAAAAGGAAGAGAAAGACAATCATGAGCACAAAAGGACAAAAGTAAGCACAAATTCAAAAGAGGTGTATCCACTTTATAACTCACCAAAAGGAAGTCTAGAAGCATTCTTATCTAGTCTACAATGGCCTGAAAACTCCTCCATATAAGGCCATTTCTAGTTGAGGTTAAAAAAAAAAAAAGAGCACAAATATTAATCTTCAAAGCTAGCATCTTGGAGAATATTTTCAGCTTCTTCTTTCCTCTTATCTCATCTCATGTTGTTCCATTCTTGCAAACACCTTGAGTGTTTTTCTTATTGTTTGAGAATGAAAATACAGAATTGATGAAAAAAGACTTGAGAGCTTAGTAGTTATTTGTTCGAGAAAAAGCCTTAGAGAGTGAATCTTGAAATTTTTGTTGCATTGAGTGAAAATATTCTTATGAGAGAATACAAAAAATTATTATAAAAGGCATTTGATTGTGAGAATTTGTGAGTGATAAAAGCTTTATTTGGGTAAATTTAGAGAGACTCTTGCCAAAGACTATTCTTATTGTAAACTTGAAGAACTTGGATTGGTGCTTACACTTGAGATTAGTGTGAAGCTTGTTTTGGGTTTGTAACTATCTTGTAAAACTTATGGTTTAGTGGAAACTCTCCCTTGGACAGAGATTGGATGTAGGTTCAAAAGTTGGGAATCGAATTAGTATAAATGTTGTGTGTAAGTTTCTCTTTCTTTTACTTTTACTTATTTACATTCTTTGTTATCTTACTTAATATTTGATTAATTTGGATTTTTCTCACACTGATATATTTCCTCAAACTAATAGATAAATATTAAGTATGTTGTATTTTGAAATCTGCATTGTGAACACATTTTCTGAAAATGTTAGGAGACTTTCTCTTAAAAATCTACTATCATAGTAGGAGACTTTGCTAAAATTACTGATCAATTTTGTGAGTATGCAAGAATGTTTGAATTAATAGTACTTGATTCAACCCTCCTTTTCAATCATTATAACACTATCAAGTATATCAAAATTAAACTCATAAAATATTATTATTACACTTACATTAATAACTAAAAGTAATTTTATTTTTATCCTGTCTAAATAAAAATTATTACCTTAATACTTAAATCAAATATAAATTAATTTTTTTAAAAGTGATTTCTCTAAAAATATTTAATTATTTCAAAAGTCATTCTCCAGTTAAACTAAACGGACCTAAGTACCCTGATTCTAGATTAAAATTTTACTTGGAAAAATTATTTAATCAAAAGGGAGGTATTTTGGAATACCTCTTATGTATACAGAACTCTATCAAGTGCAGTGTCTCATCATCATCATCATCATGTACGGGTTTCGAATCCACGGTTCGAGGGTTAGAATACGTCCTCCAAACCAACAAGCTACCTGGGAAACCCAATCTAGGTCTCGCAATTTAAAAATTATATAGAAAACCTTAAAACGTCCAACATCATACATAGGATAGCGCTCAAATAAAAATGTCTATAAAAAAAACAATGTGCAAAATTGAGAAATTGTTTAGAGTCTAATGATATAACCAAAAGATAAACGTAAGCTATAAATTAAATGTATTAAAAACTTCCAGCAAATTTCATGAAATTGTAAATTCTTAAACACCAACTGGCCGGGGTGAAGGAACTGAAGCACAATCATTCCAAACTTCCCCACTCCTCTGAAAAATTTGGGTTTGGTTTTGTTTGAATTTCGGTGATTCTACGACGTAATTTGTTAAGTCTCGGTGGCAAATAATTCCCATATCATACACAAGGCTCAAACAGCAATCATTACTAACTGTTTGCTTACCATAAAACATGTTAAAGAAAATCTGATCACCACAATAATGTGAGTGTAACTTGGCAGCACATTCATTCAAATAATCTTGATATGCTGAGAACATTGGCTGTGGTGCATAATTAGTCTCCATGGATGGAACTTGAGATGGTTGCAAATCTTCGGATGACAGCGTTATTTTGGACAACAAAGCATAGATAAAGGCCAATCCCAAACAGAAGTTATTGAATGCTGCCATGGCCTTTTTAATTTGGATATGATGATATTTTGCTGGACTGTAGTAGGTTAGCGAAGCTATATATTGTTCAAATGATGGTCTTGCACTCTTGCTGTTATAAAAAATAATCCTACTCTTAACATAAAAAATAAAAACAATTTATTGCTCCTAATAATTAGTTTTAAGAGTTTAATTTCTATGTTTTATCAGTATTATTCAATTAAATCATTTTATTTGCTTAACTTTTTAAATATTGAATATGAGACTCAATCACTTTTATTAATGTGATAAATATATGATTGGATATAAAAAAATTATGCATTGCCAATGCAATAAAACTAAACAGTCTAATTTTATTGACATTTGTATCTTAATTAACATGTCAATGTGTTGCTCCTGATAACTTGGTCTGTTTACATATCATTGACTTTTGATATGCAGTTACTAACCATGGTAAAAAACACACCATATGCAGTTATGCTGACATAAATAAGTGGCAGTTATTCTTATCTATCATTTTTTCATTATTAAAGCTTATTAACCCTCAAAATATTAAGTTACAAGAAAAATGAAAAGATGATATTAAATCTTAAAAATACTTTATTTAAGTGAATGTAAATAATTAATATTTAATTATTAATGATGACATGAATGACTATATATATATATATGATGGGAATCCGTTTACACTAAGAATGTATTTGGTTGGAGAGTAAAATTAGAAGTAAAATTTATTTAGATGAGTTTTATGTGTAAAATAACACATGCAACTTATCTAGGTAATTTTTACTCTTATTTTTATTTCCCAACTAAATACACCCGTTGAGGAGTAAAAATGAGAATAAATTTTTTATGAATGAAGTTCATATATAAACACCCTAGCATGTCTAAACACCCATAGGGATGGCATTCTTCAAGCATAAACCAAATAAAGAATTTGATCTTCTTCGAGCATTTGTTTGTTTTGGATGATTTCAGTTTTCATTTTCACTAAAAATGAAAACAAGAGTAAAAACGCATTTATTATGGAATTTTAGAAAACTTTTCTAGAATTTTTTTTTAAAAACTGAAAATGAAAACTACAAATACTCTTTTCACTCTTTTCTTTGAAAATTTTGAGAATGAGAAAGAAAACTTTGAAAACAAGGTGGCATAAATGTAACAATAATTAACTTTATGGGTGCGTTTAGTATAACGTATTAAGTTTATATTATATATTATGATTTTATATGTTGTTTAATGCAAATAACGTATTGTATAATTTATATATCATAACTTCTTATACGTTAAAATACTGCATAACTTAATACAATATCAAGAGGCGTATTAAGCCTAATTAGCTTTTAAAGTATAAAGTTATTTTTATTTTTTAATATTTTATTAAAATAAAATAATTCTTAAATAAATAATAATAAGTAAAAATTTATAAATAAAATTATTTCATAATAAATAAATATTGTTAACAAATAATATATGAAATCAATCTAGCTATATATAATAAAAATAAAAAATTAATTATAATTAATAAATATTAAATAAAATAAAATATTAAATATTAAATAGAAATAAATATTAAATAATATGTAATATATAAAATTAAGAATCAATAATAAAAATATTTTGAGTTAATATTTATTTTAAAATTTAAATTTAAATAATTATAATTAAAAATATAAAATATTAAAAATATATAAAAGAATTATTTAATATTTATATAATTTATTAAAATAATAAATAATTATAAAATATTAAAATAAATTAAATTAAATTAATAAATATTTACATAAATATGATATTTAAAAATTATATTTATGCTATCTTGTACTTGTTGGATTTGATTTTATGCTATCTTGTACTAATTGGGTCTGATTTAGGTTTCTTTCCTTCAACTACTTTATATTAGGGTTTGTACTCCTCACCGTTTCACCTCCTTTGTGTCGTCGAGCCTCACTTCGCTTCGTTCATTTATACCCACAGGCAGCGCTGAAGCCTGAAACACCAATCCTCAGCCTCTCACCATGAGGTGCTTCTCCCTGATTCCATCAATTCAATATTTCGCACACACTGTTTCATGTTTATTGCTATTTGTTGTTTTTTTTGTGTGAAAATGTTAATTACTCGTGTGTTTTTTAATTTTTCCCCTCTGTGACAGTAAGCTACAAAGTGATGCACTGAGAGAGGCGATTTCTCAGGTGGTTGCCAATGCAAATGAGAAGAAGCGGAATTTCACGGAGACTATTGAGCTGCAGATTGGGCTGAAGAACTATGATCCTCAGAAGGACAAGCGTTTCAGTGGCTCTGTCAAGCTCCCTCACATTCCTCGCCCTAAGATGAAGATCTGTATGCTTGGTGATGCTCAGCACGTCGAAGAGGTTCATCATTACTATATTCCCTCTTCCTGTGATTTTTAGTGTTGATGATGAATTGGTAATAGTTTAACATGTCACTGAATTTGTATCATCACAACTCTAGTTCTTAATGCTGCAACTGCTATGATTTTGCTAGCCTATGATATGCTGCTCGTGCATTTTTACTTGTTGATTGTATATATTGAGGTCTTGTCTTATTAAATTAATATTGATTTGTTTTTATCTCGAGCGTTATATAAGTTTTTGTGATTTACATGGTCTTGATGTCATGTATTAACCACAGGCAGAAAAATTGGGCTGGACTACATGGATGTGGAAGCGCTGAAAAAGCTTAACAAGAACAAGAAACTTGTGAAGAAGCTTGCCAAGAAGTACCATGCTTTTCTGGCTTCTGAAGCTGTCATCAAGCAAATTCCTCGCCTTTTGGGACCTGGTTTAAACAAGGCAGGCAAGTAGCTTCACTTGGTTTAATATTGGTTATCTTTATTGTTCTTATTACCACTGTGTAGCTCAAAAAGATGATTTCAGTGTTTTCTGCTTTTGTTCTGGTTGGTCCCTGTTTTGTCCTTTATATTATTGTCTAGAAATGTGGTTGTTCTGATTGCATCATTGCCTTCCTTTCTATTATGTGCATTGAGATTTAGAAAGAATTTCTTGATCAACCATCTCAGCATTGTGATCTCTTAAGTATTTTGTCAAGAATGGAGTCAGCAGTGCTGTACTTTTTTTTTTTTTTAATATAATGACTGCTGAAGTTTTGAGTAATTCTTCTTGTTCAGCTTGCTGGTCTTAATCATCTGATGTTTCTAAGTATTGGCCAATGGACTTGTCCAATTTTGTTGCCATTGAATTTGTTAGAAATGTTGCATGTTAAAAAGGCTGTAGTTTGGCCCTCCACTTCTCTCCTCTCCACTCCATTTGGGTTCAATTTTATGATTGAAAATTAGTGTTACAAGAAAGTGGAAATTTTCTTTTACACCATAGCTTCTCATGCAGAGTTTCAAGCAATCCATGTTATTTATGCCTGTGTATCCTTATGAATATAGTCACGTTTCATACTCGGCTTAGTTAGCTGGTGGACATCAAACTGAACCAATTTTAATGTTTGGGAATGGCTGAAAAGTCTGGTCCTTGTAGTTTCGGATCATGTAATGTTGTTTGTGTTTGTGTATAAGACCATATGAACACGTGGATGCAGGTAAGTTTCCAACATTGGTGACACATCAGGAATCTCTGGAGTCAAAGGTTAATGAAACAAAAGCTATGGTGAAGTTTCAACTGAAGAAGGTTCTTTGTATGGGTGTTGCTGTTGGAAATTGCACAATGGAAGAGAAGCAAATCTTCCAAAATGTTCAACTCAGTGTCAATTTCCTGGTTTCACTATTGAAGAAAAATTGGCAAAATGTAAGTTCTAAGGCCTTGTATCAGTATTACAGTTGCAAATATTCAAATAGTCTCAGATTCCAAATTGTTCAATTCAAATCTAGTAAAAAAGTAAAGGTTGAATGTGAGATCATCAATCTCAGTGTTGTGTATATTTCTAATGTCAGTGTCTCAGATTCCAAGTTGTCCAATTCAAATCTAGTAAAAAAGTAAAGGTTGAATGTGAGATCATCAATCTCAGTGTTGTGTATATTTCTAATGTCCGTGTGTGCTGTTTTTAACAAGCATGAACATGTTTGAAATTTGATATTACTGCCATTTGCTTGATCACAAAAGGCCTAGGCATCTATACATATCTGCATGATAGGTGTTTTGTAACCAAATATTGGGAGAATTGTGTCAAATTAGAATAATATGTTTTAGAGATTTTGTTTATAAATGTAGAAATATCTTCTTCAAAAATTCCATCAGTCAGTTTGCCGTAGGAGCATTGAATGAAGTGATGATTATTTATTTTAGCAAGTCTTTATGCTATAAATATTGGATTGTCCAATATTATGCATCTGGCTATAAAGCAGAGAATCTTCTTAATACATGTATTTCTATTTCAGAGAAAAATGTTTTTGCTCCATTATCGTTTGTTGGCTGTTAACATCTCTATTCCTCTTGTTTCATATGTAACAGGTCAGGTGCTTATACCTCAAGAGTACTATGGGGAGTGCTATCCGCGTGTTTTAGATTCATCTATCGTGTTTTCGGGAGTTGGGCATGTAGGCCAAACATTATTGGTGACGGTGAAATGTCCCTTTGATTTTCTTCAGTTTATTTTGATATTAATTTTGTTAGATGTTTTAATGTTGGTCATGGACATGTTATAATTACATCTGTTTATTTGCATTTTATTTGATGTTTGAGAACAAAGTAGTACGCTAAACCAATATTTCCAGTTCTGGTGGAAAAGGTGAATCTTCCTCTAGTGTTGTATATTGCAAGACAAACCGTAGGATGGAAGAGCCAAATGTGCTTTTTTGTTGGTTAGGAAAGCTGAATGCGTTATAGATCATAGATGTCTGGTCCAATCATGAAACTTGCTTCCTAGAATCAATCATATACGTGTTTGAGGCATGAGAAAACGTTTTAAAACAAGAACGTGTTGGATGTGCCAGAAGTTAATAAATCAATTGCAAATGGACGGGCTCTTTTGTACATGTTATTTGAAATTTGAACCTTGAACATTAAAATTTGGTAATAAAACCATGCTAAGATATTTTGGTAACAGATAAATGGAAGTAATATGACTTGATTAGAAAGAGAAATATAAGTAATAGAGCAATGTTACAACTTATTAGAAAGAGAAATCTAAGTAATAAAGCAATGTTACAACTTTTAGCAAGAACGTATCTAATAATTTCTTTTATCTTTTTACCAAAAAAAAAAAATCTGTTCATATTAGTGTGAAGCTCGATTTGCTAATGAAGTGGTTGAAAAAGGGGGATTTGTAGTATAAACTCTTAAAACTTTATATTACAAAATTTTTCTTCAACAATTTAAAATTACAAGTATATCCTTATACCTTTGATAACCTGGAATATAGTTTTTCCCTTTTTCGTATAGTTTTTCCTTTTTTCCCTCTTAATAGCTTACAAGCGTATGTACCAAAGTTTAAAATAATTGGACACTTATAAAAGATGTGATGTGATTAAATAGTCCCTATCTTTATATATAAAAAACATTTAAAACATTTATTACATATATGTTTATGAAAAATGTATTAAATAATTTAGGATTAATGTATAATTTTATAAACATGGTGATCTATACCATATGAAAAATTAACAAGGCCTAGTCACTGCTTCTGATAAAAAGTTAGTTGAAGTGTAAGTATTAAGGGAAATTCTTCCTTAAAAAAAAAATCTTAAATAAGGAATTGATTCTCTTTTTCCCTCTTTTCCTTTGTTCTTCCATTATTCATTATTCAAACATATCATTTTTACCCTAAATATAACATCTTTCTCACGTAATAACTAATGATTATCAAGCATTGATTTTAAGGATTGTGGTTTTTATGATGGAATGATAGTTGCTTTTGGTATTGAAACTTGTTAGTATTTTACCTTTTGAACTATAATTATAGTCTTATGCAAAAACGATATGAAGACATTCCAGTGCTAGGGAAAAGGCAATCAGAAGAGTGAATCGTTGGACCACCTTGTTAGCCATTTTGAAGTTTATTATATTCATGGAAATTTGAATTGAATATCATGAGCTGGAAGTAGTTTCCGATTTTGCAATAAGTGCCCATATGCTTGTCTCATTTTCAATCTTAACTCTCATGCTTGGTTTAATGGATTGACCATGGGAAATTGGAATATAAAACAGTGAACCAGTGCGAAGTTCTGTATTTTCCTTTGGAACAATTTGTATTGAAACATTAAGGTATATTAGTCTATACACCATAATTTTGTATAGAAATACTCTATTACTATATTATTTATCATCTTTCTTAATATATGTACTTGTCTGAATTTGACAGATATGTTATAGTTGAGGATAAACATATAATCATATATACACCTAAGTAACATATAAATCATTCTATCAATACACTTAAACTTTCATAATTAACTAAATAAAATATCTTAGTGAAACATTTTATGCATTTTGTGACAAAAAATTACACATGCTTAACTATTAATACAAACAAATGCAATGTTTTTTGTCCTCAAAGTAATTTAATTTCTTTTGTTTCGGTAGTGTCCTTTCATATAAAAGAACCAGTATAATCTGTCCGCCTTTTACTAAATAGTAAGTTTTTCAAATACTATATCTTAATTTTTTTTTACCATTTGGTCCATATATTTTTTAGTGAATTGATATATATGAAATATTCAAGTGATTCATATAATGATTACCAATTCACTTCTGATAATTTTATAGTGGATTTAAATAACTGTAAAAATGGCAACATATGTTTAGTTAAAAAAAAAATGATACATGCATGAAATGTAACTATATATAATATTATGAGTTTCATATAGAAAATAAAAAATATATTTTTCTAGAGATTGATCATATATATATACAATTGAGTAATATAAGTTTTTCATACAAAACATCTTACATATTAAGTTTTTCATATATAAAAGATAATATTTAGAATCGAGTAATATAATATTTACGTGCATAGTAATAAGTGTTATATTAAGTGAATTTTACGTATATACTAGAAATTAAGCGCGTGCAACGTAAATAATTTTTTTTGTCGATTAACTTTAAAATAAATATTTGAAGAAAACTATTGTAATAATTAAAAATTACATATAATAAGAATATCCTATTACAATAAAGAAATAATAAGAATATGTTGATTTTTTCTTGCTCATGGTGCATGATGAAATGGATGAATACTAATTATATTGTGAGGGTTGATTAAACATTTTATTATGGACTGCATTTTTAGTATGGTCTTCATATTTCTCATTCTTCTCAATTGTTAGATTTTGTAGACCATGTTGGCGAAGTTACTTTTGACAATGCAATATATAATTATCCCTAACAAAATATTGATTTGGACAAATATAAATTCATTTAGTTATATGATTGGTCTTGACTTCATTGTGGAGAATTGTTTTACATAAGATTAACTATATTTCAGTTGCAAAACTAATAAGTCATTTTAAATTTAAAATTATAAATATTCAATGACTTTATAATAATTTAATTTATTTATAGTTCATATAATAAATGCAATATAAATTAATTCAATTTGTGTTTCATAAGAATTCTAATTCAATCACACTCTGATTGATTCCAACAAAGTTAAATTACAATTGTATTGATTTAAATTAATGAATTTACATATTATTTTAAATGTGTTAATATCAATTTATCTCCATGATTAATTAGAATATTATTGTCAGGAGTTACATTTTTTTTATTGCTTTATTCTCCTATTAACGGCTTATATAAAAGTATTTTATAAATGATTGATTAATAAAAATTATAAAATTAAACCCATGTAAAATAAAATAATAAATCCCAATGCCTAGCCGTGCACAAATTTTATTTATTTTATGAAGATTACTCCCAGACACTTTTATAATGGTCAATCAATTTGAAATGGAAATTATATTTGAATGGCAATAATCTTGCCAATTAATATTTATAGCTAATTAATTTAAAGCATATTAACATAAATGAAATTAAAGTGTATTAATTTAAAAATCTTACTAAAATTAGTTCCTAATTAACGTTATAACTTATAACTAAAATTAGTTACTATAATTTGCTAGCTTGTCCCTTATGTTAAAGAATAAAATAGTTAGATCCAAAGACATGGAAATATGATGAAAATATGATATGTTGGGTTTTCTTCCTTTCTATAGCTCATAAGGGGTTTTCTTGAGGATTGGCCTTAAAAAATTTCTATTTTGAATATAACAAGAGGTGTTTACAAGCTCTAGGAACCTTTTAATAAACCACTTTCTAAAATCATAGTTCTAGCCATTTCTTGAAGACTTCTATTTTTCCTTTCAGCTACCTCATTTTGTTTTCAAGATGAGAAATCATGAGAAATGCCGTAGTTTTCACAAAAATTTAAAAAAATATGATTTTCAAGTTCTCCTCCATGATTTGATCTAATGGAAGCAATTTGAATCCCTTTCTTATTTATAACACGTTTTGCAAGCTTTGAATTTTTCAAATATCTCATTCTTAGAAGCTATGAATATAACACATGTAAATCTAGTGAAGTCATCCGCAATAACCAAGCATCTCATTCAGCAAGACTTACATTCTTGATTGTAAAAAGATCTATATGTAAAAGCTCAAGTAGTCTTGTGGTTGAAACCATATTCTTACTATGCAAAGAAGCCTTGGTTTGTTTGTCTTTCTCACAGAAATCATAAGTTGGATCATTGTCATAGTTGATCTTAAGAAAGCCTTTAATAAGCTTTTTTGAGATAACTCAAAAATTAGCTTCATAGGAGCATGACCAAGTTTCTTATGTCATAGCCAATTATCATCTATAAAGGATGCTGGACATTTTACATCCTAATCTAAGAGGTCTTCTAAAAATAACATATAAGTATTATAATGGCTCCAAAAGTATTACTTGTCTAGAAATTGGATTTAGCAAATGGCATCTTTTGGTTTCAAATCACACATAAAGCTTTGGTCACTTGAAATGCTTAGTAGATTGTAAGTCAAAGTAGCAAGTAAAAGTACATCATAAATTTGGTGAGAATCATTCTTACCAACATTTCTAATACCAATGACCTTTTCTTTTCGTCTCTATCTAAATTTTACTAATCTTGAATTCTTGGCTTCAACTTTCTAAACCATTTTCCCTTCCCTGACATGTGTCTAGAACAACTACTATTCATGTTCCACTTATTATATTTTTTAACATATGTTCTAAGACACACTTGCAACATGAGTGGTTTTAACTTTAGGTACCCACATATTTTTGGATTCTTTTATGTTAGTTGCTTTAGTAGGGTGGTTTCTGACATGATTTTTTTGCCCTTTTTTATCATAGGGATTTGTCAAGTAGATGTCCTTTATAACAGAAAACACAAGATGTTTTAACTTTTACTTTCTAAGATGAAGTTGCAGCAATTTTCTCATTCTTTTTTTCTCATAACAAATCCTAGTCCTTTGAAAATATGGTTTTTAGCATGAAGATCATATTCAGAAACTTGAAGCAATTTAACCATTTCCTCAAGGTTAGATTTGAGATGTTGAAGTTTTCTAAGGTTTAGAAACCTCCTTTTGGGCTTTCTAATCCTTTTTAGAAATTTCATTTTCTAAGGCTTATACTTCAACTTTTAAAAAATTGTTTTCTCCTTTGAGCTCTTCTTTTGTAAGCCTTAGATTGTCATAATTTGTTTTCACTTTCTCAATTTCTAAAGATATTTTGTTATGGTTTTTCTTGAGAAAGATATAATTGTCAATGTCTAAGGATTTTCTAACAACTCATCATATAGTTTTAAAAGCTCATCATAAGAAAACTCAAGTTCAAAAGATTGATTTACCTCAATTTCTTCTTTAGAAACATAGTCAGCCATGAAACGATAGCCAGCCATGAAACATAAGTTTGCAACATCTTCTAGCTCATCCTGAGTTTATGAACCTTCTTTCTTATCTTCAAAGTCACTCCATGTTGCCCGTATTCCATTCTTGTTGGGAGTGAAATTTTTCTATGATTGCTTAAGCTTAGGACAATCAGTTTGAAGTGTTTCTGCTCACCATAGAGGTAGCAATTTACATTGTTAAGCTTTCCCTTGCTCTTTTTGTCCTTTTTGAAGGTAGACTCCTTCTTCCTGAGTCAACTCCTCCAAACTCTTAACATTTTTCTTACTAGCATGAAGATCTCATCTCTATTTCTTCAAAGTCTGAAGTCTTCTTCCTCCTTTGAAACTTCTACAACTTTCATTGCCTTCCCTTGATTTTGCTTTTTGTAGAAAGTCTTGAGCCAAAGTCTTGTTTCCCTTCATGGTTTCACCATGAGCTTAAGAAGCACCACCTCATGAGTCTTCAAAAGACCAATAAGATCATCTAAGCTAAGAGTCTTGAGATCCTTAGCTTCAATGATTGATGTGACCTTTGGAAGCTATTTAGATGAGGCTTCTTAGAATCTTCCTAACCATCTTGGAGTTTGAATATCTTTTACCTAATCCGTTAAGTTGTTTAATGATATTCATGAATTTAGTGGTCATTGTTGGGTTTTAAAGCAATCATATGGCATGGATTAGCGAAAATTCAAACTTTCATTTCAAAACCCAAACGATCCATGCGATTCTAGTCAAAGGTTGGGATCGAGTTATGTCCTGGGGAGCATGCTTTATAAAACTCATCCTCATGCTTGCTTAATGAACACCTCTGTCAGTATCATACACGAATGGTCACGAACGGTTGTTAAGTGCTACCTTAATGCGATCCCAAATTGCGTTGTTAGGGTTTTTTTCAATTTGCCTTCGGTTTTAAAGTTGTGTCTCGCATATCAAACTAAAATCCTTATCTCTTCTATTTATAGAGAGATATACGTTCCTAACTGATTAAGAAGAGGATATTTAGTTTCAAAAAAAATATCTTTCAAAATATGAAAACAAAATCTTTTCAAATCTGATTTGTTAATATCCAATATATTTATCATTAGATTTTAAATTTTATTATAATAATATAAAATGGAATCAGGAATTTAATATTCATATATTTGAAATTCAAAATCTTAAAAAAAAGGCCAAATTCGTTTATTACATTCTTAGTGTGCTACCCAATTGTTTATATTACGTTGGTAGTATAGGCCCAATGCCACTATTACATCTATAAGTTATAAATGGCCTCTAGCAAGATATTATGACTAACCCAAGTAATAATAAATTAAAAAATCCATATTAACTTAATCAATAGAATATGTCATAATCCTTTTGTTGAACGGTATCCAATTTGAACATAAGGCATGGACAATGCCATCTTTATATTATTCAAATATAATTTTTCAATATCCAAGTAGACTGATAAATCAAATGACACTGATGACTTCTTCAGTTCATTTAAGCATGGCAAGACATTTCTCAATCTCACTTATCGAAGGGCCCAATAGATATCTCTCTCAAATAGTCACTATCCAGTTAAAGATAACGTATGATTATATCAAAATATAATGTTCTTTATGTAGGAAATTGTGTAAACTCAACTATAAAGATTTACCAACATAACTTTTTTAAGAATCATTTATGACATTAATCCATGTAGTGATGTCACAACTAGTCTATTTAGTATTTTGTTTTCCAAAAAATACCCATGAGCTTAATTTTCTACCATACACATAATTATCTCATAATTATTAATTAAGCTTATACTAGTCTTACACCATAATATTAATGATCAACTAGGGATATAATTATTATTATATGTAACATGCAAATATAATAATAAAGAAAATGAATAAAACATTTTTAATCAATGAAAATATAATTAACAATAAAGGTCCAATAAATGGCCTAGAGCACAATCACTAATAGCCATCTCATCAATATTTTCATATTTATTCATTTTGAACATTTTATATTGATGCACTAACATACTTATCTTTGTTTCTTTGATGACCTAGTCACTTCCCTCGTGGAGCATTTGCAAACTATCCAAAATTTCCTTGACTGTGTCACAAGCTATAATCTTGTCATATTCTACTTTGTTTAAAGCACAAGTGAGGAAGTACTTCGCCTTGGAGTTCATTTAAACTCTTGCTTTCTGGAGGTTAGACCATATATTTCTAGGAATTTGCCTTATGGTTAAAGGTCCACCTTCATCATTCTCTAAAAATACATTTTCTGGAACTTTTTCTATTAGTATGTAGTCACAATTCTGGATTATCTCCTACAAGTAAAGGCTTGTATTTGATAAACAACCCCATTCTGCCTCTCAATAGCATGATCACTGCCATCAAAGAATGGAGGTGTATTGGTGGAGTGTCCCCTATCGATATGTACAACGTTGAGTGCCATTCTCTTCAAGGATCTTTTTCCTCTAACGGTTAGGATACTTAACCTCTTAAAAGCCTGAACTCTAATATCAAATATAGGTGAAAAAATAGCATGAGAAAGAGGGTTGAATCGTGCTTTCAAAAACTTTTTACTTTTTGAAACTAGAACAAAATCTATCAAGTGTTTAAGCTTAAAGGCAGTGAAAAAATACGAGTTAGTTAACTTTAGAAAGTGACTTTTTGAAGTGTCTAGAAGCATTAAAAAAACTTTAGAAAGATGTTAAAGCGCTTTAATAGCATACAACTATAAAGAAGAACATATAATAATTAAATGAAATGGAGAGATAAGAATATTACACAGATGATTTTATATTGGTTTGACCAACTTTTTCTATATCCAGTTCTCAACTAAAGTTGTTGAGTTCCATTATCAACTTCTTTCTCTTATACGAGAAACTCATATATTCTTTTATTAGCATTCTCAAGCTATTTTAGTGAGTAGTTTGTATAGTTAATTCTCACTCACAAGTAGTTTTGATCCTAACCTCTCCAAGCTAATTTCACTCTGATCACTCCTGGATCAAGATACAGAAGATATGAGTTTGGTGTTTATCACTCCAAGAAATACACTCAAGTTTTCTAAGATAAAGAAATGTGTAAGGAATATATATGAGAGACTTTTCCCTAACCTTCTGAAGAAGAGTGCTAGCTAATGATTACAAAAAAGAAGATTTTTCTTATGAGAAACTAAAAAAGATTTAGAATAGAAACTTTAGAAAGTATGAAGAAAGCTTGAAAGTCTTGTGTGCAAAAGTTTTTTTCTTGTTCAAAACTTTATCCTTTTATACTTGAATTTGAATAGAACCATTATCCCTTTGATCTTTTCTCCTCTTGACATGTTGTGTGTCCTAGGATTTAGTTTGTTAGGCATGTGAGCTTAGCTTGTCTGAAGCTATTGTAGTGCCGAAAACCATTGTCCTTTGTTTCTAAAGGAGTTTCAGAAACTATTTTTCACATAGAGTGTGGTCTTTGAACTTCTATCGTGTAAAGACTTTATTGGTGATGGTGAACTTTCAAGTATAAAGTTAATAGGTCACAATCATAACTTTCTGAAGCTTTGACTTCATTTATATTCAAATTTCCTTTCAGTTTCTAATAACCCAATGTAGTTTCTGATGCATGCTATAGTTTCTGATGAACATCTACACTTTTTGAGCTCTTTATACTGAAGCTGAACTCCTTTTTTAGATTGATGATAATCTTCAGAGAATGTTGTTCTTCTTAAATAAGGAGCACAAACAAATATGATGAAAGTTTACTTGATTTGATTATGAGAGAACATTTCCTGAGTTGTTATGCCACTTTCTAGTCTCACAAATTAGTTTCTAAAGACCAATTTTACTTTTTGATACTCCAGCTTACTTTCTTATATATGGTAATTTATTTTTTAAGCTATTTTTCATATTCTTAAGAATTTTAATCTCTTTGAATGAGATTTCTATCATTTTAAGTCATGATAATTTGAAAAAATATGTCAAGAAATGAATTACTTGTACATGAGAAAACCTGTTAATTAAACACTTAAAGAAATTCATACAAGCTATTAGTTATTTTTTCACAATATTTTAACAAAATTTACTTTGTTATCATTTAAAACTTAAGCTATGGTTACTTTCCAAGAATTCTAAAGCTAACAAAGAGTACCTTCACTGCCTTAGCAAGAAAAGGAAAAAAAAAACTAGAAAAAAAATAAAAGTTTTCTTGGTAAAAAAAAATTCTGAATTCTGTATAAATTGGTTGATTCTAATGCAATGGATCGTCCACTCGCCCCCATTTTATTGAACAGCAAAATAATATCTCCATGACCAACCAATGCTATTCTATTATACAAAGCTTCTTCGCCACTGCAATATCTCCCGAAACATGGAGTTGGAAGAAACATAGTTTAGATTCCTTGTATATGCACATTTTCTTGTGCTCAAACGTTTCAATGATATAATATTTTTGCTTTCATGTGCCACAGATAATGGTTAAGATTTCTGTGTAGAATTCTATGGCTTATGCTATGCAGGTTTCAATTATCTTTAAAGTTAAAAATAGCTAAAACTTCATGATAAATCTCCTGCAAAGACTGATGTTTCATTCTTGTAAACGTTATGGCATTGAAGATGCTAGTCAAGATTTTTTTTTTTTCACGTTTTCCCCTCTTCTCAATGAAACAAAACACAATTATTCAAGAGCTTTGGCCGTCATAATATGGCATTTTATGTTCCACATTAGACTGTTACATTAAAGGATCAAAATTCAACATTAACTGGGATAAGCATGTCGAGAAAAGGAGACATTAGGACCGGTTTTCAAGTTGTAATTAAGACTGGATTTCTACCTCCAGACGCTCAGAATTTGCTGCCAGCAAACAAAGCCTTTCTTACTGGAAGTAATGATCTTACCATCTCTTCTCTCTTGGATATATGGCATGGCATCATACCAACCAGAACAACAAAGACAGAGATTTGAAGCCTCCGTGCCATTACATCTTTTGGTGCCCACTGGCCCTTAATTAATTTCGCACCCTAATTAAATAGTTGAAATTTTTAAATATCCTAAATATAAGTAAGAGCTTGATTAGACCAAATTTGAGACCTTCTATGTTTAGTTAACATAACCAATTTATTAGTTATTACATTATATTTCTTGAAATAAATTGGGGTTTAAAATATGAAACATAGGATACATAGGAAAGACTATATTAGCAAATGTGGATGTAGTTCATCAAGAAACTATTTGATACCTTTCAGTTGGCATCAACGGAATCTAGTATGTTAAGGAAAAAACTCTACTCCCATGTCAAATATATCCGCAGCCATTTGATCGAGTCCATGTAGAGGATCATGTACTCAAATATGACACATTCTCTTATCATTGTTATTTTATAAGTGCAAGATCTTTGTCTAAGTATACTGTGAAAATGAGAGAGTGAGTTGACGAAATTTGAGGATTAGATTTTATAAACAAAATAGGAAAAATTTGGGGATTTGAGATTCTTTTAACATATTTTAGAAAATTTCAAGAACTATTTTGATACATTTGAAAATTTTAGAAACTAAAATGAACCTATTTTAATTTGGTGCCATGTCAGTATGCTATATGTCACTTAACGTGCCATGTCAAGAATAGTAACCGTTGACTATTGTTTATTTGACTAGAGACTAAAGTAACTTACATAATGAAATTTCAGGTAAAAAAAAGTTAATTTCGAAATTTTAGAGAAAATTTTATGGATTACAGCGAACTACGCTTACAATTGCAAGGACCAAAGTGAACCTTTACATTTTTTGTATAATTTGAATTTGCAGTTTCAGAGCCGGTTTTAAATGAAAACTGGTTCAAAACCGGTCCATTTGATTCAAAGCCCGTTCATGCCTTATGAAACTGGTGTGGGTTGGATTTTAAACCAAAAAACTTGTTCAGATTGGCTTTGGTTTGGTTTTTGGAGATGCACATACCCCTACAAAAGAGTGTAGTGTTGATATCATCTTCGTAGACTAGCATGGCAAAATATTCGTGTGAACCTGATTGGCAAAGGAAAAATCCCCATGACCCCATGAATCTGTCTTGCTTTTCTAATGAAAATTGAATGCACTACTCTGGTAGCACGGAGGGAACTGTGAATAGAGCAAGTTAGAATAGTTAACATCACAATCAGCACTGAAAGAGCACAAAAAAATGAGAATATATGTACTTACTATGTGATCATTAACACTACGAATCTATTATGTAGGTAGTACTGTCTCACAACTATTGCTGGTTCATCTTAAGTGAGAAAAGGAGTTCGAAACAATCTTCAAAGTTAACATTGATTATATATGGATGAGACTTTCATATAATATGTTTTAGACTTTTATTTTGAGTATCATGACGTGTCCTCTTTTCTTCCTGGTCTCTCTTTTGAATCCCGGTTGTTTGACATAGCTAGAAGGTTTTGTAAATCTCTCTCTCACACACATTATTAAAGGAAAAATTTGTTTACTCTATCTGTTCTTGGCCTAACGCCTTTCATATATAAAAGATTTTCAACTATTTCTGTTTACTGTTTAGCTATGTAATCGTGAAGTGCATATATAAGAAGTTAAGAACAAAAAGCTTGTAAAACTACCAGTTGATGTAATGCTTGACAATCATAGGTTAGCCACATGAGCTATCAAATTACGTCTGTTATAAGTGGGGAACATCAAGCATCATTGCTATCACTGTCATACTTTAATTTAATTGAGTATATGCCTATGCCTATCTGGGTAGTTTTGGCTCATCTATAATATGCAACATCTCACTGACATATTAAAAAGCAACTTTGGTTTGCCCATCAAATCGGTTTCCTTCAATTATTTATCAAGTTGTATTTTTTCCTAATATTCATAGTCCAGGTATATTTCTTTGCTGTGGCTTGAAAGAAAATTCATAAAACCTAGAAATAATCTGAAGTCACCTTTAGTGGTGATAATTTATGCTTGCAGCTAGTTGCAATGTTCAGTTGTGAAGTTCAGTTTTCTTATCCTTAATTGGGCATTAAGAAGAAATTGGCATTTCTATGGCTAAGCATGGTACTAGTTTTTTAAGCTGTGAAGATATAAGTGAACTGAATGTATGTCTAGCAGTCTTTGAATTGTGATTAATACTTATAATCTGCTTGCTTCTTTATTTACTTTAATTTGGTTTTCAGTTTTGTTGTCTGGGTTTTTAATTTGTGCTATTGGCACTTCTCTACGTGTGGTGGTAGAAAAACAAAACTGAATGAGTTTGTTAATTTGTTCCAAAAATTTGGTTTAGCCGATGTACTTAAGAATTATTTACATATTACTGAATGATAAGATGCATGTGCTGATATAAGAGGAGAAAACTTGGATGAAAACGTTTTACATCTGCATGTGCAAAGGGTGGCCAACTTTTGCTTGTTTGACAGTGACAAGGCAGCCAAAATAATGAGGTGAAAACTTCATTTTCAATAAATGTTCCACAATATTGCATTCAAAAGAAATGAAATGGATTACTCACTTGGGTCCACTTTCCCTTCTTGATGAGAAGTCCTTCAAATATGGGGCCTGCACTGCACTCTTGTTGCTGATTTTTATTTAGAAGTACTAAACCTTTGCAATGGCCAATTTTTTTTCTTACTGTTGGTGCTGCACAGATTGATGGCTCCATCCATTTAAGATAGATTTTAGAATATGTTTGCAGTTGCGGATGGAATTGCGTTACAATTACTACAACTGCTAAAAATTGCAGGAAAATGATATTGATACGGCTGCGACTGGGTCGCAATGCACTTGTGGACATTCTCAAAACTGTAATATTGCTGCTACAATTGCGATTTGTCCTGAAATTTAAAGCCCTTCTCCTCATAAAAATTGCAGGTTAGTTTAAGTGTTAAGCCATACCACATAATAAGTGGTTTTGAAACTCAGTGACCAACCCCCATGTGCCCTCCATGCATTCATTGCACTAATCAATTTAATTCTTAAGGCTTCTTTTTTACCTCAGCCCCACCTTACTCCCTGGTGTACCATTGTGAGACATGCTTGAAAAGTAGACCATGTTGAACGTACTCCAAGACAAGAAAGGTCATGTTCCCTCCTCCCTGTAAGATCACAAAGTAGTATATTCTTTACAAAGTGCTTGCCATGTCCATTCTTTCTCTCCTATTGTTTTTGTTGTATCCAATATGAGTTGTTATTAGGTCAAATATACATCACATGGATTGGCGCCTAAAACATTCATAGGCTAAACCATGTACTACACATGTCACTGCATTTTTAGTTCTAGGTTCCTTTATAGATGAAACAATATACTTCTGTATCTTTACTATTATATCCCCTCGTCTCCTTTCCTTGGGTTAGTGTTAAGTGTATTGTGAAGAACTAACATGTAGGCTACCGACTCTCAATAATGCTTTTCATGTTCTCATAGATTCTAAATAATACTTCCTATATTTTTCTCATGCAATTATATGATGTGTTACTACTCCTATGTCTCCAATATTCAATAATACATTGCTCAATAATTTGTACCTTTCCTGATAATTTTGGTCGTTGAGATTTCTAACATGTAATCACACAGAAATCAAATTTCCCTCAAAAGCAATTCAAAATTCACATTCTAGAAATTAAAGAGAACTAATACAAAAGAAGAAAAAGTCATCAGAAAACCAGCAGACATTCTGCATTCATAGCAGGGCCAACAATTATAGGCATATTTCATGTCCTACATTCTTTTGTTGTATAAATAACAGGCATTTAACTTGTCTAGCTTTGTGATGTAAAATTATAAGAACATTGTAAACTTGCCTATTATAATTAGAGACCTCAATTGAGGTAAGTACAACAGAGTAGATCAACTTAAAATTAGAGTAGATCAACTTAAAATTTGCAAGTTTAAACTCATTGGAAGTTTAATAAGGGCTCTAACAGGTATTGACAGCACACTTATTATAGGCAAGGTTAAAATTTACATATGAACTGGGCAAGGGTTAAATAAATTTTAATGGAATATAACCAGTATATAATAAAATATATATTTATATAAATATATAAAAATATAAAATAAAATATATGTCATAAAATAACTAAAAATTAAATTAGGCATCAACAAAACCCATAGAACATATCATAATTAATCTCTTAGTCAAAATAAACATTATCCATATAGATCAAATCTCTCAAGTTACTACTTCCCATATTAGAAAAGAAAAAAAAATAAGAAATATAAGATTTTAAGCCTTTTTTTAAAAAAATCCAAAATAATGCAATTTTGTAATTTTTTACCAAAAAAAAAACGGTTCAAACCGGTTTTTTGGCAGGTGCATTACAACTTTGTAGTTTTAGCGTCTGGGTTTTCAGCGTTTGGGATCACCCAGACGGATGGCGTTGATCCAACTAGCCGGTTCAATTTCAAAACAATGGTAGGAGTATTAGTTCAAATCTAATGGAGAGAAAAGGGGAAATTAAGAGTTTTGCAATATTTGTTAGTAGAAAATTATTAGGAGCATTTAATTTTGATATATTGATGATATAAAACTTTTATTTAGCTATAATAGTTTTAAGTAACATTTTTAAGATAATAGATGTGAAAATAAATTATTTTTACTCATATATCAATTTATAATCAAATAATAATATAAAAATTGCAACGAAATCAATCTCAAAAACTTATGACTACAATTCCATGATCAGCATAGACCAATGACCAGTATTCCTTGAGGGTGCCCTTTAGATCAGCTGCTACTTTTTTATCTTAAATTAATAACTATGCTGAGCTCCTTTAACTGAAATAACAGAGTGGACACATGGTGTTCTTTCCTTTAGGTAAATGTTCCATAAGCTTCCTGTGTGTCAAACTATAAAGCAATGACTCAGCTGAACAAATGACAAATCGCCAAGAGCCCCAAACATCATATCATAAATTCAGGATGCAATTAAGAAATTGTGAATTATAGATTATAAATACAATATATTTTGTACCAAGAAAGAGAATGGGTGGTTGAGTATGACTGCTTTACTAATCAAGCTAAGCATCCATCCAGATTCTTTTAACCGGCCAAGCCAACAATAGAAGGGGCCATACCTTGATTATGATCCCTTAATCAGCATTCCTTACAATGTTTAGACAACCCCATTCTACCCACATGATCAAAAATCTGCTTTTCCCTTTAGATTACATGAAATGGACAAAGTTAATCAACTAAGGTCAACCAAATTAGGTTGCAGTCCTTTTTGGCAGGACTTTGCATCAAATAGAAGATGTGTTGGTTACCAACAAGGCTTATGAGTCACTAGCTCCATATACTGTTCGTATATTACCATAATTTGAATTCAATTTTTAGATTTTTTATTATGGTTGATTGAAAATATCATTACAAATATTCAATGAGTTAAAGACATGTCATAACCTTAGATTGGACAAGATTTTCCCTCACCTATACTTTTTTTACTAAACAAAAAATTTGTTGGTTGGTAGAACGATAAATCTTTCAGATTCTGTGGTTAAGATCTCTCAACAGATTAACCATAGGGGAAAAAGGAGGGGTTCTGTTAGTGCACTATGATGAGTCATCTCCACGTGGTACCACACATACCTAGTAAGTTGAAGTTCTTCTTTCTTCATTGTGCCAAAAGGAAAGCAGTAATCTAGTCAAAAGCTTTTCTAGTGAGCTGTTGAGAGCAATCAAGATTGGAAAAGCTTGGCTTTCAGGTTTCCTTGTAAAGGGCCTAGCCACCGGCTATGATATGATTGAGCAAAGAAATTTACCAATCCAAACCCTCCACACATTTTAGCATAGTTTGGTCAGCAAACAATATTTAATGCTCAATGGAAAGCTTGCATCACTTTTTGGTATATAGTATTTAGTTTGCAACATCTAATAGAGGAAGAGGGGATTGATTGGCAAAATCAAGAAAAAAAGAAGAAGAAACTGCATTTTATAATCTTATGTGCTATGTGTGCAAGGGAATGAAATTGGTGCATAACAGATTAAGAGCTTTTTGTCATAGAAACTAGAAAGGTCACCAACAGCCCACGTGGAGTAGATCAACTTTTCTTGGATTAATTTTTGACAAAATATTAAAGGGATTTCTCTGATTCCATGTTTCATCCATCCCAATCATATTCATGAAAATGAGAAATACGTTGCTTAAGCTCCAATTCGTGTAAAAAGCAAATGCTATTGGTTTAAAATATTTCTATTTTCATTTTCTTTTCATTTTCTAAGCATTTTTATTTAATTCAAAATGAAATGTGTTTGGTTTATAAAAGGATTCATTTTAGGTTAAAACAATGAAAATATGTTTTTGCTAATTTCAAGATATATTTTCAAAATTAAATTTAAGGTAATAATATTATATTTATTATTGAATAATAAGAGACACATAATATTTTTTATTTGCATTGGTCCATTGCAAAAGAAATTTATAAAAAAATTTATTTCTTATTTAAAAATTGTTAGAAATTTTTACTTTAAAGTGATAAATCATATATCATAAATATTAATTATGTGATATATAATATTAATTAAATACTATAAAGGAAACTTTCACTAAAAAATTACCTATAATGACAAAAATATATGTAGAATATATTTGATTTTTGAGTTAATCATTGTCTTTGTTATACTTTCATGAATCGATTCGTCAAAAGATACAAAAATAAAGAGAAATACATCACATATCCTAAATATGCAAAAAAAAGGATTCTTCATCATCTGATAATTATCCCACAACTCATTGGCTATTGTCTCTCTAACTTGTGCCATTTGAGTTGCACCAGTGCATTAACTTCAATACCCTCTTGATCCACTCTAAACTTTCTTCATCTTCATTATGCCTTCTCTAGAATAATTTCAAATAATCTATCCGTACCATGTTGCATTCTAATAAAATTATGTATGGTGCAACAAGCGAGGAATTGCTTCTGACAGGTTATTGGCATCAATCTTAAAATTGCGAATCTAAAACACCAAAACATCTCAATAACATTCCTCAATGAAGAGTGCCTATAATTGAATAATTCATGTTTAATTGTCCTCTATAAAAGTAACGCAAATGATATTTTCACTACGGAATTGAGCAGAAAGCCAGGCATGTTAGGAAATCAGATCACAAGATAAAATTGATCTGTCAAAAAATTAAAATGTATATTAAACAATATATAATCGATAATGATAAAGGAAAAAATACTAATGTAATGATTTTCCATGAGGCTTTGAAATCATTTTAATTTTAATGCATCTAAAAACACTCTAGAATCATTTGGTTTTTTTAACAGAATAAAAAAAGTGAATAACATGTCAAAATCACACATTTAACACATTTTGTGTTATGAAGCCTTTCTTCGAAAAGCATTTTGTTTGGAAGCAGGACCCATGCAGCTATATGTGTACCATCAATAGCACCAATAAGTCTTCATTCAAAAATAAAAATACTTTAGTTTAACAATGGTTATTTATATTTATAAATGTTAAAAAATAAATATAAAATTACCTTAAAATACGGGAAGTACTTGTAGTTATGCAAGATGTGTGGATTAACTTTATTAGATTCGTCCATGTAACCCTTTTACCTAAAAAATGAAATTTAAGATATTCATGCGTAGGCAATTAAACTTGCTCATCAACCTATCAACTCCATAGTTTTCTCCATAATGAAATCAACTCATTGTTTATATCTTCCCATATTGGCTTCTTAAATGTTGATGATTGTAACATCTTCTTCTTGACGATCATACACTATATCAATGAATGCTTTTGTATTTTGTGTTGACCAATCCTTATTATCCCCCTTCTCTTTTTCCCTCCCATCTTGTGCTAATAACTTCATATTTGGTACATAAAATAAAATCTTTAGACCAAAGGTACATTGGCTAATGCAAATACGTGTTTGTTCAAAACATTGGACAAGTAACAATTCTTAGATTAACAAAGGAATCTAAGTTCATTTAAGGACCACCACAAAGTTTTCTTGGCATGACATAATTATGCACTAACCAATCAATCAGTAGGATCATGTATTATATGAACATAATCTATAGCAACAAAGATATCATCTGCAATTGAGAAAACATGCAAATATATGAGCTTATTGCAATAAAAAAAATTTTTTTTCAATTGCAATGAATTGAAAGGCTCACTCTGATGTTGCCCTTTTCATGTTATGTAGCAAGGCTAAACATATCAAATATAAATTAACAAGAATTACGACAATAAGGAGAGGCAAGAACATGAACACAATATGTGGCTATGCATTTCTTTTGTAATATGAAAGCAATCTAGAGGCCCACTCAACAAAAGTCACACAAAGAAATATTCCAAAGGGAATTGATGCTTTAATGCCGTGATCTACTCCAAGCTAAAGACAAGAATTTTCATCAAAACAAAACAAAAGCAAAGGAGTTTATAATGGGCAACATTCATCATAAAGTCAATTATAGTAAGTTCACTCGTGTTCTTTGGGTCATTGGCTTCTATAGTTGGGTCATAGAATCAAAACACAATCATTGGCCTTCAAATGCCATTTCAATACCACGAAATACATGGCCTACTAGAACTATTTAGCAATATTACATGATTCAAAGCTATAACAAAAATCATACAAATCCCCAACTGAAATAAATCCCTAGAACATCAAATCTACATATCATTGTTATGCTTTTTCAAGAGAAACCAGGTGTATTTTTTTGAACAATATGGATCCAAAGTGCAATAATTCACAAAGTCATCCCTGTTTGATCGCACAATGGAGTGAATATTGAGCATCTTCTTCAATTCAGTGGCAGAACAACCCAAAAAAATATCCAGCCTCATCAGGAAGAAAGCCATAACAAGAAAACAAGAATGAAAATGCAAAGGAAAGAAGGTCCTAGTGGCCAGCGCGGGCAGGATCGGTTGGCCAGCGCGGCGACCAGGATCCAAACGCTCCACCAAGGAGCATAGTTTGCGCAGCGGGGGGAATGGCGGACGAAGCAGGTTTTGGGTAGAGACGGAGCAACATCGAAAAGAGGAAGAGGGGAATTGGCGAAAGAAGGGGAAGAGGGGCTGCATTAGGAATAAAAGAAGCGGAGGCAAGGGAAGGGAAGCAAGTGTTGTGTTTCTATATGTTGAAGAAGGAAAGGTGAAGGAAACAATTGAAAGTGTTAAAAATTCCCAACGCGTTTCACTTTTCTCATTTCATTTTAATGTTTTCAAAGAAAAGAGTGAAAGAGCAATTTGGCCTTTTCATTTTTTTCATCCATTTCCAAAATATTTCAAATATTTCAAAAGAATGAACCAATATATTTTCACTTCCATTTTCTATTTCAGTGAAAAAAAAGCAAACCAAACATGGCTTAATCACTCATTCTCCTTTTTAGAAATCACAACATATGTGTGATCGAATTCATGACACCTGGCTTATTTGATTAGTAGTGGTACCTGCACTTTCATCAACTTATTCTGTTCAAATTCTTGCATAACTCATAAGAAAGTAGTTAATATCACTTTTCAGGTAATTGCAACGGATCTGTAATTTCCCTCACGTCAATCACTTGAGTGGACATATACCTCAAGTTTAAGCCTAAAGTAGGATAAATGCATATAAGCATTTTATTTGGGAAGATTTTATTTGCAAGTAAATTTAGACATCTAAGTGTGGATCAATATGATGAGTTGAACGTGATTAGATAATTAATAGTCTATGAAAAATATTTTATTAGATTAGTAGGTTTACCAATTATAACTAAAATACACATTGTTTCTCACTTTTTTTTAAAAAAAAAGAAAATGCATCATTTATGTAACTGAAATCTTTACTTCATTATTTATAGTTGATTCCACAATTGTTAGAAAATCATGTCTACCATAACTATCACAAAATAGTAGGTACTCATTTGTTTGCACTTAGTGTTTCATTAGATTAGACTCCTCAATCCACAAAAAAAAAAAAGATTAGACGACCTCGTCTACTTTATATATCATTTATTTATAAAATAAATACCTAACCTCATATTAACAAATCTTAAGGAAACCTTTCATGAAAGTATCTTAATTTGAACTTATGTCAGTCAAACAAATGAAAACAAAGAAATTTATCGTTTTATACACGCCTAATGGTTAATGGGGAAGAACGATTAATCAGCAAGAAGAAAAGCAAAATATTTTTTATAAAAACAATCTGAGTTATATTATGAGCCAATAGTCTAAGATGGCTGCAGTTATGTAGTTATCAGGTAAAAGATTCTTTATAACCTTAAATTAATCAAACGCATCTTTTAAAGGGATTAAGTTAAATCCCTTCTTCGCCTTATGATAAATCCCCAGTCAAAATCATATGTCACACCTATTAACTGCATCATAAACCTGAACCAACTTCCAATTCAAGATTAATCTAATGAACTTTTGAAGAATTATATATAATGCACATAGACAGAGAGAATCTTATGCTACATGGTTAATCATTTTAGCTTAGGAGGTGCATTGTCATTTGCTTAGTAGTATAGAAATTCTGTAAATAGAGATGTACATATATAAAAAAAAAAAAAAGGCTACTAGTAAAATTTGGCTATTAGAATAGTATAGGTGTTTTTGTATAAATGAAAATTTAGATTAAGGAAATCCATGGCTTAAGATTAAGGAATATCTTTAAACTCATCAAATATTTATAGAAATATTTACATATTATTCATCAATAAAAATAATCTAAAAATTAAATTAAAATTAAAATACTAGATGAGCAAAAGCCCCCAACAAATGAACCAAATTATCCTCTTGATGATTCACATGAATAGGTGCTCACACTATAGATGCACACCTAGGTAGTGAGAGAGCTAATCATCAAAACTATGGTAGGCCTCCAGGTTGTCCTAAAGGGGCCCTACACTTACACATATGCCATGCATGTCTGACAAAGTGACACTTCACCACCTTGTCAGCATGTCATGAAAAATCTACCAGTCGGTGGGTTATGGAAGTATTATCAATTTTTTCAGAGCTGCCTTTATCTCTGTCTTCCCCACTTGGCCCCACAATCCCCCCTCTCTCTCCTCCTCTTTCCCTTTCTATAAATCTGTTAGCCCTGCTCCACTGGTTCCCCCCTTCTACCTCTTCAGCCTTGAAGATTGAAAAGAATTCACAAAAAAGAAATATTAAACTGCAGTTATAGTGGCACTGCATGTGATCAGGAATCGCTCAGTTCAGCTTTTGTATGCTAAATCACCCACCAGCCATAGCCCATATATCATAGTACTCCTACTCCTTCCTTATAATACCACTGACTTCTCTTTACTTGTTAACCCTCTCCATCTTTTTTCCTTATTCAGAATTGTGATTTGATATCTCATTCTCAATTCATAGAGCAAATGGGTGAGGAAGCAAAACAGGTGAGCCTTCTCTTGTCATTAAATTATGGTTATTTTCTTAGTGGTATATTTCTGTAGCTGAATTTTCGGGTTTAGGGTCTGCATTAGTCCTTCTACTTATACTGTTTTTTTTTTTTAATCTTTTTTACTGAGTAGGAACAACCTAAGGCTGAGGCCAAGCCAGAGGAAAAAGTAGAGGAGAAGAAAGAAGAAAAACCAGAGGGAAATCCAGCAGAAGAGAAGAAGGAGGAGGAAAAACAAGAAGAAAAGCCAGCTGAGGAGAAGAAGGAAGAGCCTAAACCACCATCCCCTTGTGTGCTGTTTGTGGACCTGCATTGTGTGGGATGTGCCAAGAAAATTGAGAGATATATTATGAAAATGAGAGGTTAACATTTTTGACACACTTCTCTTTGCTTTTTATTTCCAAATGTCATGCATGCATGTGCACTCATTTTTCATTTTTTATGTTTTATCTACTAAATAGGTGTTGAGGGAGTGGTAATTGATATGGCTAAAAATGAAGTGACCATAAAGGGTATAGTGGAGCCTCAAGCCATCTGCAATATTATTACTAAGAAAACAAAGAGAAGAGCCAATGTTATATCTCCATTGCCTGCAGCAGAAGGAGAACCTATACCAGAAGTTGTTAATTCTCAGGTATCACATAATTTTTAATTCTCCTCTTTTCTAGCTGAAGGAAAGGAAAAAAAAAAAAACTAGTTGCATATAAACAGTTAATCAACAATTGGAAATTGTTTGTGTTACAGGTTAGTGGACCAGTTACTGTGGAACTTAATGTTAACATGCACTGTGAGGCCTGTGCTGAGCAACTCAAGAGAAAGATACTCCAAATGAGAGGTACCATTTTGCTCCTGATTCTAATTTGATGGCTACCTTGTTGGTAGTAATTGAGAGAGGACTGATAAAAAAAGGAAAGAAATAGACAGCTGCTTTAGTAATGATATAATTTTGTGTTGGCAAATGCAGTTTTATGATTTTGACTAACCGATTTTTGAACCTTTCAACAAGAAGAAAATTACAAAGCAATCCCATAAAAGGATGAATCATGCATTACCACGGAAATTACGCATGTCCATCTTCATGCATTGTACCCATCAGATTGCCAAGTAAGCACTTGATGGTGTGGACCCTCTAACGTGTCATGCTTTTTATGCAAATTTGGTTGGTGGTAAAGTGATTTGGGCCCCATTGTCTATGTCCTGCATCAGATCATTGCACCTTAAAAAGAGAAAGAAAGGTGTAGAGGGGGAGGGAGTCGGCAGAATTTCTATAAAGAGGTTCATGTGATGGCCAATTTTTGTCAACTAAAAGTGATGAAACGACTTTAACTCTCTTCACAAAAATATATTTTTCGTTTAAAAAAAAAGGCACAATTTGAGAACCATTCATTTCATTCACCTAACACATTTTCTTTTTAACACTTTTCATGAAGATGGTTTATTTCACACAACTAATCATGCTTTATACATGAATAATACCTGAGAAATATTATTTGTATCAATGTTGAAACATCTTGTAAAGAATGCCCTAAATGTCTCTTAAATATTGATTAAAAGTGGGTCTGATCTCAACTTTTTTCAGCAAATATTTGAAGGATGTGTACAAAAATGGTATAAATAACACGGCTCATAACACTGTGATAACCTTGTATGTATCATGCCTCAAAAATCAAATTGTTTAATTAGTCTCATCCTTCTGGTTTTGAGCAAAACGTTTTGCACAAAATAGAGTATCAATAGTGAACTATTGCTATATATTTATTTGTAACATAAAGTGAAAATTTGTGTTCATTAATAATGTAGGGGTTCAAACAGCAGTGACTGAGCTTAGCACAGGGAAGGTAATTGTGACTGGGACAATGGATGCAAACAAGCTAGTGGATTATGTCTATAGACGCACAAAAAAGCAAGCCAAGATAGTTCCTCTGCCAGAGCCAGAACCAGAGAACAAAGGAGCTGAGAAACCTGCAGCAGAAGAGGCTAAACCTGAAGACAAGAAAGAAGAGGAGAAGCCACCAGAGGAACAAAAGAAAGAAGAGGGTGGTGAAGTGGTGGTGGTGGTGACAATAATAAGGATGGGAACAAAGAAGAAAAGGGTGGTGAAGAAGACAAAGAAGCCAAGAAAGAAGAGAATATGAACTTGATGAACATGAACATGCAAGTGGTTAACTTTGATGAGGAAGGCATGAGGAGGATGATGTACTATTATCAATACCCACCACTCTATGTGATGGAAAGAATCCCACCTCCTCAGCTCTTCAGTGATGAAAATCCTAATGCATGCTGCATTTCATAGACTCATCTTAAGAATAATTAAGGGGAAAAAAAGCAAAATAAAAATAAAAATAGGGTTCAAACTTCCAAGTAGTTTGTAAGTTCCATCAACATGTGAATTTTTGGAGCTGGGTTGGTGGAATGGAAGAAAAGATTTCAAATGGAATCCTATAATAAGTTAAATTAATAATATATCGTTCTGAGTTTTTTTTATGTATGTACGATATATTGTTACTCTAGTCACAAATCAAATGTTGTACAAATAAAATACTTGTGAAATATGGGTATTCTCATTTCTCAATTTGATCTCAATTTGATTTTTTTTTTTTTGCTTAGTAAATTAGCATGATGTTCACTAATCAATTTTATAGATTGATGATTGGCATATGATTATGAAAATTGGATGCATGGATGGGATAGCCGACAAAACCCATGAATCAAGGGATAAAGCTATATGCCTGTACCACTTCAAAGAGCCCCACAGATCTTTTTGGCCAAACCCATAGATTATTACCAACTTTCACTTGACGTAAATAGCGATGGCAATAAATTGTCACAAAAGAATAATCCTACATATATTGAATTGTTAAAAATAAATATCAATATCAATGAAGAGGAAGTGTTTGTTTAATGTCATGGGATAGAAAATATAGGGATAAAATATAGGGATATTAGAAGGAACATAAATAATAAATATATATAAAATATTATTAAAGATAAAAATATTAAATTTTTCTTTTATATTTCCATATTTTGTTATAGAAATTTTGTATTTTTCTAGTAAAGGGACTTTTTTTTCCTTTCTTCCTCTATCACTAAATAAGTTTGTATTTCTAGTGTTTGGATTTTTTTCTTAGAGATAGTAAATAAATGTTACCCCAAGGTTCATGACTGCATATGTCACAACTCATTTTTTAGTTATTTTCTGGTAATTATACAAAGTTAATTATGTATTTGAATTAATTTAAATTTACAATACTTTATAACTAAAATCTTTCTAAAAAAAAAAAACCTTTGGTAGTAAAGTAACTATTCTCGTAAAAGTAATCAAACTTGAACATGATTGGCTATTGGAACTGAGGCAAAAGGATCCTATTTGAGGAATCTCACAAAGTGAGATTTTGAAGCTTTGTACTTGATTTCCGATGAAGTAAAGCAAAGCGAAAAGAATGGATGAGATCTCTTTCCGTCTTCCGAAGGCCTCTTTCATAGTTTTATATTGATGATGACAAAAAATGTTGATCAAATAAAGCACAGGAAGCCTCAAATCAAAAGGGCAGCACTATGACATGAAAATTATTGTATTGACATGAAAAAAATGTTGAGTTACGATACTTTAGCCTCTAAAATTAAAGAGAAAAAAAATAATATGATCCATGAACTTTTTTAAACATGCACTTAAATCTATTAAGTTTTCATCTATTGTTATAATATATATAAAACAAAATTGCCCCAAATTTGAACTCTAATATAACAAATATAAACATTTTCCCTCAATTATATTCGCAACCTTAATCATTACTTATCCTAAACCCTTGCACATTTATAGATGATTTGGGGAAAACAGTTTTTGCCCTAAGTATTCAATGAGAAACCTAAATGGATAGTAATTTTTGTATGGCCTTAGACTATCAAGATTGATTGTGCTCCATTCAATCATTTGATAAAGCACAATCCACCTAACAGTTCAGGACTTTCAAAAAATTTCTCATAAATCTTAGCAATTTAGAAAATATAAAATGTGCAACTTTGATATATAATGAAATTATTAGGAGCAGCAAGTGGTCAAATGCTAATGGTAGCTTCCATTTTTGCAGTTGCATCCATGTAATCTTTAGGCTTCTTGGACAAAGATTGGGTGTATGGATAAGATTTTTTTTCAGGCGAAAATGACTTTGTTCACTGAAAAAAATCATTTTTTGTATATTTTGATAATTTATTAAAAATAATCAAAATCTAAAAAACCTAGGACCTGTTTGGAAAGGATTTTTAAAATTGTTCTTGATTTTTAAAATGAAAAAAAGGAAAAATGTGTTTGGTAAGATGCTTTTTTTACATTGGTTTTAAAAATTAAAAACTAAATGTGGGTTTTTAAAATAGGAAATAGAAAACACTTTTAAAGTGTTTTTGAGATTTTGTTTTAGAAAACAAGTAAAAACATGGTGGCGATATTGTTAATAGGCGAGTTCTTATATGGTCTTGAATGTGTTTGGGATCACTAGGGACTTAATAGGAAAAGTAATGGGCTGAAATTAAATTATAACGTCAGATTGAAAGACAAAATAATGAAAATAGATGGGCCACATTAAAATTTCTCAAAATTTATTTGACATCAAATTAAACGAATAATTTGCAAATAACTATTTATTAAAAATCATACTTTCTATTTTACCCTCTTTTTCTTCTTCTTCAAAATCACCATGGCCAGCTCTCTATCATGTTGCAACCTACCACCACGGTCTACTCCTCCCTTGCGTTCTGGGTATCCTCCACCAGTTCCTCGCATGCGTGGCCTGAAATCCCCTACTTTATGGATTGATGGTGCCCACAAACCAACACGATCTTCATCATACTTTGTCCTCACTCACACAGTTCCTTGGAAAACTTCCAGGAGGTCACCTATCCAAAAATTGCTCCAAGTCACAGCAACCGTTAAGTTCTTTCAATGGGCTACCAAAAAAAGATATATTTTTGTTTGTATAGGTAGTACCAATTAATTCATATAAATCATCCTTAACTGTATAGTCCATACCTATACAATTAGGTCCTCTCATTCTAGTGTGCAATTAGTTCATTCATGCACCTCTCACTTAGAGGCCTTCCCAAAGTCGCTTCTGTTTCTTGCGATCATTCCTACCCTCATCAGGGCATTACATGGCCAGTCATTGATTTTGACTTGCCATCGCTTGCCGAGATGGCAGAAGGATGCCTAGTCATTGGCTTCTTGAGTTGCTGATGGTGGGAGCCTGTATTTGCGCTTACTATCGCTTATGGTTCCATCGTGCATGTCCTCGTCTTGCGTTGTGCTATGTGATGGAAAAGGAGAAGCAAAGATACATAGGACTAAGTAAATATTAAATATAATAAAATAGGAATTTTTATTAATTATTTAAATATAATTTTCAAATATTACTTTTATGCAAATATTTATTAATTTAAATTTAATTTATATTATACAGTATTATTTATTTCAATATTTTATAATTATTTATTATTTCAATAAATTATACAAATAAAAAAATATTTTATATATTTTAATTTTTTTATTTTCAATCATAATTATTTAAACTTAAATTATTAATCCTTACTTTTTATATATTACATATTATTTATTTATGTATTTTATTAGTTAATAATTTATAATTTTAATATTATATATTATATATTTAAAATAGTAATTTTTACTAAATATTTATTATTTATAAATTATATTTATATTTATTTTTGTTATATATAACTAAATTGATATCATATATTATTTTTATTTATTTATTATAAATAAATTTAGTAAATATTATTTTTATTTTTTATAATTTTCTTTTATTCACATTTATTTAAGAATTATTTTATTTTAATAAAATATTAACAAATAAAAGTGATCTTATATGTTTAAAGCTAATTAGGCCTAATCTAACTTCTTAATATTTTGTTAAGTTATAAATATTTAATGTAGAAGGAATTATGATGTATAAATTTATGCATAAGTTGCTTGTACCAATGAATAAGATATAATATATTATATTATCCTAATATATCATAACAAACACAATGTAATGCATTTCGTTTTCTTTTTTTTTCCCCAAAGATTCCTTCACAAAAATTAGATGTGTGGGTTTCACATGGAAGGTGGTCCCACTGAATATGAGGTCTGAGTCATCAAATTGAGCCTAATCAGACACAACATCCATCTGGTGAGATGAATGGTACTCATTGGGGCCCATTTTTCTAATGAAAAAAATATTATTTGGATTTATTAATGTATGACAATGTCAACTTACATATTTATTGTTTGATGTAGATTCTACTTAAATGAAATTCTCATCCAATAATAAAGGAGATAGTCAGTATATATTATAATACAAATAACTTAATTGTTCCAATGTGGCAAAGGTCGGTCATGGTGAAGCCATGAGCACTGTCTCTAATTTGTCTATTTTGTCCCGTACACTATTTCGTCGCCATTGTTATTAATTGCCTGGATTGGATTCTCAAAAGCGGAAGACGTTGATGGAACAACTACTTAAGTAGAGGAAACAGATCAAAATCAGAAATGATTCACATCTACTTAGCCATATGGATCGGAAATGGGTTAGATATGTCTAAATCTCATAAAATATTTGGATCTAATGCCAAAGGTACACTCTCGTTTGGACGCACAGGTTAACCTAAACTAGAGGTGGGATTATGTTATAATTTTGAAAGAGGTTCCAAAGCATGGCACAACTTTATTGTACTAAATTTTCTTGTGGCACCTTCGAGTATATAAGAAAGAAAGGCTAGCTGCTTTCATTGACTATGTGTTGAGATAAATTAACAGTTCTTTTGGCGAGAATAAAATAGAGTTGGTATTGAGCATACATTTGTAATAATGTTGCTTAGTAAGCTTGACGTGGATGAGTTTGTAGCTTGTGCTTTAATTAATTTTGTGAGCAGTAATGCGACAGTATCAATATTACAAAGATATGAGTGAATGAACAGTTTAATCTTTGAAATAATCATTTATTCACCTTAGTATAAAGCCATGCATTGCTTTCTTCAATTTCCTTTCGTTTATGTTTCTGGCTTTCCCCAAGGATCAAAGGAAACGACACTTGCATGTGCATGGCATTAGCATCGATGATTAGAGCGTAAAAGCGTCCATTTAGCATAACAAAAACTTCGAGAAGGCACAATGATCATGTTCTACAAAGCCTCATGGTTTATGATCCTTGATTAATTAAGCTGCCCAAGTCCCTAACACTTGTCAGCTCAATTTACTACTATCTTCATTGATAAGGAAAACAACCCACGTGGGAGCCAAACTCTAAAACTTTCCAATTTTCAATGGAAGAAAAGAATACTCCTACGTACAATCCAACCACTTTTGATTAACATTGCTGACACAACTTTTGGCACATCCACGTCACAACCCATACACCATTCAACGCAAGACTTCAATTTCCTTAATCAAAGGCAACATCTTTCAAAGCCTAATTAATTAACTGATGGTCTTCTTAGACTTAGGAAAAACATCACAAAGAATAAAAGACAAAGAAAAGAATAAAATAGCTTACTACTTAGTCTAAAAGCTTCTTTTTGAGAATCTTATGATGGATCATGAGCCTATATACCATGAATCATGTCTCCATAACGAAGACTTTATATAAGGCTTGGAGACCCATCCACAAGACCATGTTGAAAACATTGATTGGCAAATTGGATTTTAATTTGTGAGTTGCGGCAAATCAGAATGGCTAACATGCAAATCGTCCCAGCTCGCAAGAGTATTGTGGAGGCACAGTACGTTGAAATGATGGTTCCCTTGTATTCTTATGGGTGCGAGAAGAAAATAAAGAAAGCCTTATCTAGTCTTAAAGGTAAGAAAGAAAAATACCGTTTTGGTCATGGAAACTCTTTGATTTCAACCTTAATTTATATCTGTTTTACACTTGTTAATAATGTATACACATTTTATATTAGCATTGTGTAGTTTAGTTAATGACACTGTCATCAATTTTCATGACTATAAGTTATTAATTAGATCATTACCAAAAACTCCGTCTCACCAATTTAAAATTTGGTACATAATTAACACGGAAAATTTGGTTGTTCATAAGGTGACAGTTTTCAAGATTAAGGATATAATTTGAAATATCAACAGCCATTGGTGTCTGGAAGATGGTTTTATCTTTTCTGAGATTTTAGCAAATTGGTTCTCAACTTAGTCTTCATAAACACACGCGGTAGTTTTTTTTTTTTTTTTTATTTCTTTCGGTCTTATATTAATAGTTACTTTTAAAAAATTATACAATTTGATATATTGAAAAGTGATACATTCATTTTTCAATATAGATAAATTTATATTTCAATGGCAAAATTTATAATATGGAATGGAGAAAATATTCTTTATCCAAAAAATGTTGCGGGTGATCTTTGTTTTTGGGTCAAAGGCCGGTTGTTTTGTGGCTCATGTACAACTCTCTTCACCTTACAAATTTCCAAATTGGACAACATTTGGTCAAGTCTGGCATGGGCTTTGAAATTCACAAGTTTGATTTTTGGGTCCATGGAAAACACATTGCAGCCAGTGGGCTGAGCTGTTTTGGAAAGTAGAACTTACTTTTCAATTTGTAAAACAAATTTTTTGAAATACATTTGATACCTTACTCTAGTCTGTTTCTATTAGCTGGACAATTGCAAGATTGAAAAAAAGAGCAATGGTCCATGTCTTCAGCACCCTTTATAGAGCATGTCATTGAATTTAAACCTTTAATATTGGGTCCATATCACTTTCGGTGACACTATTACTGTACATAAACAATGAACTTCCCCTTTCCTCAGAAAATTCTTGAAACAAACTAGACACATCTGAAAAATAAAACTTCTCATAGCCTCAAGAATTTTTTTTTCTAGTCAAATTTTAAGCTTAAATATATTAATAAATGGCAACTTAATTGATTTATTGATGACAGGTATATACTCAGTGAACGTGGATCACTGCCAACAAAAGGTGACTGTGTGGGGAATTTGCAACAAATATGATGTGCTAGAAACCGTTAGATGCAAGAGAAAAGAGGCTCGTTTTTGGGACCCTGAAGACACTGTTGCATTAGAGGATTCAGAAACATCCTCATCTTCACCAAATTCACAACCCCTTTTCCCTCATAAGGATTTTAAGCACTCTTTAGCTTTGACTAAGGTTCGGTCTCTAAGTTTGAAAGCGTGGAAGAAAGTCTTCACTAGATCATATTCTTTCTAAAATATTAACAAGTTGACCAATGGAATATGAGGAATAAGTAACTGGTTTTGTGAAGACAAAAAAATGAGGGTAAATTTTGGAATGGATGTGTTCCATTTCTCACTTGTATATATATTCTGCTTATTCAAGAACTTGGGCTCCTTTGTCCTATCATTGTTCCCTTTCACATGTTATGCAGTTTCGGTTTCTTCATTGAATCTGATCTCACAACATCATATCATATCAACCAACTGCACATTAATGTAGTCTATGCTAAAAAGACGGTCACTCATTATGCAACATTTGGATGTTTTCTGTTTAAGGCAAGTATTGTTCTTTTGAAGGTACATTTAGTTCCACCGCCTTTTCCAAATACAATAGTGCTATATATGTTGTAGTGGGCCTATCTACAGATCTATCCTCTAGGACAAAGACATTCTTGTAGGAAAAATTTTTGGGCGAACAACACTCGTTAAATACCAAAAATAGATAATTTTGCAAATTTTCCTGTTTAGCCACACTTACAAGAAAAATGAATTTCATCAATTTTATTCTAGATGATCACTTAATTGTGGGCTTTATCAATCTTTAATAAGTGTGCCTAATCATGACCTTTTGAAATTGGTTCATTTAGGATTTTTTCATACCACAAAGGAAGAAAATGGGAAGAATATATATCTATATATATTAATGTATTGATCAAAGTAATAATCCGGTTGATAAATTTTGAATCCAATAATAAATCATGGTGGATAATTATCATAATAGATAGTTGTTTCACATAATTTATCATTAAATCTATTAACGGATGGTACACGAAAATTGAATCAATAAAAAAATAGTTAAAATGTTTTATAGATTAAAATGAGAGATTGGATTAAAAAAATATAAGGTTATTAAATTTAAAAGTTTAAATAAACTCATTTTTGTGTAATAAGATTGTAAACTCTTAGAGCTTAAGAGTTAAGTAGAGAGTTTAATAGCTTTTCAGTTTTAAAGATTATTAAATTCGAGAGTTATTATTTTTTATACAGTGAGATTTGTAAACTCATAAAAGCTTAAAATTTAGCTTGAGAGTTTAATAATGTTGAAAAAATAAATAGTTAAAATAGTTGGAAGAAAATTCTTCATATAGAAAATGGATAAAAAAAAATTGATCCCGTGGGCCATTCATCCCATTTTCATTTTGTGCTAGACAACTATGATCATCGTTTTTAATTTGGCCATTCAACTATGACAATCATGGTAACAGTACATTCCCAAAATGCAGCAGCTACATTTGGGATCCAACAACTTCTCCCACAATATAAAGAGTCAATTATCACGGATTGAAGCCTCTCAATTCAGCTCTGCCAAACCATGTGTAGGAAACATGAGCCTAACACAGATCATATTTCAAAAATAGAAGCAAGCCAAATTAAATCACCCCGCCTGATAAATCCAATGCATGCATCTGGATCTAATCTACCGAACCTCATGCTCAATACTTGCAATCCACTCCATGTTCTCTAATATTTCTTCCAATAGGATCAAACCAGATCAGCTCCTCAAAAGATATGATTAGACCACACAATGTTATACAAAAAAACGTGGCTAAAATAAATCCCTTACCCCTAATATGATGATTAGCATCTACGCGTTTTAATTTAGTGAATCCACCCAACTAAACAGCATGTAAATGTGAAAACGTGTCTCTTGTATCTTCAACACGGTCTATTAATTTTATAATTTATACATGAGTAGCACTCATATTGACTCTGACTTTGAAAATTTTAAAACTTCCATCAAAGTATATAAAAATTAAAATGTGGGTTAAAGTAGTTTTTTACAGATAAATTAATATATTGTGAACTTCTTCACCCATCAACTTTGGAGATATGGAACATAAAATTTATAAGATTATACATCGGCAGGTGACTTAATACAAAACAAATAAACTCTGAAATCATCTTAAAATTGTGAGTCTAACTCCACCCAAATATTTATAAAAGCTATTATAATCATATATAGTGTGAAACTCTAGAGAAACCCAACTCCGATGGACAAAAATTGTCCGTCAAAATGTTTATTAGGGATAATCATCAATGAAAACTTTACTCTATATATCACATCATAGGGTAATTACCATGTAAAAATTTGCTAATTATTATGTGCCTAATTTTCCCTGTACATACACAAGAAAGTCCCGGAATTCCAATCCTTTTTGCCTAACCACTTGTGCTTTATATATATATGGCATCACTTTCCAACCTTATCATTCCAAAATCCATTAGAACAAGCTCACATTATAACTACCAACCTCAGATACAAAAAATGAAAAAGAAAAAAAAAAAAAAAGGAGCATTACTTATAGGACTCTCACCCTTAAGGCTTCTATCTCAGAAGTTGTGAGTTCTCACTTTTCAACTTTCAAAGGAAACAAGAAGAAGAAGAAGCAAAGAAAGATGATAATGGTTGTGGTTATGACAGAGATATTGGGAGAGTACACAGCAGTGCTTACAAGGTTGACAGAGCGCCTCCTTCCACGGCGTGGCACAAGTAGTTTTGGTGCTCTCAGGAGCCTTCGTTTTGCTAATTCCACAACTTCTTCTTCAGATTCAGCTTCTTTTATGGTTTACTTTTAGTCATGTATAATTTGTATAAGACCAGAAACTGCCTTTAGTTTGTTTTTTTTTCATGCTTTAGGATAATTTAATTTGTTTTATTAGCACATCTTGTTTTAAAATATTTATTTATTGTATAATAAATTGATTGTGAGGAGGAGAAGGAGGAGTGATGAATAATAATTGCAGAGGATTAGCTTTTTCATGAGGCATAGGCCATGTTAGTCTCTGTTGCATTTGATGTGTAATTAAGGCACAAATTTTGTTATTATTATAAAGGATTAGCCGTTGCAGCTTTTTTGTTATCTGATATTCATTCCATTTTCCTTACCTTGAAGTGTTATTCAGCTGCAAAAGATTCTTGAAGTGTGACTCAAAAAAAAAAAAAAAAAAGAAGAAAGAAGAAGAATGTAAGATGCCCAAAAAACAAAAACCAAGTTCAAAATTTTCAAGGGGGGTTGCACAACAAAGCAATGAGCATGCAAAATTTTCAAGTAAACCAAAATCAAAAGTATCAATAAAATAAGCATAGGCAATCAAGATTTAACCCAATGACTGTCAGCTTGATTCTGAGAAATGCTGAACTTTATTCATTGAAGAAAAATTTTAAAGATTAAACTGGATATTAGTTCAGTTAGCTCTTTCAGTCATAATTAAGTAGATCAGTTGATATCCCTTTTTTTTTTTGAGATAATCCTCTTCTGAAGAAAAAATCATAAAATTGTTGTTGTATATCCAGGTGTACTTTTAAGTTTATCTGTCCATCCAATGAAATAGAATGCATAAATTTTAATTTTCCAATGATTGATGCATAAAACAATAACAATTATAGTAGAAGCATGAGTAGTAGTAGTCAAAATAATAATAATAATAATAATAAGAATAAACAATGAAGAGTCAATTATAGGGTGCTGAGAGTAAGGCATTTCTCTGCCATTGCATGGCAATTTCCTTTAGGACCTTATCTTATTCACTTGGCATTGGAAAGGACATCCCTTTGCTATAATGGATGTATCTTTGCAGAAAAGTGAAGCATAGAAAAGCAAGTATGAAGATGATGTGAAGGGCATGCACCCAAGGACATGAAAACGCTGACAGCCGCATAATTAATTCAATTATTAACTCGTGTCAGTGTCTGTGACTTTAATGTTCAACTGTGGCATGTGAAGATCCATTCCAAGATATCCTCAAAAATAGTATGATCTTCTTGTCCATAAAACTTACAAACAGATCACACATCATCATGCTACGGTGTTGATATTAGTTATCCTGTTATTTCAAGTGAAGGTCCACTAATTTGATCAAGACAGATTTTAAAGCTCCTTTTTTCATTGGGCAAGAGATCACTCCTTCATTTATTATCCCATCAGAGACAAATCTAGACAAAGAAGGGTCCAAATTTTGAAGACTTTTCACTTTTTTCCCAACTCCTAACGGAAGGATAGGGGAAAATTAAGTTTACCTGATATTATAAAATTCACCTTAACTCCTATTTATTTATTCAGGTTATTGATATTTGTATACTATTTATTGTGTGAAAGAGGGGAGGTCGGTATAATTATTTTATAAACTTAGAAGAGGATAATGTAATAATTTCATAAAGTCATCATCTCCTGAGTAAATTTTACAAATAGAGGAGAGGCGAGTATTTCACCAAATCTTAGAGAAGGTTAATGTAATTTGCTCAAAGAATAGGAAAAAAGAAGTACATGAATTATATGGAAAAAGACTATCCAAACATGTCTACTGCTAGAATTTTGGCAAAAACATAGTCAAGATATTTGCCAAAGTGGAAGCGACTCAAGTCATTAAGCATATAGGGATTTAGAGCAACTCCACTGGTGAGTCCAAATTGGATCCAACTTTGCTCACCACTTGTGACATATAAAGTGCATTATAAAAGAGGAATTGAGAGTGGACTTGGGATCACTTGCTCTAATGAAGAGTCCCAATTTTGATCCCACTTTGGATCCCACATATTTTTTTTAAGTTAAAAAAATATTAACCTATATTAAAATTTTATTACAAATATGCATTTTAATTTTAAGATTAGATTAAAAATGTTAATTTTTATTTTTCAAATAAAATTAATTTTTTATCATTAGTCTTTTTCAAATTAAATTTCAAATAAAAATTTTTAAATTGAAAGTTAATATATTAAAAAATTAATATATTTTTTAGAGGTGCTACATAATTAAAACATTATATAATTGAAACATACATAATTGACATAAAAACTTACATAATTGAAATATTATATAACTGAAACATGCATAATTGAAACATACATAATTGAAATATCACATAACTGAAATACTAAAACATTACATAACTAAAACATACATAATTGACATATTACTTAATGAGTATTATGAAATTGATAGATATGTTCCACCAAGTCTGCTGTAGTTGTCGATGCATTTGTTTATCACGTAGTTGGATATTATTTTGGATATACCCCTCACATGGAGCAAAAGTTTCCTCACCAAGCTTCTTGTGATATGCCATTGTCCACATCATCGTAAGAAGATAATTGAGGAAAGTTCCTGCATATGTGTCCCTTTCATCCTTAACAATCATGTTATGCAGGATGATGCAAGCTCTCATTATTCTTCCAAGTTTCTCCTTATCCCAGAATCGTGCTAGGCCACGTATAATTGCAAAGTGAGCTTGTAACACTCCAAATGCTCGTTCCACATCCGTTGTCCTTCTTGATATTTGGCAAACAATTTTCATTTATCTCTCTGGTCGGATATTGTTTTAACGAATGTTGCCCATTCAGGATATATGTCATCTGTTAAATAGTACCCCATGGTGTAATTGGTACCATTTACGGTGTAGTTTACCTCTAGAGCGCGACCTTTTAGAACTTCATCAAATACTAGTGAACGGTTTAACACGTTGATGTCATTATTCGAACCAGCAACTCCAAAAAATGCATGCCAAATCCAAAGGTCACAGAAAGCCACAACTTCAAGTACTATAGTTGGAATCCCATGGTACCACTTAAGAACATGCATTTCCATGCTTTTGGACAATTTTTCCATTGCCAATGCATGAGTCAATGCTACCCATCATGCCTAGGAAGCCACAATCCTCTCCCATCTTCAAGAGGCGCTAACATCGTTTGAATTTGGTTTCCACAAATATTCAAACTCAAATACCAAAATTATATCTTCAACAAATTTCTCTAAGCACTCAATTGCAATGCTTTCGCCTATCCACACATAATCGTCTACATCAAGCTGATACTCGTAAGCCAACATTTGCATGGCAGCTGTGCATTTTTGCAATGGGGACAAGCATTTCTTCTCCAGCATTAAACCTTTGCTGAAATATGGATCAATTCCTTAGATGGCATCCACAATGCAGAAGAATACATGTCTTTCCATTATGAACCTTCGTTGAAATGTATCAGGAGGGTATATCGAATTAGGTGCAAAATAATCCCTAAAAAGGCATTCGTGTCCTGCATCATGGTCTCTGTATATCTTTCTACAAGAGTTGAAGGAAGAGCTTTGCTCGTGCAATTGAAATATTGGATTCCTTATAGCTTCCGTAGCGTAGTCCTCTGAATCACTAAACATAATTTCATCAAGCATGTCATCCCAAGACATGTTATTGGGTTCATTATAGTTTCCAGCCATATGTAGTAATGAAAAGGTGTTTTAAGAGGAATAATGAGTGAAGATGAGGTTTTTGAATTCTTATTGCAAGAGGATGAAAGATGTTGTAAGCATGTGTGATAGAATGATGCCTATATTTATAAGCTTATTTTGTAACAACTAGTTTCTTAACGACTAGTTTTGTAACGCTTGTTTCTCAATGGCTATTTTTGGTAATGGCTATTTTTTGTAACGGCTAGTTTTGTAATGGCTATTTTTATAATGGTTGTTTTTTTTAAACGGTTAGTTTTGTAACAACAAATTTTAAATAACCTTTCAAAATTTTAAAAATTAATATTATAATATAAAGTACATGACAAACAACATTGCATAATTGAAATAGTGAATAAATTTAAAATACATTCAACATTTGAATTAAAAATACAATAGACAAGTACATTTAGATTATAGTCAACACATAAATTAATCATATTTTGCCTTAAGTTTCTCCATCATCTTAGCATGAATTGATCGTTGTAGAGGTGTCTGTATTCAAGCTTTGCATTTCTATTTCCATTTCCCTTATGACTATCATCTTCTGCCTTTGCACTAATTTCATTTCCTCGATGCTCTTATAATTATCATAGAAAGCTAGTTGTTTCGCGGTTCAGATTTGTTTGAAGCATGCTCTTCTTCCAAAGTGCACACACCCTCACCAGCTTTTGCTTTCCCCTACCTTTCCTCTTGGATGTCTTGGTGCCTCGTGGACGACTGGATACTCACACCAACTTCCTCGACTGATGGTGTTTTCGGATTTGATGAAGATGAATATGCTCAGAAACACTTATCTTTGTTCTCTTGGAACCTTCACTCTCGGTAATTGAGATCTCCATTTTTGCTCCATTCGAAGCTCGTTCCAACGTCTCAGAAAATTGCATTTCTTCTTTTGTGGCTTCAAAGATTTTATGAGCCAACTCTGTTATATCGTTATCATTTGAACCACTCCTATTCTTCGAGATACTTGATTATGACAAGCACCAAATCTTTGAGCCTGGCATTAATCCTATGCCATCTTTTCTTCATTGCAATTGTCCCTCTTTTGATCAAGCCATGGTTACTTTCCTCACAATAATCACCAATTTGATCCCAAAGCGCATCACCTTTTTGGTCTGTACCAACAATAGAATCCATTGACACATTCAACCAAGCACTTATCAAGTTTATCCTTTTCCCATTGCTAGTGACCACTATCTTGACTGACATGTTCAATTTGCTCACTGTTGAGGTTGATATCATCTAGCCCATCATGGCTAGAAAATTGTGAATGTTGCGCACAGAGTCAAATCTATGGGAATTTTAGGGATGGGTCTGATGATCCCCAACACTGCCAAATGCTGATTCTGAACCCCAAATTGGGTTTGTAATGTGGAAGACGATGTGCCCATTTCTCCAGTGGATTAAAGAAGGGAGGAAATGAAAATTGAAATGTTTGTGGATTTTGATTGTTTGAAATAAAAGGAACTTGAAAATTTGAAGGAACTTGAAAATTGGAAGGAATTTGAACATTGGAATTTTGAGTGTTTGGATTGAGGAGAAAGTTTGGAATTTGTAAATTAGGATTTGGATTTTGAGGGTTTGGAAATTGTGAATTTTGGATATTTTGATTTTGTGGGAAGTTGGAATTTTGCAAGTAATTAAGAAAAGAATTTAAATTAAATTAGTTTGGATCCATCTTTTTTCAAAGAATGGAATGATAGAATTTGTGTAATAAAGATGTAGAATTTGTGTTGAGAGAATTTGAAAGGTATTGAAAACGATGGATGTGAATTGTGAAAATACAAGAAGAAAGATATGATATTTATAGAGAATAGAAATTAATAAACTATTAATATAAAAAATAAAACTGTTGCCCAACGGTTATTTTATTTTTTTAATTAATATCAACGGTTCAATATTTAAAATGTTAAAATATAATATGCTAAGAAGTTGTGTTCTACACTTCCATGAATTTGCTACATAAAATTTATTATTATTAAGGAAACTGCACTTTCCAAATGCCCATCTATTATAGGTTGTTTACTGAAGTGGGCAAGTCCCAAGCTTAGAAGGACCAATCCCACTTTGCAGCTTCACTCCAATGCTCATTACGCTCCTGACCGTCCTCTGCGCCAACCAATGCAAGTTGGGACTGCATTGGGACGCATTGGAAATGCTCTTATGTGTATGAAAAAAATACACTAATTATATGATAGAGTTTTAAACAGGATAAAAGTAGAAGAGTTTTAGAAATGATTAATTATGATCTAGAGACTATACTTAGCTAAAGAGAAACAAAGGATCTTGGAAAAGCGATTGTTAACCTTGGTAAGTCCTTAGAAGACAATCTCATAGAGGAATGAAACCTAGGAATTTTCCAAATTAGATCCTGATAGATCATAAGTAGAACATTTGTTCTGGAAAACCATAGAGTTGAACCATTCTTTCTACAATTCCTGTTATTTATGTTTTTAGAGAGTATTAATATTTTTCTAACAAATAATTAATTTGTGTTGTGATATATATGCCAAAAATGATTTATAAACAATTTCACCATGTTTTCAGAATTCATAAATATGAGAGATATTTCTATATAGATATGTACATAAATATCAAATGGTTTAGATCGTTGCATGTATATTGCATTATATCTTGGATGTCCATGTTTGATGAGTAAAGCTTACTGTAAAGTCCGTTCACTTTACCCATCTTCCATTCCTCCTCACATTTACATATCTCTTCCACCTCCTATTTGGAAAAGAAAAGTTGTGAGTCTTACTTTGGAGTAAGGCTTAATTTAAAGTCTTTCTTAGAGTCAAGTGTTCAGTATATCAAATTCAGAGCCATATATAGATTTTAGATTTATGTATTTAATTTCAAGTATTTGAACAATCACATATATGTTTTCAATTTAAATATGAATTGAAATTGTAGAGTTTGATTAAAGATATGTGTAAGCTAGAGATGAAATTATAATTTAGTTCATAAGTTAAATTGATTTTCAGAGTATGATTAATATGTTCAAGAGCTTCGAATATCAAGTTTAAATAAAGGTTTAGAGGAAGTTATGTTTTTTAGAATGCAAAGTATATTATTTTATGTATATAAAGAGACTCAAAGGTAACGACGCTTACGTAAAATACAATTTCAACCCTTGCAAAATTCCTGTAACATGTATGCAAAAGATTGTAAATTAATTGAGGACATATATAAAATAGGTTCATGATTAAATGTGAAACCATATCCAGAAGAAGTTGTAAACCTATGCAAAAATTTATAAACTAGTATGTAAAAAGTTGTAAATTGGTTTAATGAGTACCTACAAACATCATTCATGACATTACAATAGTGACATGTCCCTTTGGTAATTATTTAGTAATTCTCTTAGCTATTAAGATAACTCATGTTGTATTTATTTTGGTCTTATTTGAAAATTATATTTAAATTTTTGTTTTATACACTATTCTTATATTGATATAGATTTATTTTTATTATTTTATGTTTTTTATGTTATTTTTACTATAATTAATAAAATTAAAAATAAGTGTAATCTTATTAAAATTATCAAATTAACCTAAAAAATAAGCGCTAGAATAATCCAATAAGATTAAAATTCAAGTAATATGGTCATACCCAACGAAAAAAAAACTTAGTGTGCTTTTCAATGATTTTTAAAACTTGTTTTCAGTTTTTAAAATTAAAAAATAAGATGGTGTTTGGTGAAATGTTTTTGGGGTTTGGTTTTTAAAAATAGAAATTGATTTTGTGTTTTAAAAACAAGAAATTCAAAACAATTTTGAGATGTTTTCAAAGTTTGTGTTTATAACACAAAACATGCGGTGGCATATTTGTAATACCATTGAGTTTTTGTTTCAAGCCTTCCTTCAATCCCTTTGAAGGATGTGAGATATTTTTTGTATTTCTCAACCCAAGAGGTCATCCTCCCCTCCCTGACAGATAGTCACGCATCCTCCTCCCAGCACAACACCCATTCGGGCGAGCTGGCTCCACGTTCGTGAGCTCGAAGACTCAGAGGCTCGCCGTTTCAAGCTCTCCGTTTCCAAGCTCCAACCCGCGGGCTCATCCGTGAGGCGTCGAGGCGAGAAGGCGTCCTCCTTGGCGAGACCGCCGCGACCTGCTCAGAAATTATAAACCTCCCCAAACGTGAACCAATGTTCCAGAGAACAGCGAAGCCCAGATTGGGCAACCCATACACCTGCTCCCCCGCCTCCTCGGGACCTTACTCCCGATCTTCAAAATGAGTGATTGGTCCTCATGTCACAAGACCGATTTATTGGTGAGTATTGTGATTTTTTGACAAAGATCCATGTTAAGCTCCTATATATTTAAAACATCTAGTTCATGATGTTCACTGCACATTCTTTTTTTAATATGAGCAGCTGAATTCATGTTTAATTGACTTTGTTTGATCCTTGAGCTTTCTAATCAGCAATTGCTGAACATTCCTTGCTATTTATTTGTAACTAATTTCTTCATTATCATTATTAGTGTTACTATTATTATTATTTCTTTCTTTCAGTCTTGCCGTGCTTAACAAAGCCTTAAATCAATTCTAAGTTGTAATATCAGCCTTTTATTCTTACTATTATTGGCGTGTTCCTTTCTTTGTCCAGAATGTGCCTCCGGCCATTTTGCTAAGGTTCCTGCAGGAGCACAGGTCCGAATGGGCAGACAACAGCATGGATGCTTACTCAGCTGCTGCCATTAAAGTTGGCCCTTGTAGCTTATCAGGATCTCGTGTTGGAAATTATTGGTCAAGTTATTCTTCCTCTAGCCCACACTATCGAGCATGAGCAGGTAATGAATTGGTGCAAAAATATGCTATAAAACTACTAAGAATTTTGTGGTTGTTCATATTCTAACTTTATGCTTATCCATGCTAGTTTCTGGAAGTCATTAAATTGGAAGGAATTGCTCATTCTCCGGAAGAAGCAATAATGCCCAGAGAAGTGTTTCTTTTGCAAGTAAGTTCTTCCTCTATTTTGCTTGCTTTATGCTTTGTCCAGTCAGAGATGCTACGTATTTACATGATGTGCATGTTTTGCTGAATATGGTGCTAAGAAAGCAAACTTCAGGCTGTTTGATGTACTTCTCATAAAACTCAGGGTACATATTTCTCTTATGTAAGTTTTTCCATTTGTATGATGATTTGAATTATTCAAAGATTTATTTGTCCTAATATATTCCCTGAAAAATATAACATGCTTGTGTTGTGTTACCTTGGATTATTTCCAGGTTTGCAATGTTCAAAACTTATGCATATCAGAATTCAAAGAAAAAGTAGTGTTGACTTCTAATGTTTATTTCATATTGATGTTTTTAACTTGTGAGTTACTAAAACCGTAATTGCATGTCTGCTGCTCTGACCTGGTTCTGTTGATATGATTTATTGGCATTTCCTTATGCCTAAAGCAAATGAATTATGAATGTTGCTTCATATCGCATTCTTCTGTCTATGATCTATTATTCATGAGAAGTGTTATATCCCATGATCTCTTAATTTTATTTTTGTTAAATGAGGTACGTGGCTAGTTTAGTTCGCTTTCTATTGAACTTAAGCTACCAGTCAGCATTTGGATTACTTATAAGTTCATTCAATCTGTTTTGATAGCTCTGTAGTGGAATGAATGAGAATGCTGTTGGCTCCTATGCTGAACTCATATTTGCTCCGATTGATGCATCCTTTGCTGATGATGCCCCCTTCTACCTTCCGGATTCCGCATCGCTCCTCTTGATTCTGGAAAGGTTAGCCTCAGTCATTCTTGAAGCAGTATTTTTTTATGGATTTTGTATTTACCTTCCCAAGTTTCTTACTTTGATGAAAATCTTGCAGGAAGCATCCAACCCAAATCGCACCCTTGACCTTGCCTCTGCCCTTGACGTTGGCCCCACTGGAAACAGAGCATCAAATGATTATTCTGGAAATTCTGGCTCCATAAGATCTGTGATGACAATAGCATTTGAATTTGCATCTGTTGAAGTTTTTAACAGTGGTTGCTGCAACCTTGGATGCTACAATCCACATATTGAGTTTTCATTGTAGTATCAATGCCTGTAACTCTAAATCTGAAATTGAATATTCATTGGAGTTTCAATACCTATCTCTATTTAAAATTTTCTTTAAGCGTTTTTTTTTTTATATGGAGGGAAATGACTAGTGCCTCTAGTAGGCTGATTTCTTTCATATTGTTATATTCTGCATGTTTACAAACTTACAGGCAAGTTGCAGAAATGTTTTTTGTTCCCTAGTTCACACATTATGATATTTGAATTACAAAAAGGAACATAATGAGTTGGAACTAAGTCTATGTGTCAATTCACGTATGATGTATGATATTTGGTATATATGTGTGAAAAACTAAGTAGTTAATGATAATATTTTCCAATGTTTCGTCACTAAATAGATTTACATAAAGCTTGCAAGTTAGTTGTATAATTTGCCTAAACTAGTAAGAAATTAGTTAACTTTATAATAGATTGAATTCATTGCAGTAAATCATTTGAAAAAAATGATTCACATTTGTTAAATGAGCTACGTAAGCTTTGTTATGTTTTGAGTCAAATGTGAAACAAATTGGATATGGTTAAAAGAAAATCATACATAGCTTATAAATGGATTTATAAATGTAAATTGACATCAAGTTATAAAACATTTTCAGAATTACAATAGTGACATGTTTTTAATTATTTATTAATTATTATTATAAATTTTAATAACTAAAATTTGTATTTTATTTTGGTCTTATTTAAAATTATTTTTGTTTTATTAGTTTTAAAAGTTATTTTTTAAACAATTTTTTTATTTTTATGTTTTTTATGTTATTTTTACTATTTTTAAATAAAATTAAAAATAAGTGTAATCTTTTTTTTTAAAATTAACCTAAAACTATTTTAAAACAATTTTAAAAAATTTAAAAACAAAAACATTCCAAAAAAACTTAGCTTGCTTCAGGTTGTTCATGTCGATGGCATTCTTTGAGTTGAATAACTTTTTTTTGGTGACTCATTCAGCTCATTAACTAAGCTTCCTTCAATCAACAAGTAGATCAATAATTTTGCTAGTGATAAGCATTGCTCAACTATAATAATTGACAACTGAGAATCAAAGTTGAGACAAGAATTAGCTGAGCAAGTGTTGCCCCAACTCCCAATCAAGATTTTAGAACAAGACGCAGGACATAAGGTGTTGGAAATTTTAAATAAAAAATTACAAATAAAACAATAATGAATCTAGAAAAAAAGTTGTTCACAATAATACAAAAATAAAAGGAAAAGCAAATAACACTAAGAATAAATTGAAATAGAGTAGCTTATCAATGTTGTTGGTTGAAGCGTGTAGGCATTGAGCTTAAGAGTATTTCGCCACCACAAGTCAATCACTCGGTGCAATGGTCTTCAGAGCTAATACTCCTAAAGATACAACAACTACTTCCCACTAACTCTGCACGTGAACTAGTTGGACCACAGGAACAACTTTATTAGATTGCTCATCAGAACCAAAACTTAATAGAGTAAAAAATTCTATGCGTTGATAAAATATGGTATGTGAGCTATATAATTTCTCTTATCAAAAGGTGTTGTTTTGACTACTATTTATAGAAGAAAATGTAAATTATCGTTGCTCAACATTTAATTACTCATTATAAAATGTGATACAAGACCAACGTTCAAAAACCGATCAATTCCAACGTTCAACATTTAATTGGTAAAAACTCATTAAAACTTGATTTACCCAATGGTTTAGTTACAGCCTATAGCATCGAATAGCATAAATGTATTGTGATCGAAAAACAAAACATGTGATAATAGAATTAAAACCATAATATGATCATATATTATTTAATAATAAAATTTAACTTTGAAATATACTATAATAACTATCCAACACAAGATACCTCACTCTTATCCTATGATTAATTGTAAACCGATTAACAACTTTTTACATACTGATTTACAACTTTTTGTGCACTGATTAACAACTTTTTGTATACTGATTTATATTTTTTTTGCATATGGTTTCATATTTAATCCTTAACCTATTTAGTATATGTCCTCAATTGGTTTATAACTTTTTGTGTATTGGTTTACAATTTTTTGTATCCTGGTTTATAACTTTTTAGCATATAGTTTCACATTTAATCCTAAATCTGTTTAATATGTGTCCTCAATTGGTTTATAACTTTTTGTGTACTAGTTTATAACTTTTCATAACACGCATTTACAATTTTCTAACTCCAATTTTCAACAATAACAACAAATCTCAACTTCTAAGTCATTCTCAATTTGTTTTGTTGAAAAAAAAACCATCAATGTCTTGGGAGATAAACCATAAACACATAAAAAATTAAATGGAATGAGCTAAGTTTCATGTGTGAGGATTAGTTTTGTGGATTACTCAGATCTTGATTCTCCTTCTTCTTCTTTTTCTTCCTGTGAATGATGAAGAACTAGAAAAGAAACATGATAAAGAAAGAGAGAATGAAAGCTTTTGAAGGGATGGTGGGTGAGAGAGAACAAGTTTTCATCTTCCCATTTTATCCTTTGTATTTCATACTCCTGTTTTGTCATCTAATGACGTGGAAGAGTATGATGTAAGTGTGAAAGTGTGCATGTAACATTCCTCAAGTTTTAATAATGGAATGCGACACCATATGATTTGATTAAGTGCTAAACCATTATGATTAAGAATGCTTCGTGGCTTGGTGTGGAAATGAGAAACTTGCTGGTATATGTGACAATTTACTATTCTTGAATGACTCCATTAAACATAATCTCTTTGACAAGAAAACTATGATGCAACATGCATAATTTTTGTAGCACTATTGAATGAAGTTCATGAATTTGGTAAACTTTTTCATAGGAAATACATTATGTTAAACTTTTGACATTTAATTTGATATTCTACAGTTAGCGATCATGATAAACCAATCAAATTGATTATTTTGTTAAACCTAGTAATTAGAGAGTCTTGATAATCTCATAAACAAGAAAGATAAGCAAAAGAGAGAGCCTTGAATGAAACTGAATTGACATTGATTGCTTTGAGTGAGTACAATGATAGTTCATGTGATGTCTTGGAGGCAATACTAGAATATATACAAGTGGATAATGACTACAACAAACTCTAAGAGATGGGAAGTAAAATAACTAACTAGCATGAAAGAATAATTGACTGACATGAAACTAAATAACTAATTGACATGATAACTAACTTGTTGAGTTACTTATATCCAATACCCCCTAAACTGAGGAATGTGTGTCTAATATTCCTAGCTTGGAATGATGTTGCTAAAAAGGTCCAAGAGGTAAAGGCTTGGTAAGAATGTTTGCTATTTGGTTTAAGCTACTTACAAGGAGGACATGTATGACACAGATTGTACTTTTTCTCAAACAATGTGGCAGTCAATTTCTATGTGTTTCATACACTAATGGAACATAGGGTTATTGGCTAATGTATGGCTAAAGCACTATCACGTATAGAGAAACTGGAGGGAATTTGATGTGTAAGTCCTTTAGAAGGTAAACAAGCTTATTCAGCTTCTAGAAGAAGCTACTATGCTACTTACACTTCCATGAAATTAAGGAGGAACCGAGGAAGGTGCAATAGCTTGTTATAGACTTCCTTTTATCTTTACGATTGATAAAAGTTAGAATCATGTTAGTACAAGGGAGTTCTTAAAAAGATTCTTTTCTCTGAGTTTTAAGTACCTAACCACTCTCATTGCTGCTTGATAATGAGTGTCCATCAATTTGGCAACAACTGACATAATTGTTACATAGAGAAAGCTAGGTCTTGTCTTGAGGTGGTTAAGTATAATAATCTACCAATGAGTCTTCTATATTCTATGGGGTCAGGGTGGGGGCTACCTTCATCTTGCTACAACTTCCAGTTCCTGTCTATGGGAGTGGAACTTGGTTTGCAAGCCAGTATTCCTGTATCAGATAATATTTCTAGGGCATATTTTCCTTGACATAGATGAATTCCTCTAGATGATCTTGCAATTTCTAGACTTAAGAAAAAACTTGAGACGTCCTAGATATCCTTGATTTTGAAGCTGTCATCTACGAATTTCTTAATGTTCTAAATTTTTGAGATATCATTCCCAACCAATATAACATCATCGACATAGATTAGTAGTGTTGTGAAGGAGTTTCCATTTTTCTTGGTAAATAAAGAATGAGCATATAATGATTGAGTGTAGCCATAGCAAATGAGTAATGAACTTGGCATTCCATTGTCTATGTAACATCCCATGCCGCTTTATGGATTGACGACTATCCCCACAAACCAACAGGCTCTCTCAGCGTGCTTTGTCCTCACTCACATGCTCCATAGTAAAACTTCCCAAGAGGTCACCCATCCCAAAATTTCTTCAAGTCAACACGCTTAACCATGGAGTTCTTTAGTGATGGGCTACCAAAAGAAGATGCATGGTGTTAGTATAGGTAGTACCAATCAATTCATATAAGTCATCCTCAACTGTATAGTCTCATACTTATAGAGTCTAGGATCCCTCTTATTATATTATGTAATTGGTTCATTCATGCACCCCTCCACTTGGAAGCCTAGGAGCCGCTCCTTGTTCGTGCCTTCTTGCATCGGCAATCACTCCTCCCTCGTCAGTCTTGGGCGTTACATGGTCTAATGTTATAAACCCCAAAAAAAAGTGGACCACCTATGAACCTGAAGTGGTATAGATCACTCTAGACCCTCCTTCTTCTTTTATTTCCTTCTCTTCCCCTCCTCTCAACGTTCCCTTCCTCTTCTTCCTCCTCCTTTCTTTCCTTCTTCCTTCATATCTTCCTTATTTCTTTCTTTCTCACACTACCAATACCTCCACCTCCACACCATTTCAACTACCATCACCATCTCTCCTCCTCCCCATCATCATCATCATCACCAACACCACCACCATCAACCGCGCCTCCTTTCTCCTTTCTCTCTCTCTCTAACTCGCGATTTCTCTTTCTAAGCGGAGGAATTGGTTAGAACTATGAGTTTTGGATCGTTCTCTAACTCTAATCTTCCTTCTAGAGTAGTGGGTAAGTGACAATCTTGCTCTATTTATCTCATTGAGCTCTCTATTTAGTTATTCATAGTATATTGGGTTTTTGGGACTCTAAGTATATAGATTTGGGATTTTCTAGTATGTGAAGCTATTTAGTGTAAATTAATAGTATTATTAGCTTATTAATATTGTATATATCTTATTCCTAGAGTTATAGAGTATTTGAGCATCAACCGTTGGATTGGTGGCACTTAGGAGTTGATCTTCAATTCTTTTGAACCAATTTGTGAGTAGACATTATGTCCATAATTATTTTTGTTAATGTTAAATTAGCCCTAAACATATTTTAGAAATTTGGAACTGAAAATAATTATTTGGTTGTGTTATGTAATTTTAACAAAATTACTTCCTTTATGTTAGCTTATGTTTTATTAAAAATTGACACATGAGACGATATGATATTTATTTTGAAAAATTACTTTATCTCTGTTATGGACTTGAGGAAAGGACTTGAGAAATTGTGGTTATAGCCAATTGAGAAGTTGTTGAGAATTGATTTGATATGATATGTAAAATCTTTATTATATGTTTTGGAGAGAATCTCTAATAGGATCTGAGCTAACAATAGTAGGTGTTAGCCTTGGTGCATCTTGACTATATATGATTAGGACCACATGGTGGATCCTTGGTATCTTGACTATATGATTAGGACCACATGGTGGATCTTTCTATTTACGGCTAACATGAAGGAATAAGATCACATGAAGGAATAACTTGAGTGTGAATCTTCTGTTATTTGAATTTGACGATTTATTATTATTATATAAAGCTGATTGTTTTCAAAATTATTTTCCATAAATAAAAGAATTTGTTGAATTTATATGAACTATGAAGTTATTATTGTTTTACTTATGGATTATATATTGTCTCATGTAGGTTATAGACATCTGTCTACCACTAAATTGTAAAATGCACTCCGTTGTTTCCCTTTTTTTCCAGATATAGGTGTAGCTTTAGGTTCCAATCCTGGCTCTTCACTAGCCAAGCTCTGAGTTGGTGAGCCTTTTTGAGAAGGCCTATTGTGTATATTGGAACCAATTTTCTTTTTGAGTATTGCCTGTTAAACTGTCAATAATGCTCCATATGTCACAGGGTCCTTGGATTAGTTTTATGCTTATGTTTATGTTTGTGCTTATGTATGTGTGCTTAAGACTTTGATATATATAGATTATGTTATGGAAATGATTGGTAAACTGAATTTAGAATTATATTTTGAACTACATTCCTAGTTATGGTTGGACATATACTCTGTGGTTATGAAATTATATTTGAAACTAGTTTGACAACTAACTTGACTTCATATTTGATTTTGGAATTGGGTTTGATTTAAATTACATAATAGAACTTGAATTGAAATTCATATGCTAAGATGATTTTCTGAATTATGTTGAGTTAGCTGTTCTTCCTTGGAGGCGCATTCTAGAATGCTTGAAACCCGATTCTATATTTTATCTTTATTTTCATACAGGTTATATTTCTAAATTTGGGGATGTCTGAAAAATAGAGGAAACTCTACTCGTTTTTCTATAAAACTTGCATGTTAAGGCTTGTGAGGGAACGTGTTCCTTACGCGTTGATCATGACCCAAGTTGAGTCGTGATAGTCTACTTGCTTGTTTCAAGCCATAAGAGAGATTTTTGCAACTTGCAAACTTGATTTGGTTGTGAGGTGATGAGTCTAGGGGTAGAGTCCTGTATACTTCTTCATAGAGATCTCCATGTGAGAAGGCATTATTCACATTCAAATGGAGGAGCCCAAACCAAATCTACAAGTACTACACACAATTTAAAATATTTAAAATTTATATTAGTTATTCTAAAAATTGAGACATGTAACTCAAATTGTATGAACTAACTAGTTAAGTATGTGTTTTCATAACATTAAACATTTGAAGTGCTTTATAGAATAAAAAAAATAACAAATTTTGACAATAGATTCATCATAATTAATATAAGATTCATAGTCCAAACTTACAATATCTTATTATTACTAGAAGCATTACAGTTGATATAGACTTATGTGAAATCTCTATAATATTTGTCAGAACCTTTGGCAAAAGAAACACTATTGCAAAAGTAATGTAACATAAACAGGGGTGTCAACCAGTGCTTTTGGTAGTTGATGCAACTTGCAATGTTTTGATCGCCATTTGAGTCATGAGACCCCATTTTCTATTGTTATTGTTTCTGCTACTGCTGCTTTCTCTGACGAAATTCAGCTAAGCTCTCCATAGGTCCAATCCCTTTTCTTCTACTGTAATCTATCAAATCTTTCACAGCATTAGCCACTTGTGACATCCTTAGACACCGAACATAGCTCTTTGTATATCCTAAGTCATCATCCAGTGGAACTTCCAATGTCTCAGCCAACTGTTTGGTTGATGCAACCATCAAATTGCAATTATTTTGCAACTCTGCAGCAGAAATATTGGTTGTTTCAGCCAAAGCCTTGCAATTTTGAGCAACAACTCCAAGCTGATTAACCATAGGAATTAAGGAGCTTCTAATCATGAACACTTCATGGTGCCAAACACAAAATTCCCATGAGCATATCTTCAAATCTGGAGAGAAAACTATTCTAAGATTGCCATAATGTAACACACGGAATTTCTCATACACACTTTCCTTGGTTACTTTGGCACATTCTAGAACAATTTGGCCAGATGAATTTAGATATTCTCTGTGCTTGTCAATATGAAGTAACTCCTTCAAAAGGCCACCATCATACTTCACTTTGAAAAGCCTTGGAAGAACCTCAAAAGTTGTCTCAAACCCATGGCCAGCTTTGTGATTACATACTTCACAGTACCGCAAAGGGGAAACACAAGTTGTCTTTTTGCCACTTTCATGCATGGAAACACACAACTTCTTATTGGCATTAGGAGCAAAATACTCAGCAACAAAGTCCCTCCAGAACTCAATATTGTTGTCTTCTGGCTTAAGCTGTTGTTGATGTATGTAATGTATCAACCTCCTAGCACAGCTACCAGGTTCGTGAACTGTCATAGGAGACCTTATCATAGGCATGTTATGGGGTTGAAATTGTTGTGGTGTTTGGAACAGTTGTTGAGGCATTGCCATCAAGAGTTGTTGTTGGAGTTCCTGTTGCTGCTGCTGTTGACTAAGTTGTTGTAATTGCAAGAGCCTCTGATGGTCCAACCAACTAAGCTGAGTGGCAATAGCATGGTAAGATTGCTCTGAGGAGTGGAGGAGTTGAGGTTGTTGTTGTTGTAGGTAATTCCAAAATGATGATTGATCAGGGTGCTGGGGATCCATTGTTTACTAGTAGCAGAGTTGGTTCCAACTTTATTGGAGGAATATTTGTGTTGTCTACATAATAGGCGCATAGAATAAACACCAAAATTAGTCTCCAAAAATTATATGCAATATCAGGTTAATCTTTTAAAATATTCCAAGCAATAGTTTGATTTTTAATTATTGAAATGGACATCACTCTAGTTCTTTAATAAATATTTTGATATTAATTTGATCCATGATTAATGAATTTTTTTTTTACTATGAAAGACTAAATTTGTAGACCAATTTAATGTCTTGTGCACTTTTCTATAATCAATTCAATTATTCACTATCTATGTATGTGTGTATGTGTATATATATATATATATACACACAAAATTGTCAGTATAAAATAGTTTTATATAGATTTTCAATTATGTATTGACACATTAGTAGAATGTTTGATTTATTAACTTGCTATCTTGAAAATCTTATAATAGAAATACATAATTGAATGACAATTTAAACTCTTTTACACTATTTGCATGGCATTAATACATATATGTGTGTGGGGGGGGGAGAAATTTGTTGATACCCATGTTCGTTAAGTTAAATAAATATATTACATTATTAAATGATTTTTTATTGAAGAATTTTTCAATGAATCTCACCGTTGAAAATTTTATATGTCTATAATAACAAAGAAAAAACAATTTTTTTCGTTCAAAAATGCTTTTAGCATTATTTTTAGTACAGCCCACATTATTCTTTTCCCAGATGATTTATGTCGGATTGCACATCTAATCCTCTTTAAGGATCTCTCAACAATATTATATATATATATATATATATATATATATATAGCACACATATATAAACTTAAATTGTATGAAAATTGGATGTGTTATAGTTAATAATTTAAAAGTATTCTTTATTTCCTTTTAATATTTAACAAAAATTAAATTATTTGAAAATTTTCAAGTAATGTTTATGTAAGATAAATTTTAAATTATGACGAAGAAAATTTAATATTTTTGTTTCTGAAATGCTGTTGGATATGAAATATTTTCATACAATTCACGTACGAATTATGTGCCATTGAGTTTTCTTTTTCTCTTTTGCCTGGGTGATTTTTGCTAAAGTCGGAGTACACATCCACTCCTCTTTAAATATTTCATACTCTAAATGTTTCGTCAATTTTCATTTCGAGTCATTTAGCACTCCACTTTCATATATCATCATGATGAGAGTTTCACAATAGAATCTAAATTAATATGTGAAAAATTAAAAATAAAAATTCAAATATTACTTCAAGAAAAAGAGAGAAAAGGAACAACATATCTCACCGTGCCTACTATTTTGACGAAGAATCGTAAGTTTTGTTGTAAAATTGCCTGTTGATACAAAGATTCAACCACCTTTCACGAGATCTCGAAAAATGGGTGGTGCAGAAATTTTTGGGTTGATTTGTGTAACTCATACCACAATTATGAATGATAATTTGTGCATCGCTATGGCAGCTTGCTGGCAAAGGACTTGAGTTTTATTGAGTTGGTAAAGAATTATAGAAATGGAAGAAGCATCTACTAAACCATTGTCAAATGGCCCTAATATGGATTGAAATTATACCTCTCCATCTCACTCCATTGGTCAAAAACAAAAAAAAAATCACATATATTATAAAAATAATAAATGAATATTGATAATAATATAAGATTGTGTAAGTGGATAAGATTGTCTCTGAAAACGGAAGTAAACAATTACAATTATTAAAGTAAATAAATACAATCAATTACAGTAAGGATAGTGTTGGTAAAAAAAATTAATGCATCTTTGATATGATAAATGAATAGATATTTTGAAACAAAGGGAGTATTTAACTATATGTTGAATTTCATTTAAAGAAGAGAGAGACAGCGAGAGGAGGGATTTCGGAAATTCTTAGTATAGAGGCGAGACTTTCGAATTTTCAAAGTCAATTAGATGAATTCATAATTAAATAATTATGGAGTTGTTTGGTTTCGGTTTTAGAACAATTATTATAAATATTAATTACAAAATCACAGGCTGGATTTTCAAATTTTCATAGTCAATTAAATGAATACATAATTAAATACTTAAGCAATTGTTTGGTTTCGATTTTAGAAAAGTTATTATAAATATTAATTACAAAATTATCACTTTATTTTCATTAATAATTTTATAAAGGAAACAAAAAAAAATTAAGGAAACATTGATTTAATAGTTTCTTTCACAAAATTGTCAAAGAAAAACTCTATTTAATTAGTATGAAGAAGTTTCTTTATTGTTTTAATGAATATTGGTAGCTACCTCTCTCAACACTCTCTCCCCTATAATGATCTCCAACAAGAAGCAAAGATTCTCATTTCATATTCGTGACCCGGCTATTTATATGGAGTAAAATAGAGTTATCAAAATGGGTATGCCCATTCCATCTTGGTCCGTCCATTTTTCAATATTCATCACAATTATATATTAATTTTGACTAAAAAATATTATTATTAATAGTATTATTTGTGAGTTATGATATTGTTTTACTTTTAAGTTTTAACTTTGAGTGAATAATATCAACTTGGATAGGATTATTGTGTTGGTGAGTATATAAATTTCTTACCTTTTTTTTGGTCACAATTCTTACTTTTTTTACTAATAATTGTGAATTTTTCTAAAAAAAAAAAGGTCTCCAAGGCAACCCGCCAAACCCATAGGGTTAAGCGAGCAAGTTAGGCAAGTTGAAATTTTCTGATGGACTCAAAATTTCAATCAAACCTATTAAAATGACGTTTTGACTTGCTGCCCATTTTGATATTTCTAAGGTAAAACAAATGGACTATTTAACTATATATTCAATTGCATTTAAAGAAGAGAGAAAGAGGGGATTTTGAAGATTCTCCTACACAGGCGGGATTTTTAAATTTTCAAAGTTAATTTAATTAATACAAAATTAGTGCTTATGCTAGTGTTTTTAATATTATTTTTCGTTTCTTGCTTATTTAATTTATGTTAATGCTATTTCAAAACTCTTTTATTGTATAGTCTAATATTTCACCAATATCCTTGGAAGACAACTCAAGTTATACACCGTTATACTATTTTTTTATGCAATTCATTTTATAAATAAATTTATTAATTTATTCGGACTACAGTCACATCACTTTAGCACTATTATTTAGCAACTCAAAAGAGAAATGGTCAAAGAGTATGGAGTCAATTAGAAATTAAATAATCAGAATGGAGAAAGGAAAACATCATTTGTATTTTGCTTTTATATTTTTTGTACCCCATTCTTAGGAAAAATACTCTTTTTGCGCAGCTTAGCAATTGAAGCAAGAGATTGAATGAGTTATCTTTTTGAATGAATTAGTATTCTTGATTTTTCTAGGGTTTTTTACTTTTTACATATTTGGAATTTGAGGTAAAATCGTCTTTTAAGTGTTTTGAAAAATTAGAATAGGTAAATATGATATTTGAGAATAGGTTTTTAATTTTGTAAATAGGTACTGAAATAAATTGCAATAACAAAAATTGGTTCTTCCTTTGATACCCCATAAATATCGATATTCTTGTGTAATCAATAATTGTGATTTTAGTTTTAATTTGATAAATTTTAAGAAGTTGGATTTATAGGACACGTGGCTCATTTTTAGTTATCAATAACTAACAAATATCTATACCCTTAAATTTTATAAAGGCATAAGAAAAATCCCACAAAAATTACATCATGTAAATATAAATATTTTAAGAAGTGATATGTCACTATTTTTTTTTTTAAAAATTTTTTAGGTCATTGTAGGTGGGTGGAGGGTGGAAGAAGCATTTGGCCCATGGAGGAGCCCAACACCCCTATCAACTCCTTTGGTGCAGTTTTAATGAGGCCAACATACATTGCCACAAAGCTGTCACCTCATCTGCTGATATGTCACTATTTAGATGGACAAAATTTACCATATGGTCAAGTTATACTGGCCAAATAAAAAGGTTCTCACCTATAGTTAATGGTCAATGCATCTACTGAATTATAATTAAATGTGTAGCTAAACAACCACATACACTCCTCCCTCCCACCAGGCCGCCTCCCTCATTCACACACTCTCTCTACTTCTCTCAAAACCATTTTCTCCTGCCTCTCACATTCTCTTTCTTCCTCTGCATCTATGAAGTTCACTCCCTCTTCTACTTTCACCACTCATCCTCTTCTTCACTTGCTTCTTAGAACTCACTTTCCCATTCATTATCTTCACTCTACCACTCTCTCTCAAACAACTCTTACACATTTGATCCTCTTCACATATGGAAAAGAAACAAGAATCTTCTTTGCTCTCAAAGAAGAAATGGTTCGCGGCCTCTTCCCTTCACGTTCTCGGCCAACAAGCCTGCCTCCGGTTCCCCTTGTTCGGTTTGCTCCAAAGGAAGAAGCATGCTCGATGCCTCCTCCACCATAGCGAAATCCTGGAGCAGAGCCCGTTAGGGAAGACCCTGACACCTCTCATGAAGGAACCTTACCTGAATGGGGTGGAATGCGGGGATTCAAAGTGGGTCGGGTCGGTCGGGACTGGATGAAAGGGCTGTCACATGCCTCTTCGACGTCTTCGATGTCGTACAGAGGTCTAATCTGAGGTTGCTGTTGGGTGTCATGGGGGTCCACTTGCACCAGTTCATGTTTGTGCATAGACTCTTTGCCTCATCTTAGCATCAAGACACTCCCATTGTGATTTTTTTTTGGGACCACTAAAAAAGGAGAATTTGTAAGAATGTTTTGGTGTTTGCGTTCGTTTGTGTGAGTGCCTGGGCGAAGGGGGAGTGGTGGCAGAGGTGGGGAAGGGAGGAGGGAAGAGTGAGTGTGGTTGTTTAACCACATGTTTAATTTCAATTAATCACATTTCAGAAATGTGGTTAACTGCAACTGCAGCAGAGGATGTTGACCATCAACTATAGGGAGTAATCAACTAATTTAGAAAGGGTACAAAAAAAATCCCTTACATATATGACATAACTTATTTGCAAACAAAAGTGATTTTCAAATTTGCATCACGAGCTCGCGACAATTTCCAAGAAAAAAATTGTAAGTGTATGTTTGAATAAAATCATAGAAAGGTAATGGTGTTCTGTCTATCAAAAATTCAAGTGGGAGTAGCCCAAAGCTGCAAGCATTGTATAAGAAAAAATTAAAATAGTAAAAAAGTAATAATAGAACATGATTAATATTCAATAATTTGAGAGGTTGTAATAACACAAGTATGTATTGACTAGTTAAATATGCGTTTGCTTAACATTGCCGCACTCCAAGTGCCTTGTAGAATAAACAAGTGTAAATTTTCACAAACATGATAACATCATCATCAATATAAGACCCAGTCAAAACAAGATCCAATAATTACTCTCAAAGTATTTGACATAGACTTATGTAAAATTTATGTAATGTATGTGAGAAATTTCTGCCAAAACAAACATTATTGCAAAAGTACTTGACCTTAAAAATATTCTCTACCGGCTCATCATGAATATGATGTGGACATTGATGAGATAGATATGTTAAAAAAAAAAAAAAAAAAGAGCAACAAGAAGATGGTGTTGGCCACTGACTTAATTTGGTTCTGCCTATGGCACATCACTGCAGCACCCAAATGGGCTTCCTGCATTGTTCACTGAATTTTGGAGAGGTTGAACAGTACCAGTAGGGGGTGGTGCAGATGCTGTGTTGACAGAGTTATTATTAACATTAATCACATCATTGGAAGAAGAAGCAATTTTGATGGCAGCACCTTGCTCAATGTTTTGATCACCACCATTTGAGACATTATTAGCCCCCTCTTCTTGATGTTGTTTAAGCTGTAATTGATCTTCATTATGGTTCACTTGATCATCCACACTAGGTGAACCACTTGTTCTCTTAGGAAATTTAATTAAGCTCTCCATAGGTGCAATACCATTTTCTGTGCTGTAACCAATCAAATCTTTCATACTATTTGCCACCTGTGATATTTGTAGCCTTCGAACATAGCTCTTTGGATATCCTAACTCATTAACCAATTGAGCATCCAATCCCTTAGCCAAATTATGTGTTGATGCAACCAACATATTGGAACTATTTTGCACCTCTTCAGCACATACATTGGCTATTTCACTTCTTGCTAAGGCCCTGTACTTCTCAGCAACAGCTACAAACTGATTATACCTTGGTACCATAGATTTTCTACTCATGAACACTTCATGTCCCCTGACACAAAATTCCAAAGAGCATATCTTCAGATTTGGCGCAAAAACTACTCGAAGACCGCCATCATGAACGACGCGGAAATTCTCTAATACTGTCTCCTTTCTTGCTGTGTTATAGTAGACAACAATCTGGCCAGAGGGATTTTGGTAATATTCATGAGGCAAGTCAACATAAAGGTGTTCTTTTAAAATGCCACTTTCATATTTGGCTTTGAAAAGCACAGGAAGAACCTCAAAGCCTGCCTCAAAACCATGGCCTAATTTGTGGTCACATATTTCACAGCTCCATGTATAAACCCAAGTTGCTTGTCTTGCACTCTGGTACTTAGAGAAACACAGCTTCTTCTTGGCATTGGGCGCGAAAATTGGCACAAAGGCCCTCCAGAAATCAATGTTGTTGTCTTGAGGTCTATGATGCTGGTGATGAATGTAATCTGTCATACTCCTCACACACATACCATATACATAAGTTGGTATGTTCCCTTGCTGAAATTGGTGTGGTGTTTGAAGCTGTTGTTGAGGCATTGAGTTCAAGAGTTGTTGCTGTGATTGCAATAGCATCTGATGGTGCAGCAGGTTAATCTGACCAGCAGCATCGTCATGAGGGGGTTGCCCTGACATTTTTTAAGAGAAACTGCTAATGGGAAAAAGATAATGGATGATCGAAATATTGTTGCAGTTATTGTTTTACTGAAGCAAATTCTTATAACATATGTAAAGATCTGTCAAATTTTGAAAGTATTTTGTTTATCTCTTTCTAATCGATAGTTATTCAAATTTTGTTATGAAAATATTGATTGGCGGTTGGATGGTGTTATTTTGATTTGGTTAGGAGTTGATTGGAGAGAATATATCATCATCTTGATTTGGTTAAGATTTAATTTGAATAGAGAGAGATTTTTTTTTTCAATGCTTGAATAGAGAGAGATTTGATTAGGTAAAGATAATATGATTTTTTACCTTCAGGCTCAATCTATAAATATTAAATACTTTTTCGGGTGGTCTATGCATGAGGCACCTTTGAAATTATTAATAAATATATAATTATCTCTATCTTCTTTATTGCTTTATTCTTTTTATTATTGTTTTCTACAACAAATCTATTATCTATTGTATGAAATATCTCTAATACACTACATGATCAATCTAATTACAAGTAAAAAAATTATTCCAGTCAAAATTTACTAAAATTATCTATTATTTATTTATTTTTATTATTTATTATCTTTAACTAAATAGATTCATGTTACATGACAACTTTTAATTATAATTAAAAAGAAAAAAGCATTGTTCCCACCAAAATTTCTTAAAAATTATTATCTATCTATCTCTTAACGATGATGAAATTAGAAGTAGCCATTTACTGAACCACTGTAAAGTATCCCTAATTGTGAATTAATTATATTTAGCTATATATACTTTGAATTGCATTTAAAGCAAGAGAAGCGATTTTGAAAATTTTTATATAACTCAGAAGCAGCATTTTAAAATTTTTAATTTTAATTAAATTAATACAATATTAAATACTTCACATGTACAGTTTTTTTGTTTAATATCTAAACAGTGCATTGATCCCTTTTGAAAATGCACGACTTCAAAAGTTTTTTTATTAAGCCAGACGCATTTGTACGGTTTTATTTAGGAGCATGGCTCTTAAAAAGTTATAATAGTACTATTTAATAAAATGATATAAAAATTACTCTCAATAAATAAGAGCTATTGAAATAGTATTTCATAAATATATAAAATTGCTCTCAAATTATAAAATCACTATAATGAATTTGTGGAAAAATAAAAAATTATTTAAAGTCTTAATTAATGGAAGAATAAAATTGAATTTTTATTAAAATTTAAAAATCATACTAGTCTTTTGAACTTTATTAAATTTCAAATAGCAGAACCTATATCTGAAAAATATTTATAAGGTGCTTTCAAAAGCACTCTTGACTTTTAAAAGTTGGGAACAAAAACACTTAGCTTTTTAGTTTATCAAATTATGTATTTCATAAGCTAGATCATCCAGCAAAGCAAAAGAGCATTACCAAACCCACCTTAAGACTTGGTTTGGTATTGTTTTGGCTTTCAAAAAGTTACTAAGCTCCTTAGGCTCTCAAAAAGCTACATTGTAAAAATTATTTTGAATAAGCAGAAGTCAAGATAGTAGCATTTAGTAAATATCATTCAAATATTCAAAATAACAATAATGGATATATATATATATATATATATATATATATATATTAAAGAGTATGATTTCTATATTTATTATCATTAATTAGAATATTGTTATATTAGTCTTTTTAATTTTAGAGAGCAACAAACCGCTTTAAAAAGTACCCTGACTTTTAAAAGCTGAGAAAGTAAAAATGCCTCAACTTTTTAGTTTACCAAACATAAAAAATTAACTTATACTTTTCATAAACCAAAGTATCCTCTAAAAATCTTTACCAAACTCACGGTAAGTGTGAAATTAGGATTGATCAGATAATGAGTATTACGCATAAAGTGATAAAGTTCAAGCCTCATTGCTTCTAATTTGTGATGTATTTAAAGAAACAAATTGTTACTATTTTACCCCCAAGATCAAGGAGTTTACGTTAAAAAGAGTCAAGGATTTGATTATTGAAGTCGGCACTTAAAAAAATGGGTAAATTTTCATTTATGTCCCTTACATTACTAAGATTTTGATTTAGTCCTAAAGTAATCATTTTATTCTATTTATGTCTAACATTTTTAAAATGTAAATGAGATTCAAATTATAAATAAAAAATCTATATTTTATGTTATGTTGTGATTTCTAATACTGTAATATGATATTTTATATTTTGTCGAGGTTTTCTAATATTGTTATTGGTCTTCTACATCAACTTATTTTATTTATAATTTGGAAGATTTTTATTAAAAGAGTAAGACTGAAATATTTTGAAAAAACATTTGGAAAAGACTAAATCGAAATCTGGATAAAATATTAAGGATGTAAACAAATCTCGACTCTATCTAGCCATCACCTTAGCCTAAGATTACGAAAGCAATTCTCTGAACACCTGGAAATAAAAATAAAAAATAAAAAAATAAAAAGACCAATGGCTTGAAAACTGAAATCCTGTCCGCATACTTACCTATGGATATTTTATATTTTTCATTTTATATCTTTATCATATTCATAAATTAATGTATGAAACTAATATATTTATTTATATATATTTATAAATAAGATATAACATTGTCTAATTATCATTGTGATAAAAAAATTGTCTCTGCATATAAATAAAACATCAAAAAATCAAAATGAAAATTTTCTAAAGTCTCAAATTTCAATTTCCAATATTATTTTAAAAATAAGAAAAGGGAAAAGGGAATTTCACCTTGCCTACTATGCTGACGGAGACTTTCTGTTTTATTTCAAAAATCTAAGTTTTCGCAATACTTCCACGATAAGATGTCAAAATGGGCAGGAGCCCCGCGGGCAGCCAAAGCCCGCAAAATTCGGGCGGTTGGCCCGCAAATAAATCTGTTGAAATTAGTCCAGGCATCAGGCGGGTTAACCCGTCAAAAAATTAAAAAAAATTCAAAAAAATATTTTTAATGTTTTGATGAATTTTTTTAAAAAAAAATTTTTTATTTATGTATACCCAATTTTTAAAGGTTCATAATAATTATACACTAACTTTGACTAAAATGTTATTATTAATAGTGCTATTTGTGAGTTATGACATGTTTTATTTTTAAGTTTTTAACTTTGAGTGAATAATATCAACTATACAATGTATTGTATTGGTAAGTATATATATTTTTTACTTTTTTCTTTTTTTGGTCATATATTTCTTATTTTTTTACCAATAAATTATGAATTTTTTAAAAAAAAACATAGTCTTGGCCGGGCGGGCTAAGCCCGCCGAACCCGCCTAGCCGCGGGGCGGGTCAGTGAGTTGAAATTTTTTGACGCCTTGAAAACAGGCGTGAGAATCGGGTTGGCGGGCAGCTCGGCCTGAACCTTTTGACATCTCTATCACGATCCTTCAAATTGCTTGGTTCTAAGATTCAACGACTTTCTACCCAATAACTAGAAATTGGTAAATAATTAAAAAAGAAGAAGAACTTTTGGGTTGATATGCTAACTGCCTAATCCTTGCTATAATTATGGAAGACAAAGTGCATCACTATGGCAACTTCCTAGAAAAGGTGTCACTGATTTGGATGAACAATGATAGAAATAGAAGAAGAAATCAACTAAACAACCGTAAAGTAGTCCTAGCACTGCTATTTAAACATCTACTCATGGTTCATGTCAGAAGGTGTTGTGGAGACAATTGGACATCCACAGACAAAACTCATATGTATAATCTCTGTACCTTACGGAAATTAGTCTTTGCTTTTAATAGTGAATAAATCCTTGAATTCACAAAAATAAAAAAGGGAAAAGAATAGTTGGTATTGAAATCCATTTAGCTATATGCTGATTTGTATTTAAAGCAAAGAGAGAAGAGATTTTAAAACTTTTCAACTCAGACACGAGATTTTCAAATTTTCACTTTCAATTAAATAAAAACCTCCTTAAATATTTAATATATTATTATTATTATTGCTGTTGTTGTTGTTGTTGTTGTTGTTGTTGTTGTTGTTGTTGTTGTTGTTGTTGTTGTTGTTGCGTTTGTCACCTAAACAAGATATTAATACCGATAGAAAATACATTACATTTTAAAAGTTTTTCATTCAAACAGACGCAATTTTAACGCCTAAACAAGACATTAATTCCGTTTGAAAATGAATTACATTTTAAAAGTTTTTCATTCAAACAGACACAAATGTTACTTTATTTGCAATGTCTAGAGTTTGAATTTTGGAGTTATCGGTTTGGAGAAAACTTTACCTAGCTAATCACCACCTCAGCCCAAAATTGTGAAAGCAATTCTATAATATGTCTTATTTATAGGGGATTGCTAATTTCAACTCCATATGAAGATTAGCAGTTCTATAAATGCATAATTAATTTTTTATTTTATTTTTAAAAAATTTAAGAAAAGGGTACTTTATTTATTTTTATGCTTTTCTTTACTTTGTCCTAGATTTCATTGATTATGTATTTTTATTTTACTTTTCTTATTTAATTATTTATTTCAGGTTCTTATTATTTTCTTTTATTTATTTATTTTTTATTTTATTTTTCAATTAATATTTTATTCAATTTATGATTTTATTTTACAATTAAAAAATGGTAATATCTTGTTCAATTTTATTTTTTATAAATAAAATAAAATAAAAAATTAGTTAGAGGACCAAAGTGAAAAACAAAAAAAAGTCAAGGGACCAAAAAGAATAGAAAATTAGTTAGGGAACCAAAATAAAAATAAAAAAAGTTAGAAGACCACAAAAATAGAAAATTAGTTAAGGGACCAAAATGAAAAACAAAAATAAATTACTGGACCCAAAATGTATTTTTCCAACAAAAAATTCACTCCTCTCTTTACTTAATTAATTTATAGTTATGAATAATTTTATAATTTTCTTTTTATATACAATACTTGCTATTTTAACTTTTTCTCTCACTTAATTAATTAAAATTATGTATGATTTTTCTCTTCCTATGTAATATATAAATCACATTAAAAATTAATCAAATAATGTTATTATGTATTATATATTGAATGAATATTTTTTTAATTTAATTTCTATGTATTGTTAATATAAAATAGTTTTACATTAATATCTAATTAGGTGTTGTCACATAAGCAAAAATGGTTAACTATCACATTCACTATCTCAAAGAGACCACTTTTACTTATGTTGTAGCACCTGAGTAAATTTCAATGTAAAACTATTTTATTCTAATAATATATAGTTAAACTCATATATTTAATCTTAATTAAATAAAGCAACTCTTATACAATTATTAAACAATTACAACCCACTCAAATTATTCATATTCATATATGATTTTTCATTTATTTTATACAAAAATAAAGGAAAACAACAAGAGAGCTGCACTAACACAAACGCACACCCTAGCAGTCATCTTGAAGCAGTGTAGACAAATTGCTTTCAAGAGTGTCACAACTATCCTAAAGGGCATGCTCTTGAATTATCTTGTATAATTATTTTATGGGATAAAAATTTTCAAAAGCTTTTAAATGATATTTGTAACATCATAATATTTAACCCAATATATCTAGGACATGTTCAAGTTAATTATTAGTGATTACTCTTTTGTTTCAGTTTTAATCTTAAAAACTTTGAAAATACTTAATGAAATTAAATACAAGTATTTTTGTTTTGAATCAAATACAAAACATGAATCGCACAAAAATGTAACAATGTTTTACTCGTTTAGGAGACAAATAAAATAAACACCACACCTGCAAACAGATAAACCAAAGGCACACCTTCAACATAAACATAAACATTAGCACACACACATACATATAATACTAAACATCCATATATTTATTTAATATTTATTAATTAAAATTACTTTTTTATTGTATATAGCTAAATTTATATCATATATTATTTTTTAAAAATATTTATTTATTATGAAATAATTTTATTAAGAATTATTTTTATTTATAAATTTTTACTTATTATTATTCATTTAAGAATTATTTTATTTTAATAAAATATTAAAAAGTAAAGTAACCTTAGACTTTTAAAACTAATCAAGTCTAATATGGCTTTTTGTAACGCCTTAATTTTCCTAGTTGTTTAAAAATTCCGAATTATCCCTAGGTAATTCTTACATGAAATTTGAGGTTGAATAATCCTCAATAAAGAATATAACATTAGAGAAGATGTTACGAGAAATTTGAATAGCTATTTTAAAGAGCAAACCCCAATTTTTCTACGTGTAAAATGACCAAAATGCCCCTCATTTTACCTGAAAATGAGATTGTCCGTCCGCGTTCTTCAAGGGGACGTTTTGATGATGATAGGGGATTATATGTGTTATGTGTGTTAATAGGAGAAGAATCTCATTTTGATTTTAAGGAAAATACGAAATACTGGTTAATTAACATCACAATTTGGTGGGTTAACAAACTTCACCAAAAGATTTTAAATGATGTTTTAAGTAAATGTTTAACAACAATTAAGCCCAGTAGTTGGAAGATTTTTGTGAAAAATTACGTTTTACCCTTAGGAACTTTACATGAAATGATGCAACTTTTGAATCCCTTTCACCCAAAAGTTTAGAAAGACTATTTGAAGTATAATTAGAGGATGTCCGTAATCAGGAAGTTTTTACGTGAAATTACCTTTTTGCCCCTGGTGAATGCTTAGTGAGTTTTACTTAAGAAATTAAGGCAATTTTAACTCCAATTCAATTCAGAATTGATTTCAATCATTAACCTAGAGTTAAAAATTAATTATCTAAGGTTAAAAATAATTACTTGAGGTAATTAAAGCCTAATATTTACTTAAGGAAAAATTATATTTTCTTTTCCTTAATTACAAGAATGTATTATTTTAAGTTTACGGTTAGGGTTTTGGTTTACGTAAAATCTAATAAAACTATATTTTCTTATTTAAGTTTAGAATTTATGTTACAAAATGATTTTTAACTACTTGAAATTAACTTCATTCACTAATGTATGATTATTTACTTTACCTTGTCTTGAATTGACCTAAACACCTAACATTTTACCATTTTTTACTAATCTATTAATTCCTAACCTTTTACCTAATTTATTAAATATCTAATACATGATTTCCCACTAAAAAATAAAAGCCAATCTAATCCTAATGCAATCAGAAATGGCACCACTTCATAGTCCATAATCAGCCATGTTTTTATTTTTTCAACAACCATACACTTTTAAACATATCCAACCACAATACCATTTCTTTAAGTATTCTTTTCCACCAATTAAGGCCATATTTAATCAAAAGAAATCCCACTCAATTCCACTATGGGTAATCAGCCACCTTTGTTCCCTATTAGTGCCAAATTTTGGAGTTTTTCATCCATTATACATAAATAAAACTATTACCACTAATTATACTTTCTTTCTTTAATGTTTCCTATAATTAAAAATTGAAATGAAACTCCATTTTTCAGCCTAATTAGCACGTCCATACAGCCCCCAAATGGCTATAAATAGGTGCTCTTCCATAGTCAAAATGCACACACAAAATCTCTTAGCCTTAGCACTTGCTTTCTTGATAGTTTTCTTACTCAAAGTTTGCTCAAAGTTCTCTAATTCTCCCTAGGATTCAAGATTTCTTCTTCTTCCTAATTCATACTCAAGAGACTCCATTCCTAACCTCTAACCAAGCTCTAAACCTCAAGCATACACAATCCAACCATAAATCAACTCTTAATCACATAACATTTCCATTGCTAAACACAAAAACACAAGAAAAATCCTTCCTCCACTCAAACCTCTCTTGGCCAAATCACTATCATCATTAGCATCAGATTTTCTTCTTCTCACTTCTTAAAAGATCAAGCTTTAGCTTTGACAAACAAGAAACAACTTGGTAGGGAGTTTATTTTATGTTCTTCTTCTTGTTTCTTTGCTTAAAAATTCCAGATTTTGTGGTTTGTTAATGACAATGGCTTGATGATGAGGAACCATGGTGGTGATTATGAATCCATCATATAATAGACCTCTAAAGCTTAAGGTTTAGTTTTGACTGTCAAAAGAGTTATGGAAAAATTATTAGTTTCCTTTAAAATGATTCTTTTAAGCTTGATGATGAGTTCATGAAATAAGGTTCTTGGAACCATGGGAATGAGAACTCTAAAGCTCACTTATTCTTTGTTAAGATAAATTGGAGTTAAAGAGTTCATTCTTTAAGAAGTCTTGAGTTTTGAGCTTAACAAGATATAATAAGGAACTTGCATCATGTTTAATTTTAAGCTTTGCATCATGTTTAATTTCAAGCTTTGCATTCATGTTTATATTTCAAGGCATCACCTAAATCCTCAAAGATAAGTAAATAAATTTGCATCATGTTTATATTTCAAACTCTTGCATCATCTTTATATTTCAAGCTCTTACATCATGTTTATATTTTCAAGCCTCGCATAATCATATTTATATTTCAAGCAAATCACCTTAATTCTTGAATATAATAATATGGACTTGCATATCATGTTTAAATTTCAAGTCTTGCATATCATATTTAATTTTCAAGTCGTCACCTTAAATCTTAAAGATAAGGAAATGGACTTGCATATCATGTTTATTTCAAAGCCTTGCATATCATGTTTATATTCTCAAGTTATCACCTTATAAAGACAAAATTAAAATGAGGTTGCATAGCACATTTATGATTCTAGTTATTACCTAAATCTCTAAAGCTCAAGACTTGCTCCTTTTATCTTAAATGAAAATTTTAATCATGAACATTCTTTTAATGTATAAATTGGCCTAATGATTAAGGTAGGCCTAAAGTGATTTTATTTTAAAAGTCTTATATGTCTATAACATCTTGATATAAGATCAATGAAAAACTAGTAACAAGAAATATGTAAAATTGTAAATTTTGAAAGTTCTAGAATTATAAATATTGGCTACTAATTTGAGGTCATTCAATTATGAAATCAAAAGATTCTTATAAGAGTTAGTAATTCTCTTTGATGTGTCTATGTATTTAAAATACCATGTATAACGTTTAGAAATAGTTTCGAAAGTGTTGGCCTTTATTAAAATATCAAAATTTAGCAACTTTGCACTTTGACCTATAACCCTTGAGAAATTTCAATTTGAACCCTTTTGGGGCTTATGTGTAAATATTGATAATTTGATAAAATGAATGTGAATGATATCTTAAGATGGCTATGTTCATGTATTGAAATTATATGACATGTTATAGTTATATTTAATTCATTGAGATGCATAATTTTATAAAGTTTTTATGAGCATGAAATGAAGATGTATGATGAGTTATAATATTTATGCATTATGTATTGCATCTTAATATAACATGCTAAGACTTAAATGGTGACGAAAATATGAGAAAATGATCCTTTGGACCCATCAAACTATAGGTGGTGAAAAGGTGATTACCCCTAACCCATACTTTTAGTTGGGATTTTAGCTTATCAAAAGGGATAAGTATATTAGTGATGACTAGTGAGGTATGAGTTCATAACCTAGAACTCTCAAAAGGGAGAGTATTAGGGTGGCCCCAAAGAAAAGAGAATAAGAAGTTTTAAGTCATCTAAATGAATGAACTATGTTGGAATAAATTGTATATATTATGTTATGTTCATTTAATGTGTATTCTATTATATGTTGCATAGATATGCATTCATGATATAGTATGTTGCATTCATGAAATTAATATTCATGTTAAAAGACACGAGCCTCGGCTAAAGGTATTTGGAAATTAATAAAAGAACCTTATACATGCTCACATTTTCATAATAAAACTCGAGGTTCCTGAGGACGATGATGATGACACAATGCATTATGAATGATACCTCCTGAGATTCTTTTATAAGTTTCTGACTCCATTTCTTTTCTTTCCATCTCGTCTTCAAAGGTTGATGGCAATGTTCGTGAAATGCTAATGCTTTTCGACGGATCTACCCTTAAATAGGAGTAGGAGCGGAGAAATATTATGCTAGATTATTATGCTTGTGTTGGCTTATTAGTTGTTTTGGATATTGTTATTTGACAAAACTCTTATTGATGGCATGTGATATTATAATATTTGGATGTGAAATGAGTTAGTCCTGTTGACTTGTTTGTTTTAATTCTCTTTTCTCATGCAGGCGAATAATGTTACCTATCCAATATGCGTGGCTCACGTTTTGTTTTATGTTTCAACAAGAAAAAAAATTTCACCCATATTTTTCGCTAAATATTTTGATAAAATGAATTTAAAGAATGAATCAAAAGAGTAATAACTAATAATTAATCTCAATACATCATAGGCGTGTTAGGTTAAATATTAGGGTATTATATTCTTCATGCTATATTAAGTTATAAAACACATTGACATATATGGGGTTATAATATATAAACTTATACAATATGTTATCTACACCAAACAATGAATAAGAGCATAATGTATAATACAAGCTTATATTATCATACCTAATATAGCATATAAGCACACCCTTAGTGTATATTAGTGAATTATTCCTATAACAAAACAGATAAATTTTCTAATAGCCATAGCCACAATTAAGAATTAGATATATAATTTTTGGGGGTTAATATACATTTAGCTAAGAGAGGGGTAGTTGCCCCTCAGTCCTAGTAAAGTTCCCCCTTCCTATGGCCAGACTATTTTGGCAAAAGCATTGTTGTTTGTCTTCAAGATTCTGAGTTATAACAACCCAATAACTCAATATGAAAACCATTGATTTGCTACAAATTGGCTGTAGTATAAGATTCTACCACCCTTAACAAAGTCACAAAAAATGGGGAATGCGGTTTATATGCTTAATCCCTGCGACAATTATGGATGACAAGAAGTGCATCACTGTGGTAACTTGCTGGCAAAGGATTTGGGTTTCATTGTGGTGAATAACGATAGAAATGGACTTTGTTGAATTGACACTATATGCAGCTCTAATTAAGAATAAACCATCGTCAAGTAGCTCTAATTAAGATTGAGACTATATGCAGCTTTATGTTGAATTGCGTTCAACGAAGAATGAGGGAGAAAGAGAGGGGAGGGATTTTGAAAATTCTCATATTAGTGGCGAGAATTATTCCAAGTTTTCAATTTCAATTAAATGAATACTTCATTAAATACCTAATATTTCCATCTTTCTCTGCATTTTTAGCTACTAAATGAGGTATTTTATTCCAAGTTATTTTAATTCCTTTTAAAAAGTACATTACTTTCAAAAAGTTCTTTATTCAAACAGTTACAAAAAGTGGCAATATGAAACTAAAATTTTGTCAGGAGGTGATCAAACGAAAAATAAAATTAAGAATACCAAAAATAAACATGCTTAATTGATTGAAAAGAAAAATTAAATTAAGAGTAAACCTCCAAATTAATTCTTGATAATATCATGTACCTATGGATAAATTGATCCCTAACAGAAATAAATTAGGATTACCTAAAAGGAATGAACGTGATAAATCCATAATTAACTACAAGAGAATCATCTTAGTAACTTGATTTGAATGACGAGACGAAAAAAATCTAAAGAAGGATTTCAGAAGGGATAACTATTTCTATATCATAAATACTTAGAGTTTGTATTATAGTCTTAATGAAGCAGGTAAACATCTTTATATGGTCGGGAACAAGGTCTCTCCCCTTGTAAAATAATCTAATAGGCTAACTTTTGCCATTAGGAAATTCATACCTAAGTATCCATAAGATTATCACGATGAGCTATGGTTAGTAACAATAGGCCAATAACAACCATGTAATCGGAAATTTTAGTATTTTTTTAAGGGTATTTCTAAGGGTAAGGTGAATCCATTTGAGATTGGAGAGTCTTAAGGGTAACAATTATAAGACCCTTTTTATACCACAAAACATCGAACCCTTGACTATTAACTGTGTTAGGTCTCATAGTTAGATATCTTAGATTTTTTTTTGGTCATGGGAATCTTAGTTTTAAACAGTAAATTCTAATTATTTTGACATCAACTAGTCATGATCCAAATTTGAATAAAGTGTTTTTTTTTGGTCGAAAATGTGAAATTGATTTATGCGTAAAGGTTGCATCCATTTTTTTTTTTTTTTTTTTGGTTTGCATCCTTCTTTAGAAACCCAATGAACCAAGGACTTGCACAGTTGCCAGCCCTTTCAGGAGGTCATGGCCACGTGCACGTGCATCACGTGCACCACATTGGATTCGCGGGAGGGCCTAAGCTTAAAGCCTATAGGTATTTTGGTCGTTTTTATTGAGAAGGCTTATTAGTTATTAGGCCCTACACTTCTTTTTTGATTTGAACCCCCATCAATTTGAATAAACTATGCATATACACTTATTATTGGGCATGCTTTGTTTTAATTGTTTCGCTTTATGGACCATGGATGCCAGTCATCAAAAACTTTTTTATTAGAGTCAGAACTACAGTTTGTGTACTAAGAGATCAAGTATTAAATTGGGCTTCAGCCCGACTATGTGCCCCCCAAAAGAAGGATTAGGTATTAAATTAAATTAATTAATGATTTTTTTCAAATAAAAAATAATTTATCTAAATTATAATAAGTTATTATAAGAATCCAAAAAAAATAAAATAAAATAAAAAGAAGTTGTTATCTTAGTACACTTAAGAACTCTTACATGATTCTGCAAGAGTTATGTTTATGAGTCTTAGTTTTATTTTCCTTTTCCTTTCTAAAAATATATACGAGCTAAAATATAAAAAAACTATGTTCAATAGGCTAATATTAATGACACTATAGTGATTAAGATTATCATATTTTTATTTAATTATTTTTGGGATAAAAAATTGACATTTAAATTTTGTTTCAATAAATTAGTAAAAAAATTATTAGAATTCATTTATTAACATTAATTGTCACAAGTTATAGTTTAAAAATATTCTAAAAAGTTGAAAAACTACCTAATTCTTATTTTTTAAAATAATAGTAGAAATTTATTGTTATTTTTAATAATTTAGTCTCTTAACCGTAGAGTCACCTTGTTAGATTCCACTTTTCAAAACTATGAACATGTTGTCATTGGAATGGTTCTGACAACACTTAATGTAGGAACTGTTATTTTAACTATGTTCCCAAACTTCAACATTCATCTCCAGGATACCATTCTTCCCACAAGGTTTAAGGTCCAAGTCCAACTAGTAGGGCACCTCAAGATGCGTCTATTCTTTCAACTATTCTAATACATCAACTCATTTACAGGCTCCAAGACCATTGTTTTGATCTACCCATTGAAAAAGGTTTCCATGATAATTCACTCATGGTGATCTCTAATAGAGCAAAAGAGAAAGTCCCTTCCATTATCCAGATACCAAGACAAATCTCAAAGAAAGAGCTCTTGCAGTTGATGCCTCTACACTGGATAAGCAACTATGAAATTTTCAAAAAGAACAACACTCGGCTATTTCCAGAAGCAATCTTCAAAAGATTTGAAGACGAGACTCTAACCACCATTTTCAAAAGTCCTAAAGTAGGCAAAGGACCCTCGAGGGAAAATTCTCTTGTTTTCCATACCTTGATGGTCACTCAACGAAAGCGAGAAGAAATACCCCATTTATGTTGTACGAGGAAATGGCACAATTATCTTCTTGTATGCTATTGATGAACATTTCATCTAGGATGTACCAAGATCAAAATGGGTCATTCTATTGTGAATATCAATACTCAGTGAGTTTGATGATGAAGATGATCCTGAATTCACAGAACAAAACTCAAAAAATGGTACAAAGATGGAATCTCGCCATATCTTGATCTTCGAAAGCTTCCTAGATGCAAACCTCCTCTTTCACCAAGGAAAAAAATAGATCCAGGCAATGGTCCTTAGGTTAGGATCAGGGAAAATAAAGAACCTCATTTGCCTTACCTTGCATGCATGTGGGAGGTGCATTCTTTTCTTGGCCATGTAGGGTTTTACAAGTGCTTCATCAAATATTTCAACAAGCTGGCACAACCCATGACCAAGCTCCTATAGAAGGAGGTTGAGTTCCTCTTTGATGAAGACTACAAGAGGGCATTTGACAGCCTGAAGGAGCACCTAACCACAGCTCCAGTCATCTAGCCTCCGACTGGTCCTACGTTTAAGCTCATGTATGATGCATCCAAACATACATGGGAGCAGTCTTAAGGCAAATTGTGGGTAAGAAATCTCATGTCATTTACTATGCTTCCAGGACCTTGACACTACACATACTAATTACACCCCCAGAAAAAGGAGCTTTTGGTAATTGTTTTTGCCCTAGATAAATTCATATCATATTTGCTTAGTTCCAAGGTGGTAGTATATCCTGACCATAAGCTCTACCATATCAGTTGAAGAAACATGAGGCTAAACCACGTCTGATCAGTGGGTGTTCCTCCTGCAAGAGTTTGACTTAGAAATTAAAGGTAGGAGTGTTGCTCAAAATCTAGTGACTAATCATTTAAGTATACTAGAGCACCTTCAGCTGGACAACACCCCTTGAATGACTCCTTTCCTGATGAGCTACTATTGATAGTTAGCATGGTGCTGTGGTATGCGGACATAGTCAATTACTTGGTTGTAAAGGCCACTCCTACACGTTTTTCTAAGGCACAAGTTGTCAGATTGAAAAGTGATTGCAAATACTATGTGTGGGATGACCTTTATCTGTGGAAATTTTACAACGACCAAGTAATTCGTTGACATGTGAATCATCTTGAGTCATAGTCCATCCTGTGCTTTCATCACTCTAAGGTGAGTGGAGGCTACTTTAGGCCCCAACACACTGCTAGGAAGGTTTTGAACTATAGATTCTCCTGGCCCATACTATTTAGAGATGTATTTGAGTTTTGCAAGGCATGTGAGTAATGCTGGAAAGTGGGAACAATTTCTTGGAGAAATGATGCGCAGCAACCTTTGTTGTTCTGTGAGGTTTTTGATATATATGGGGTATTGGCTTTATGGGTCCCTTTCTTGTCTCTCATGGCCATGCTTACATACTCCTTACATTGATTATGTTTCCAAGTGGGTGGAGGCTTGTTCACACGGACTAATGACTCTACTATAGTTTGTGCCTTTGTTAGATGGAATATTTTCTGAAGTTTGGCACTTAAAGAGCTCTCATATATGACCCAGGACTCATTTCTACAACTATAGTATGGAAGCCTTGCTCCGCATGTATGGGGTTCTTCACAAGATTTCTATACCCTATCACCTCCAAACCAATGGGAGGCGGAAATATCCGCAGGGAGATTAGCAGAACTGGAAAAGTTTGTAAGACCTAACAACAGATTTTGGGCTTACAGGACGGCTTATAAGACTCCTATTAGGATGAGTCCCTTCAAGTTGATCTTTGGGAAGTCTTGTCATCTGCCAGATGAGTTGGAACACTAGGCCTTTTGGGCAGTCAACAGTGCACTTAGAATTGCAAATCTTCGAAGGAAGTCCGAGGAGGTCAACAAGTTCTCATGTATAATTCTCGCCTTAAACTCATGGTGGCAAAGTTGTGTTCTAGGTGGGATGGGCCCTTCTTGGTAACAAAGGTATACCCATATGGAGCAATTGACTGGAGAAACCCTCGGACCAAGACATTATTTAAAGTGAATGGCCAAGAGTGAAGCTTTTTCATGAAAGGCAGGATGGAGTTAAGCGTCCAAGGTGTCCTTGGTTTCTACAGTTTATGCCCCTTGAGGGGCCACATGTCCAATTTAGGGACACTAATATAGGCTTCCATAATTGATCATCAATAACGCCTTAATAAGATGGGAAAGGTGTTCAATGCAAATCATAAACAAGTATGGAGAAAGTGGGCCACCTTGTCGAATACATCTAGTAGGTTTAAGCTCTCCTTTAAGATAACCATTTATAAAATATTCATGGAGGAAGAAGAGATAATGTAGTGCCACGCAACATTAGTAAAATGATCATTAAGCTCATGTCCTTAAGAGAATCAATAACAACTGCTAACTTGAAAAAATTGCTTATGATTATAAGTTGTTTTTAATTTAAAATTATTAACTTTTGATTATAAGATATTTTAAATTTACCAAACAAGATTAATTATTTGAAAATAGCTTAAAAAAATACAAATTGTTTTAAAGGTTTCTCAAACAATGTTTTAATATGGCTGAGGTCTATGAGAAGGTGTCCATAATGAGTTAAGCAATGGAGTGGAAAGCAGGCATTATTATATGATTCGTTTCCTTATGCTAGCTATTATTATTATTTGAATCATGTCCTTAATTATGCTATTTATTGGATGTACATATCTTCCCTTTCCTTTGTCCTTTATGTATTGTATTGTAAGGGGGTTCTTTCTCCTTTGTATGGATCCATATTAGTTAAGTTTCTTAATTATAGAAATGAAAAAGATTTAAATGGAATGTGGGAAATCTTTAGGGGCACTTAAATATGTAAATATTTGTACTATTATTAGTTGTTAAGATTTTAATAAAGAACAAATCTGGGAGTCTATGCTTCACTTCATCTCAATGTGTATAGAAGTGTATTAGGAACAATATCTATCAAAATAACATCTGATTCAAAGACAAAATTTACAAAGAATTTTCCAAAAAAAATTAAATCATTAGGAAACCATTATATAGTGAAGGAATCCATTTATTTTAAAGTTTATTATGCAAATAAATAACTTTGTATAAATATTGAATTTTATCAATTGAAACATTAAATCATAAAATATTATCTTTAAGGTTAACCAAATTAAATTTTATATATGCACGTGCATACACACATACACATGTGACTCAAGTAGCTATATAAGCTTATTTCATTCCCAACCCTAGCACCTTTTTCCTATTTGCAATGAAGGAGCCCTAGCTGCCATTGCTTTCTTTACCATACCCTTCCTTTCAACCTAGATAATTGTATCATTGAATCTTGTTGTCACTATCAATTCTATCACTATCTGCCGCTTGTCATCCACCCAAAGCGACTATTTTTCCATCAACATTTGATGCTCAAAATGACAAGGTGAGTGAATGATACTCTCCTTTGTGTGAACTAGCTAGTTAGCTCTTTTGCCTTTGCAACTATTTTTCTTTTATAATTAGTGTTGATGATAATAGTTTGTTTGTTGTGGGCATATAAATAAATTTTGTTTGATTTTTTGGTGTCACAACATCAGAAAGGGCGCCACGACGAGAAAAAGGATTTTAATTTTCAAAAAGGTCCAATGAGTTTTCAATGGAGTCGCCACTAATGTTATTTAAGGAAAAATTGGAAAACCTTTTTAATTTGGCAAAATTGGTCCTTTAAAATAAAAATTGGATTTGGAGTCTAATTATGATTAGGGAATGGTGGAAATTTAATTTCACTACATCCATAATACATACGTCTTATGACGGTTACCCAAAGTTTGTTGTGCAAAATTAAAATAACTTTAACAATTTATTTTTCCCCTAAAAATTAAAGTCTAAAATATATTTACAAAATTTAATAATAAACATTTACAAAAGAAAAGAAAACAAATTTAGGAAAATTTAATTTTGACTTGACATAAAATATCTACTCCTAAGTATCATCTGGTACAATGAGGAATTTAAAGTCATGTAGTTTTTCTAAAAAATAATTGTGTGTTAGGTTAATTTTATTTACAATTGAAAAAAAGATATGAAATCTGCTTTTGCATAGGGTTAAGGAAGCATCGGCTTCTCTTTAAACCATTACAATTCAATAGTCATGAAGGAAGCATTTCTAGTTATAACTATTGATCATTGCACGAAAAAGATTTAACAACTTATCTTATGCTTTTATTTTAGATAAAACAAAAAGATAAAAAAAAAAGAAAGAAAAAAAAAACAAACAAACGATTTATGGCCAAAGCCTAAAAGTGGGCACGTAAAAACACCCATCTCATTCTTTTTATTAAACTAGAAAGCACATTATGATGACCGAAACTAATGACCTGAACAAAATGCTCATGACAACTTAAATACTAAAATAAGAAAACAAAAGAAAGTATAAGGAAAAGCTAAACAAAATAAAACCAAGCGGCCAGACTTACAAACCAAATAGAAACAAGAGGAAATTTGACCCAAAACATGATACGATGCGCTTCGTGCTTATTAGAAAGAAGAATGCACTGTGACCAAAAAGAAAAGAAAAACGTGTTGAACAAATGAAAAAGAAATTAAAAAGGAAGAGGAGGAATCCCCAAGTCCAATTGGATTGCCGTTGCACACTGCAACCGATGGCACAGAGACTGCACAAGGCTTCACAACGTTGGTCACATGGGAAAAATGGGGCTAAGAGGCATGGCAAAGGGCTGTGGTCTCGTGGGACAGCTATGGTTTGGATGAGGCTGATGATATGATGATAATGATGGCTGGTGGAGTTATTGTGATGGGCTAAAGGCAGGGAACAGGAAGCTGCACTGTGGTGCAAGGAGAGAGTGGCTACATGTTAAACTATGGGTGTGGTTGCCCTGTGTGAATGGTGAGGACGGTGAATGAGGGTTGTTCCGCCTCTTTTTTAATCTGCCTCTCTGACTCATTGCTTCTCTCTTCATTTTCTATCTCCCTATTGACCAACTAACGATGACTATTTATACACATTATTTTACTCTAATGTAATTAATATCAAAATTATTTAATTCGATGCTAATTGATACTAATTGAAGAAAATAAATCAAATTAATTAACAAAATAAATTAAGTCATAATCAATCAATAAATGTAAAGCAATCAGTTTAAAAAAAGATTTGATTTTTATTTTCATTTTTTCAGCTTTTTTTTTAATTTTTTATTTTTTTGGATTCATAAAAAAAATATTTGTTGAGACTTGATCAAAATTGGGTGCTAACATTTGGTTAACATTAAGTTATTTTAGGGGTTGTAGGAAGTTGATTTTCTTAAATGGTGTTTTATGATATAATGTTGTTATTATGTATAATTTTATAATTATGCTTAATTTTAATTCGATTTTGCTGTGGGAACACATGTGATTTTTCAATTAGAAAGAGTTGTTCTATGTATTTGGCATGTTTATCAACTATTATTCAAAATTCTAGCATATGTTTAATTTTTTTGGATTTTATTTTTGGATTATCCCTTCACCTATTGAGTGAGGGATTGATCTCCTTAAGTCATTGGACACTTATATGGGGATATCTCCCACTAATATTTTTGTGATATACATTAATTCATGGATCGAACTCAAAATCTCATGTTTCAGGAATCTAAATCCTTTTTACTCATATCAACACCTTATTGGTCCTTACATACGTTTGATTAAACTACTATTGATAAACACAATTGACGATAATCCTATTGATCATATTACTTAAAAGTGTTGGTGCACATATCTATCTTTCTTCCTTCCATCTATTCTATGAACTGTGTTTACTAACTTATAGTTGTTCAAAGTGAATATTATTTTATTGGTTTATTTGTTTTAAAATATATATTACAATCTTATTATAAATTAACCATGCACAAATTTTAAATTTATCAATATTATAAAAATGTCAAACAAACTCAATTGCAATGTAAATATTAATCAAAACATGCTTAGAAGCATACTTGAATGCAAAGAGTTGGCCAAATCAAAATTTTAAGCCAATACACAAAATCTATTCATAGTTAGCATCCTTATATACATCATAACCCACTTGAATTTTACACTATTCAAGATATTGTTTCTATCTATTAAAGAAATTCCAATGACTCAAAAATAGAGTCTCATTTGCTCTATGAGTCCCACCAATTGGAATTGGGACTTCCCTCGGATTATTGGAGTAAGTGGAATTGGGACTAATCCCAACTAATTAGGACTAATTACACTTTGTCCTCAACTACTAAAAATGCGACACATGCATGAAAGATGTAATTTTTTTTACATGACAATATTTTACATGTGGGGGCAAGTTAATTAGAATCAAAGTTCTATCAAAAAGAAAAAAAAAAAAAAGATAGGAAGCTGATCAGTTTCATTTGGAGACAAGAGTCATGTAGCATTTTAATAAGGACCAAAATTTGGAACATGTGGAGCTAAAATTAAATATTTTATAAAAAAATCTAAATCAAACAAACTAACTTTTTTTGTAAGAACCAAAACTAGAGTTTAATATATTTATAGACCAAAATCATATTTAAATCAATTATATTTCTCTAAACTGGTGTTATTTATTTGTTTTCAAAATCAAATACAGTAATATTTAAAGTACAAAGAGTAATTAGAAAATTATGGAATTATTTATTATGATTTTTTATTGGTTTTGTTAAAATTTGCCTTTGCGCATATAAGAAAAAGTACTATTAACATGATAACTCAAAGGAAAAATCATCAAATATTTCGTATATATTTAAAAGATATTACATACACTTGTGCTTTTCATTTAATAAGTTTATTTTTGATGTTGCAATATTTTTCAGTTGTCCATCATTTTCGTTGGATGTGGGTCTTGTATTGTAACCTTTTGTTACTCTTCTAGGAATCTAGCATTTCATAATTATCCAAAAAAATACTTTTGTTTTAATTTTTCTTAATTTCGTAGCAGTACAAAATATTTGTCTAGCATATGATACTACAATTTTTTGATTACTTAAAAAAATAAGCTATTAAATGAAACAAATGTATTTTATATTTGACAATTATAAAAATAATGTAATATATCTTTTGACTAATCAAAGAACTAACTTGAATTTATTTGGAAGATACATACAATAATTCATCTTTCCTAATAATTTAACTTAAAGAATAAATCATTAAATAGGTTTTATTTTTATGTTTTGAAGTTAATATGATACTATTAACTTATCGTTGACTAATTTTACATTATCAGTAAAATTTTAATAATTATTATTATATTTCTCTATTGAATATCTTATTAGGAAGCTTCCATTGCTATATATAACTATTGTGTATATCCCTTGTTAATTATGTAATCAATCAATAAGCAGTATATGGGAAAACACTTTGAAAAAATCATAAATCAAATATATTATAAAACTAAAGAGGTTTATTAATATTAATAATTTTTACATGAATTAAAATAGAAATTTTCTTTTTGTTAATTAATACAAATTACATGTATACAACAATGATGTTTCCATGTTTTAATTATACTTTTATTTATTTTATAAAAAATGCTAAATAATCAAAATGTTGTTTTGGGAATTTTTATTCGAATGATTGATATAGTGTTAGTTTGAACTTCTAAATGGATGAGTGATCTTCTCTGCCTCGAATTATTGAACTACCCACCTTTAACCGTGACAAAATTCAGATAATAACCTTCTTTGGTGGACAATACTATATATAAGTCCTCCAAAAGGTGACCAAAATCTCATCAAATTAAATTACTCAAAAAGTAAGGTTAATAGGAGTCATGTATTATTTTTCTCTCAAAGAAGGGAGTCTTGTATTACTTAGAAAATGGTATTGTTGTCAACGTGTCATTAGCACAACAACTAAGAATATTGATAATAAAAACCTTTGCTGATACTATTGCTAATGCTGTTAAGAAGGAGGGCAATGTTCCTCCAAAGTTATATCAATCAGTTATCAACCTTTGCCAGGTTCTTTTCCTCAATTTTAGGATTTGAAATCTACTTTAAAATTGGAATTTTATTAAGATTTACTTTGTTTTTGTTTTCATTTGAGCAATAATAAAGAATACGTATTAGCTTATTTTGTGTAAGTTTAAGATAGTCATTGAATTTTTCATGATTATATATGTATCAGATTGGTCATAAGATAATCACAAGAATAGAGAGATGTTTGTATGGCCTTGCAAATGATACTCCAATACACATGTTGGATGAGAAAAGGGCTGTCTAAGTTGGATCACTTCTTCTATTAGAGCTATCCTTATACATGGTAAACATTTGGTGATGATATCATTAAACTAGTGTATAGAAGTATTTACTACAATGATCATAATTGTTTAGAATATCTAGTTGTCAATTATCTGTTTATATTGTTATTGTCTTCCTAAAGAAAGTTGTAGTATATTATATAATAAATGTGATTTGTTAATATATGGGTTGCAGGAGCTACTTTTATCCTTGCGATAAAAAGTTATATATTGGCATCAAGGAAAGAGCGACTAAAGAAGAAGCTAAAGGTAGTCTTTACTCTATGATTTCTCTCAGTTGTGGTTTATCCATTATGAGTACTTAATTTAGATGAACTTGTTGAAAATAAAGTATAGTTGGTTCTTTTAACATTATGATTTCTTATAGTAGTTGGTCCGGGCTGGCCAAAATTATTGTAACTAATATCAAGGATACACATGATAACCTTTTCATTATTTTGTAGGCAATTGTGATCGAGTTGGTTGAACTTTATAGGAAAAGGGATTTGAGCTTCATGGAGGAAAGCAACTTCAACTTTATTCAGTGAAGAAAGTTGAGCTTGCACCTAATCAAGTTGAATCAAAATAAATGCTTAACGAGATGAAAGAATTTTTGAAAAGGGTTTCAAATCGATAAGTGTTGGACACCTTTTAGATCAATATGGAAAATCAAAATTCAATTGATTATTACAATTTTTCAATTGTCAAGCATTTTGTATGACTTTCTGTTATTTCAATCATAACGTTTCATTTGAGAAGCATGTTGAGCTTTTAAACCAAAGCAGGGTAGAACTTTTCATACAAAGCTTCAAGAGGTAGAAAGAGTTGTAACATTTGCCATTATCTAGATTCTCATCATCAGTACATTCATGGCAAGGTAGAGAGAAATTTGAAATCCAAATAACTAATTCAAACTTACAATGGTTAAGCTTAGTTTCTACAAGGCTTTTCGTCATTACTTAAGTTTACTTCAATTGTGATTTGATTTGAAACATGGTTGATTTTTAAATTGTGAAATATGGAGTTTTCAAACTAAATTAAATATGATAAATGACATAATGAGGATGGGATTACAGAGATAAAAACAAGTTTTTAATATATATGAGCAATATTTTAAATAATTGTTTATTTATGAAAAAATTATTTGATGTCACAAAAATTATGCTAGCATTATAATGGTGCCTTTTCTCCCATGAATTTTTTTCTTATGCAATTCATTAGCCACTTCTGCAAACCTTGGTACAATCGTCACGAGCCTCGCTTGTGTTCTAGTGGTCACAACGTTTAATTACAAACTTGTAATGTCCTAATAATTATTCCCATATGCTTAAGTCATATCATAATTTATTATTAAATTATTACGCTTTGACATTATGATTTTTCAGTTTGAAAATATAACATAGGTAGAAAAATAACAATAATAATTTTTCTTTATTTAAAATCAAACTAGAAGTTAACGTATACATAATTATATGTAATACTAATTTATAGCTGAACTAGCTAAGTAATAATAAACACAATCATCTAATCACAAGTCTAAATAGTATATTGTAATAACAAGTAAACAATTCCACAAATACATAGTAGCTACTAATCACATATCATAAACAATAAATAATCTCTGGCTAACAATAGTCTCGTCATCAATTAACTAAAATACTAAAAAGTTAAATGGGTCTAATCAACAAAAGTATTATAAATAGAATTAAACCCTATATGCTCTTTAGGTACGTACTCCTCCTTAAGGGCCTCCCAAAGGAAAGAGGTGAGAACTCAAAAGTTCCCAATAAGGATAAATGTACACATAAATTAGTGTCATCGAAAGTTCCCACCTAGGTTTATTTTTGAAAAGCATGAACATACATTAAGATTCAATTAATAAGTTCCAAAAATCTTTACCAAAGAAGGATGTCTTTTAATATGATCTTTCTTATTACGGATACACTTCAAAATTTACATGTGTGCATGACAATCCAATTAATATCTACGTACACGATATTTGCATATAGTCACATGAAACCATTAGTCCAATCTTTTTTAGTATATTTCTTTATACTTCTCTTTCTTTATTCACCCACTTTAGTCAATCAGTAGGGTAATAAGCTCATACCAATAGTTGGTCATCATCAGTATCAGGGGGGATAAAGTGGGTGATCCAGTGGGATTACATCTTCTTAGGAGAGATTGGAATTATTACCTATAGGGAATTATATCCGTTAACATTTCATGTAGATGAATGTATGTATACATATCTTGACATCATACTGTCACACTTAACAAGCATGTCATCATATTGTAATAACTTATTCATAATATAACAATCAAATTTACACAATATCTCAAAGAATTTAGAAAAGCTTATCCTATGAACGTTTAAAATTTTAAATCACATTATAAACTTTCAAGAGACTACAACACAACTAAAATAAATGTAATCAAATCTGAAAGTAACACAAATTGATAGAATAAGTTATTAAGATCATTCTGGGAATTTTAAATAAGATTTATATTTAAGTGGTACAACTCTAATACCACCAAAATTATATATGAAGCCAAAATACATGTATGCATATTAATAAGTTATGCATTTAGGCATCCATTATATATATAAGAATGATGATAAAATGATAATTAAATTACTAATAAAATTATATATATCTATAATAATAATATTTAAGACTCATTTGGAGAAAATTTTTCCATATGTCACTTCTAAAGTAATTTAGGCCCACAGTTTTCAAAGTTTTAATAATTAATATTTTTAAAAAAAATCATAATTATAATTATTATATATCATTATAATATCATTCAAGATTATTAGCATTTAATAGTAAAATTACGTTGCAATGATTAATTTAGGACCCACAAATTTTAAAACTTTAATAATTAATAATTTTAAAAAATACCTATAATTATTATATGTCATTAAAGTATCATTCAAGATTGTAGTGCAATTTTACTATTATCAACATATAATAGTAGAATTGCACTACAATTATTAAATAATAAATTTTAAATTTTGAATTCAAAAATTTGTTTTAAACATATGTAAAAGACAAACTAAAAAAAGTGTAAAGGATAATAAGAATAAAACATATGTGAATTTCATTTTGCTATTATAATGATATAAACATTTTTAGTATATCATTAAAACATATGTAAAGGACTAGCTAGAATACATTTGATTTAAATATCAAAATGACAAAGATTAACATTTGACAGTAAGGATAAATGAAAAAGGATAAATGGATTACAAATCCACTTAAAATTTAAAAAAATAAAAAGGATCCAAGATAAAGGATCTATTCAATATGATATCATAATTAATTAACAAAGTGCCACAATCAAAATGAATCTACATTAAATATATATTTAAAAATAAAAAATAAAATAAATTTTCTTAATTTTTATGAGATATCAATTATATTCATCGGACTTAATTAACAAATGCTAATCATAATAGTGTCATAATTAATTATTAGGTATCAATTATATAGATCATCGATCATAAATATGGATCTTTTTCAATTTTTTGTGTGCATAAATTAGTTTCAATTAGTTTTGGTATGTAATTTAAACTTTTACGTGCAAAAATCAATTTTAGATATATGAGCAAAAAACATAATTAATTATTAGATATAAATTATATCATCATCAATGATAAATAAGTAAATTTTTAAATTTTTTGTGCATAAAAAATTGATTAAATTATATTTAAGAAGAAATGACGATAAATACTCTCATTTTCTTAAAATTTATATTTTTCAAAAGATTATTTTAAAACCTTATTACAAAATATTTAGAAAAAATTACAAAAGTGTAAATTTTCAATTCCAAATCAAATTTTAAATTTCAAATTAAGTGAAATCAATGTTATTTTCATATTTTGAATTTTAATTTAATAGTCACAATTTAGATCTTCATATCCTATAATCATATCATATAATAATTATAATACAATTAAAAATCTATTCTAGGGAAAACTTTGCCACATAGCAAATTTTCTTTCAACAATAATTTAATATGTGAAAATTTTTTATGAAAAAAAATAAACATTCATATCCTATATATATATTGTACGTATATCATTTGTGCACATTTAAGTCAATTTATTATAATATTTAATCAAATCATTTTATTATGACATAATATTATCATAATTAATAAATATAATCAATTTACACATAAAAAGATCAAGAAATCACAATCTAATAAATTAATCATTGTCAAAATAAATTTAAATTATATATATTTATTTATTTATATACGTTGATAGATAGTTATAAGCAATGCCCATTATATATATGGAAATAGTAGTATATTTGAAATTCAAATAGTTGCCTATTACCACACTACAATTTTATTATTGTTAATGATTATTGATGAGAGAATTATGTTGTTTTAATTGAAATTTATTTCCTTTCAATTGTAATTTTTTTCACATTCTTTCATTTTAGATGCCTATATAACAAATAGTTCATCTTATCTGTGTAACTTCCTTTACTAATTATACTACTTCCTCTTTTTATTGTGTCTTCATTTAGGAAATAGTGGCAACAAGGTGGTTTCGTAAATGGTAAAGGGAGTCTGTCTAAGTTTTTATTTTTTTAATTAATTTAATAGTTTTTCTTTATGCTTCTTTTTTTAGAATATTTTACCTATAAATTGGGATGTTTTTATCATCTTCTAAGTTGTACTCTAGAATTTCTAATTATTGTTCTCATTATAAAAAAAGAAAGAAAAAAAATTTTATTGCCTAAAATCTACAATGTAATGTCTTAAGATGATTTATACTTTTATGAAAATATTGTGCCCATTGTTTTGAAGTGATTCGCTTAATGGAGAGCCCTCTAGGGTAATCCCCATGTTATGACTAACTTGTTGACGATAATCACCTTCTCATGAGGAAGTTTATGGATATGTTGTTAAGACATATTGCAAGCAAAACAAGGTGCTATGGGTTAAGGGGTTGGTGTTGTGGCAATACGTATTACTTGGACATCAACTCTTGCTTTTTGAGTACTAAAATATAAAATATGACAATCATAATTAAAAATTGGAAATCAATTACAGATATACTTATGCTATCAAATAGTGCTTACTCAAATTATCAATCGTAAATTTTATACTATTGGGAAATAATAATATTAATTAGAAATCAATATTTGTGTTAGTTTTTCTATTTTTGCCTTTATATTTAATTTTAATCTTCACATTCTTATTAATCTTTTTTAACATCTTAGTGTTATTTGTTTTCAAGTCTTAATGATTGTTGTAATATACCAGTACCATGTTGCATAGATAAATTCTGTAAAAGAGCCATGGTGTTTTTATGTTAGGATTATTTGATAGTAATATTCTTAACTTTGGAAATTCAAAGCTTCATATTGAAGTAGTTTTGATTGACGAATATGTAAGTATCACTTTTTTTTTGTTTATTTCTATTATATCTATGTATTTATTAATCTATATCACTTTGAAAGGAGGAAAGATTCATGCCCCAATAAAAAATGGACATTGATTTTTAAATTTTTCAATAAGCTAGAAGATAAGGAATATCAAATGTTAATTTTGGTATTGCTTTAAATAATAGTGATTTTAAGATTACCAAACATCAATATCACTTGATTTTAAGCATCAAACCTCTAGAAAGCTCAAAACATCAAAAAACTCATATTTAAATATAAAAAATAAAATAAAATTTCATAATTATTGTGAGATATCAATTATATTCATTTCATTTAATTGATAAATATCAATCATAATAATCGTAATTAATTATTAGATATCAATCATATCAATCATAGATGATAAATTAATATTTTTTAACTTTTTTTTTGTCATAAATCAATTTCAATTATTTTTGGTATTTAATTTAATCTATTTGTTTGTTCAAAAATAAGTTTTTTTATATATCATCACAATCATAAATCAGTTTTTTTTCTTTCTAAAAAATTGACTAAATGATTTTTAAGAACCAATAAATGCTCTACGTTTTCTTGAAACTTATACTTTTAAAAAATTTATTTTTAAAAACTAACTACAAAATTGTCACAAAAAATTACAATATTGTAAATTTTCAATTCAAAATCAAATATTAAAATACTAATTAAGTGCATTCAATTTTATTTTCATATTCTGAATATTTTAAATTTAATATATATTCCTAGATATCATAAATAACATATGTTCCTTTTCAATTCAAATAGCTACATGGTTGAATATAACGGAAGAGAGAGATGAAATTAAATCATTAACTAAAAGGGGTAAGAGAAAAAATGGGGTTAATTTTTTTCTTCAATTGTTTGATCATCATTTAAAAATAGAAAATAGTTGTATTTTATTATTATCTGTAAATATTGATTATCAACTATTTATGAATTATTCATAAATTAACTTTATCTATTTAGATTAAATTTATTTATAATTTAAGATGTTTAGAAAATATTAGTGAATTGTACAAGTAAAAAAAAATTATTAAGAGAATATTATGAATATACTTTACTTGGTTTATAAATCTAATATTTAATATTAGTATATTAAAGAACATACAAAAAAATAAAAAGCACATAATTTTTATTTTAATTATTGAATTTATATTAAATTTTGTACAAGTATATTATAAATAAATTTTATTTGTATATTTTGTGCAAATTTTCTTCAATTTGAATTTGTTAAACCACTATTAGGAGGTCAATTGAGGGATAGAAAGGGACATACAATTTTTTTAATTAGTTAATCCTTAGTTTTTAAAAAATAAAAAATAAATAATAAATAATACTTTCAAGTTGATTCTAATTAACTATGTTATGTATAAAATGATATAATAATATAAAAATTTTTGTTTAAAATTTTTGTTATATGATTCTTATTATTTAAATATAAAATTTTTAAATATTTATGAAAAATATTATATTTTCCATAGATTTTAAAATATTTGTATATATTAATTTAATATGAAATAAGTCCCATGCATTGTGTGAGTAAAAAACTATACTTTTTTTTAAAAAAAAAGACTATGCCATTTTTCAAGATAGAACGTTGCTCGCACCTACCCTTGAGGTAGTTGAAATGGTCAATGAATTTAATTATTCTTTCTCATATTCTTGGCGAGGAAATGGAGCATTTGAGTTCTAATTCATATTGCATAGCATATGAAGATTTGACAATGAAGCGATTAGATAACTGTTGAGTTTTTAACTAAATAGTGTTTTAATATTCCAAATCATAAATTAGTTTTGAAGAAAAGAGTCTCAATTATGATATTAAGAAACATGATCAATTTTCTGGATTGTGTAATGAAACATGGTTAATAGTTGAAGGTTTGGGAAATAATGTCATTGAAGCAATTGTAGTGACAAGGTTAATAAAATTAGAGAAAATATTTACATATCTCAAATGAATCTAATACATCATGCCTCTCAAGTTTCAAAGGAGACAATTTACGTTATCACTCTATACTTTGCTATAACCATTAGTAAAAGTCAAAGGTAATATTTGTGATTTGTGGATTGTTTATATCCAAATCTATCTTCACTCATGGGTAATTTTATGTGGCTATCTTCAATAAAATCAACAAATGATTTGAAAATATCAATATTGGATGATAATGGGCAACTTTACAATATAACCAGAAATGTTGTTTATCTAGAGGTGTTTTAAAAGATTTAAAGTTTAAGTATAAATCTATGTTTTATATTTCTTATTTACTTTAATTTATTATATAACATATTCATTACATTTTATTGCCAAGTCTTTACATACTTTAGTACTAATATATATTTATATTATATAATGTAGGGTATTATATGAAGATCAAAATTTGAAACAAAGATCCTATATAATTAATCCTTTGTAATATATAACTTTTAATTGTAAACATCATTGTTAATTATTTATTTTTGTTAATCAATTTAAAAGACTATCATAAATTATTTTTATTATTTACTAAGTTTTAAAATATTATTTTACTTATAATCCATATATATACGGGATTAAAATACTAGTATATATATATAAACAACCCATATATGCAGGGGATAAAAACAAACGAAACAAATCCAATCCATGGCTATATATGCATATTGTCCAGGGGCAACTTTATCTCGTATAATAATAACTAACAACGAGAATTGGATATCCTTCAGATTATAATGTAAAGAAACTAATAGCAATGCCTATCGTGAAGAGCTGGACATGGACCGATGCAAATCAATTGGGAAAATTATTCATGGTCGAACATACCAAAAGTAATAAAACAGAAATATCTGTACAAAAACCCGTACTTGATTTGAAGATTAATGGAATTTAGAGACTCTTAAGACTTGTTGAAGCGAAAAAGGGCAAAGTTCTTCCTGTTTATGCTTGAGTGTGCAACGACTTCAAGAGGGAGAATTGGGGATGAATTTTGTTCCTCCAAAAGTGAAGAGGTCTTGTGTTTGAGAGGGTAAGATCAAACATCACTCTAACCATAAAGCTTTGGGAAAGGATCAAAGAGATGAAGTGAACAGTGTGTAACCAAATGCTCTGCTAAAGCTACGTAGTGGGAGTTAAAAATAAAAGTGAGAGAATATGGATAGTGGGGAACTAGTTTTACTCTTAAGAATAGGGATAATGGGGTCCTTCCTTTCTTATTAATTACATATAGACTCTCTTTTGAATAAAAAAAAATCTAATCATATCTTATCTTTGAAAATTAATATTCTCTTAATATATGTTATATATTTTATCCTGGCTAAAATCCATTATTCTTATACTATCCATATTGGACCAAATATTATTCTAACACATCAATTAATTCCACAAACATAAATAAAAGAAACTAAGAATAAAATAAATTGGGGCCTTACACAAACTTCTTCTCAATTAAGAGTTAAGGTTGTATACATCGAATGTCCCAAAAAACTAAATTATACAATGGCAAGAGTATCATGTAATGTGTTTCTGTTTGATTCATTTGTTACAATGCACAGATCCAATAATCTTGGACCTAGTATGGTGAGGTCCAATGATGTACTCTACATATAATATTGCATGTTAGTGAAATCAAATGAATAATGTTGGAAAAAAATAATTATATAACCTATGATTAGGTGAATATGAGATATTTTAATATCACAAGGTAGTCTTCTCCTATTTTAAAAAGCAATTCAGTATATCGATTGACTAATTAAAAGAATGAACTTGAATTTACTAGGCAAATACAAATAATTCATATATATCCTCATAATTTAGTTAAAATTATTAAATAGGTTCTATTTTTATGTTTTTAAATCAATATTGTTTTAACTTAGCATTGACTAATTTTACATTTTACGTAAATTTTTAGTAATTATTATTATATTTCTCTATTGAATATATGATATAGAAAGCTTCCATTATTGTATATAACTATTGCGCATATCCCTTATTAATTATGTAATCAATTAATAAACAATTATGGGAAAATATTTTGAAAAATCCTAAATTTTATAGTATAAAAGTAAGAGTTTGATTTTAATGCATTGACAGTATAAAGGAGTTTTACTCCATTATCCAATCAATTTCTCTATTTAAATGACTTTTCAAATAGTAGGGGGTGGAAGTTAACAATATTTGTGGATATGACATTATATGATTAGATAGTGTAAAACTATTTGCACAATCGATATATCAATTAAATCGTAAAAGGAAATGCATTAATTAATATTAATAACTTTTATGTATTGCCTCATTACACTTTTTTAGGTGAACAAGGGTATTCGCCAGAAATAATGATTAATCCTAGTTACAAGATATTTTTTATACACATTGTCAAGAATCAAACACCTGTTTCCTCTTTAATTTACAATTTTATTCATTTTGTCAAAAATGCTAAATAATCAAAATGTTGTTTTGGAAATTTTTATTAGAAAGATCGATATAATATTATTTTGAACTTCTAGATGGGTGAGTGATCTTTCCTACCTAGAATTATCCAACTACTCAAATTTAACCTGACAAAATTAGATAATTACCTAGTTGCGGACAACACTATATATAAGTTCTCTAGGAGGTGACCAAAAACTTATCAAATTCAAATTCTAAAAGATTAGGTTAACAGGAGTCCTATTTTTTTTCCAAGAAGATGGAATTGCTATCATTCGCAAAGCGCTGAGAGCATTGGCAAAGAAAACCCTCACTGATGCTATTGTCAATCCGATGAAGGAGACCAATCAATCTTCAAAGTTAATACAATTCGTTATCAACCTTGGCCAGGTATTCTCTTTCTCAATCTTAGGACTTGTAATATGCTTTAAGGGTTGAAATATTACCAAGATTTGTTTTGTTTAATTATGAGAATTAAGGAATAAGAATTCATGTTAGCATATTTTATGTAAGTTTCAAATGGACATTGAATTTTACATGATTATGTATCAGACTAGTCACAAGGTAATCACAAAAACGAGAGATGCTTGTATGGCCTTGCAAATGATACTCCAATCCAGGAATTAGATAGGATGAGGGCTTCCATGGGATCAAATCTTCTAGCAAAACTCTACTTATACACGGTAAACATTTGGTGTAATATCATTAAATTCCTGGATAGAAGTGCTTCCTACAATTTTCTAGAAGACTAGAACATGCAGTTGTCAATTATGTATTTATATTGTTATTGTCTTCCAAGTTGTAGCATGTTATAATAAATGTAATTTGTTTATATATAGGTCAGGAGTTCCTGTCATCCTTGAGGTACAAAGTGATGTATCTACATTAAGGGAAGAGAAACTCTCTCTATTAAGGAAAGAGAAACTAAGGATGGAGTTAGGTTGTCTATCATTTCTCTTGGTTGTGGATTATCCATTTTGAGTATTTATTTTAGAGAAATTTCTTGAAAACAAAGTATAGTTGGTTCCTTTAACATGATGTGCATGCATTTTATCTAAAAGTTGTTAGAGGGAAGATGTTAAATTGAGAATAAATGCATTATTTTGATTTTCCCATAGTAGATGGTGGGGGAGAGGAAATTGTTGTAATCAATATCAAGAATACACATTCTGACATTTTTATTGCTTTGTAGGCAATTGTGATGGAGTTGGCTCAACTTCATACAAAAAAGCAATTGGAACTTCATGGAGGAAAAAAACTTCAACTTCATTCACCAAAGAAAGTTGAAGCTGCACCAAATCAAGATGAATTAGACCAAAATGCTTGATGAGATGAAAGAACTTCTAAAAAGCACTTTACTTCTTAACTTGTTGGACACCCTTTTAGATAATTGTGGAAAATAAAAGTCCAATTGATTATTACAACTTTTCAATTGTCAAGCATTTTCTCTGACTTTAGAAGTATCAAAATCCAATATGCAGCGTATCTTTAGAGTTGCGGCTTCCATACTACTGCTTTGTGTTGTTTTCTACTTTATTTTAATCGTGTATTCTTGTTATTTGTTGCTTTTGTCTGTTTCCCCATGCTCCTTTTGTGGGTGAGGTTAAATAATATAATTATTGAAACAAAATTGTCAAGCATTTTGTTTGACTTTTAGTCATTTGAATTGTAATACTTGGTTGATTAGGAAGTGTTCCTGACCCAAATTGTAATTTGAATTATTATGGATGATTAAGAAATAGAATAATGATTACATGAGCAGAAGAAAGTCCTAGTGTGAGCCTTCAAGTGATCTTGAGTGCATGGGATGATGTCCTATGATGTGGTATGCTTGGACGAAGGTTGACATTATGGCCTTAGGAACCATTCCCTTTTGTGGCATGGTAGGTTTTGAGCCTTGCAATTCCTAATAAGGGGCATATCGCCCTACTAGGGCTACTCATGAGATGGTAGAGAAGTTTTCTCCCCTCCAAAGACTAAGACATTGTGTTAGTGTAAGAGAAAGAAGAGCAAACCCATTTCTAACAATGAAGAAAACCTTATCCCACATCTCTCTTATTAAAATATCCCAAAAGTAATATCATTCAACCAAGGTGCAATAGGAATCCCTTCTAGAGAATTCTTGTGAAACCCTATTTATATCACAGGAAAGGTGAGTGCTACTTTAGGCCTTGTCAACTTTGGAAATACCAATAATACACTTTAAACATCCATCCATTCAGAACAAGAAGATTGGATATTTGAGAGAGGGAACATATGGATATAGAAAAAAAAAGGTACCCTAGGTAAAGATCGTTAGAAATAGAAAGGAGAAACCTATTAGAGAGGTCATCTTGAGAAAACTGAGACAATGTCTTTGCTCGAGGAGGAAAAGAAAGGCTTCTATTCATCCTCTATCTATCTCTAAAGGCTGGCAAGGTTTATTCTCTATCAAGGCCACCCAGAGAATGTGTTCTCACTTATTACCATTTCCCATATTCTACCTATTAACTTAAAACCCAAGGATTAAGGCTTAACTAACACCACTAATTCACCCCTAAAACCTGGTTTGGAATAGGAAACAAGTCAAGCTTTTAGACTTGAATCGGGTAAAAACTTTCATCATTCATAGGGAAAAATAAGTTTGTGAATAAGGTGGTTAAGTTTGGTTTCATGAATCATTGATCATTGTGATCAACCCTATGTTAAATGCATTTTATCTATGACAGGCATCTAGGTAGCTAGTGATTATGGTGGTCCAGGAAATTTTTTATCCAAATTGGCCCACCAGAGTTAATAAGGAAACAAGTCAAAATAGATTGTTAAAGTCTATGTATATGTTAATTAGGGTGTGTTTAGTTAAGAAGTAAATATAAATTAAAAATTTTATGAATGTGTTTTATGTATAATCTTGCACTTAGAGAGCTTCGTGAAAATTTTCACCCCTAATCAAACATATCGTAAAGATAAGTTTAGATTGAAAGAATAGTTCGTCCGATTTAGCGTTAGGGCCTATTTTGAAGAGCTATTTACATATCACCTACCAATGAAAAAAAAAACTTGATAATTGAACTCAAGTTTGGCAATGTATGAATAAAAGGTTGGCCAGGTGAACCAACCCTGTTAGTTAACATTTTTTTTTTGCATCGTCCTAACTAGTTATCAAGTATTGTAGAAAATTAAATAAATTTAATATTTTAAAATTTTAAAAATAATTTAATAATTTATTCATAATAATTTTTGGTGAGTAATATGGGTGTATCTTTGTAGATAATTGTACCACATCATCTTAATTGTTGAAAACAAGAAGAATTTAATTAATAGAAAAGTACATAAATTTTTCGTAAACAAGGAAATACATTTAATATTTTAGAAAAATAAAATATTCATTTCTTTCTTATTGATGTTGGTAAAAATAAATCATTGAAAAATATGAATGAGATTATTCAGTATTGTTATGAAATATTATTCATTTATGGATATCCATATTAGATAAAATCTATTATAATTTGATGTGATTTTATATCTCTCATCATTTAGCCCTTTGAATTCTCCATATCCAGTACCTTTGAGACTATCAACACTTTTATTTTTTCTTCTCCTCCATTATTTGTTCAAATCATTATTTTACAACACATTATCAGCACGATTTTGCTCTTAAAGTGAGGAAGCTCGTCAATACAAGTGTAGTCACAATTCCTTCTTCTAGGATTCTTGGTTTATGGTGGTGAATTGGGAAAGCGTTAATACAAGTTAGAAATGCTACAATTCTTTCCAGTGCTACTTACACTTACGAACGCATTTATTCTTGGTTGGTTTTTCTTCCCCTAAATTATTATTATTATTATTATTATTATTATTATTATTATTATTATTATAGCATCGATATACTTCAATTTTTTATTATTGTTGAGCTCTACCAATTTACTTGCAAAAGCTCTATCATTTAAGTTAATAGGAAAGCTTGAGATATGACATCTTAACCATATCAATTTTTTTAATTTATCTTAAACATTATATGTTGAGATTCATCTTTACTTAATGAATTTTGGAGACCATTAACTAAGAAAATGTACATCCAGAAGGATTACCTAAAATAATTTTTTTTATGGGTCTTGGAGACACCATTAAAAATCAAGAAAAAATATTGCATCATAATTATTAATTGCTTTAATTTTTAATTTGTTTTTTGTTATTATTTGACTCTATCAACATGTACTCCTTCTATTTTATTATATTTCTATTTATTTAATACTATTTCCAAAAGTGAATAGCAACTATTTCTAGAAGTGAATGTCAACTATTTCCAAAAGTGAATGAAACCCTTTCTTAGAAGTGAATAACAATCATTCCCAAAAGTGAATGAGAATTATAAAAAAAGGATAATCATTCTCTCAAGGGAATAGATCCTTATTATTTAAAATTATAAAAAATATAATTTAGTTATTTCTCTATTTAAGGTGATTTGCATGTTCCCAAAAGTGAATATGTCAAAAGATCATTTCATAAAGTGAATGAATATATTATTCACACCACCTAAAGTGTGTGACATTATAATCTGAAATAAGTTTGTATATTTCCTAAATAGAACATTTCATATTTACACACCCCAAAGCGAATGTATCTCCAAGGATAATTTTGAGTATTTGCAATGTATTATTTTTAGTTTTGAGTATTTATATTAAGTACTTATACTCTCTTGAAAAGAATAATAAATGGGTTTATTTATTTTTCCTTCTTCGCTATCATTATAAAGGATTATGTCTAGATACTTTTAAAAGATCATGCCGATCTTTGATAAAATACAAAGAAGATGTGTGACCATAAAAAGAAAATGGTAATATTTTTAAAAGTCAATTATGATTGCACTTGCAATTACATTATTGATAAATGCATGTTGAAAATTATTCCTCACCTTTAATGTCTTAAATGTGCTAGGAAAGTACCAATGTGAAGAAAAGGGCTTTATAAGATATTACATATAAATCGATTACATATGCCTTATTATGGTTGGAAAAAATAATGAATTGTTCATGAAAAAAAGAATCATGAAACTTGCCTAGTTAGCTCTGCTTCATTCCCTGAAATGAATGTGACAAATTATAACCCTGGAAGTGGCTATGTTTATTAAGTGAATGTAATAAACATTATCGTTATGATATCAAAGTAAATAAAGCACGTACCTATCATACATTGAGACATTTATTTGATTTTTATCAAGTATCATTAAAGGAGAATGAAAAAAGCCAACAACTATTTTTCAAGATACATTATGAAATTATTTCATGATTAATATGAGTCATTTGAATGTATCTTTTTATCATTAAATATTATGATAGAAATATTAATTATTTGATTTAATGAAGAAAGTTTTCTTAGATTTATTATTTGGTACTATTTTTGAGTAATATTTTATTTAAAAAATTAGTATCTGATTGTTCTTAGTATTGAATACAAATAATTATGCTATTTTTGGCATATTTCATAATTATTAATTATATTTTTATGTGATATTATTAAAATCTAACATATCATTCACTTTTGTCATGACCTTGTTTAGGACGTAACTAGCACATAGGAAACTGACCATACAGAAGCCTTTATATGACATGATATGCATAAAACCTCATAATTTCCAATTAACATAATTCAAATAAAAACTAATTGACACATTTTGTATAAGTCATAAACCAATCCATGATCAGTATCCAAATGGTAAAATAATCATTCCAAAAGGGACATAAAATCCTTTACTCGTAATTACATAAATCTACAAAAAAAAGATAACGTAATTAAATATAAATATGTATGGTCCATGAATCCTCCATACAATATTGGAGCACTGTTAACATAATTAAAAAGTATCACTTCACTCTAAAGTGAAGCTCACCAAAAATAAAACTATCAGCTCCTAGGAGGAGGTATCTAGGAAACTCTAGACTAGTAGCTGTCTATAAGGGGAATGAGACGGGTGAGTTTTATTAAAACTTAGTGAGTAGATTATCAAGCTATACATGGGACAATAAGGAAAATACATAGATAGTAATGCGACAATCAAAATCATTTCTATTTATGATATATAATAATAGCAATAATACCAATTTCATGTAAAGCATAAAAAAACATAATTTTTCTAAGGAATTAAAAGAGACAAAATTCTAAATAATTATAAGGCAATGCTTAGTCCCTCATGAACAAGAGCATTTAACTAAGATTGTAACGGTCCTCGTTAACTGTGTCCTCGTGGCCTAATCTAAGTAAAAGGTAATTACCACTCATGGGCAACTTGGTATACCAAGGTTAATGAATTGATGTTGTTAGCTTACAGCTCTGATTCTTCTTAATTCCTATCCAAACATCACTCATAGTCAACATGCTAAAATCTCAAAGCTAAAAATCTTAATTTAGTGCTTTCCACCACTTCTCCAGTTCATATTTGATTTTTTGGAATAAATACTCTCTTTTCATAATTTATTGGAAGTAGATAAAAGGCATGATAATACAATAACATAAAAGCATCAACAATGATCCCATGTATTTTCTAAAAATCATGCATTTTCATGGAAAGATGTAAAATCATGATTTTTCTAACTTAACATAATTTAAAAAGCATGTTCATAGCATAGTAGAATTTCTAAATTTATGAAAGGTATCGATAATATACAAAAACTATTCATAGTGGCCAAAATTAGAGCTATGAACTTTAACCCACTTACCTTGAGGGATTGAGAAGAGGTGCCAACCCCAACAGAGCTCTTGGAGGAGGAATAGCACCAACATCTATCATGGAAATAACAAAACTCATGAATAAACTATAACCACTCTAGAACAACTCTATGAACATTGGGAAGTATCCAAACTTGATAACAACTATGAACATAAACACCCTAACTTATAAATATAAAGGAATAGAGAGGAAACCAACATAAACCATGAACAAATCCTTATCTTAAAGCTTAGAAGAAATAAGATTGGAAGAGGAAGATAGTGAGGACGGAAGAGGAGGTTTAGGAACATGAGTTTAACATTTTTAGGGGGTTTAACGTGTGGGGAGGGGTTTTTATAGTGTGGGGAGGTCGTTTAATAATACTTCTTGTTTTGGATGTTTGTTAGGGTTTGGGAAGGGTCTCACGGCATGCTGAGCAGTGAACCTCCTGACTTTCCTGCCGCTGCAGCAAGCTTATCTAGCTCACTTGCTAGCTTTAGCAAGGATTTCTTACTGTAGGAAGTCTATCTACATAAAACAGTGCAGACTTCAACAACTTTGTGATTTCTAGCAAATCAGGGGTTTCTGGGTACTTAAAGGCTATGCTAGACTTAACTAAGGACACGTGGACCTAAGGCATCACATACTTCCCTCTTAAAGGAGATTTGGTCTCCAAATTTTAAACAATCATACCTTGAGATAGGAAGAATAAAATACTAATCTTCATGTCTTCTTCAGTTCCAACTCACTTCTTCACCGTCTAATGGTTTTCACCGAGGCTACCTTCTTCGAGCAAAACTTCTTGATTTACCTATCCACGATAGCAACTAGCTCTTCTTTATATAATAAACTCTCATCAACCTAAATAGCTTGTGGTGTGAGCACGTGAGACTGACAACACGTACTTTTAAGCATACTAACATGGAAAACTGGGTGGATAATGATAAATTGGATGGTAATGCCAACCTATAGGCCACTACTCTAACTCTCTTAGAATCTCAAAGGCCGATGTAATTAGGGTTCAACTTGCCTCGCTCCGAACCCCAGAAGCATATGGTTATCAACCATAAACTCCAAGTCTTGATAACTATTATTATGTGAGAACTCTATCAGGGGCAAGTGGTTATACCAACTCCCACTAAAATCCAAAACACGTGCTCTGTGCATATCTTCTAGGCCTGAATTATTCTCACTACTGGTCGTCTCCTGGGATAAAAAGCTATTGTTAAGTCCACAAGCGTCCTAAGGGCTTCCTGAAACGCCCTCTAAAATAGCGAAGCGAACTAGGATCCTATTGAGATGGTGGCTACTGACACTCCATGCAACCTGACTATCTCATCAATATATAACTAGGCATATTGTGTTGCACTAAAGGTGGTCTTCACGGGTAGAAAGTATTCCTACTTGGTCATTCTATCCACTATCACTCAAATGGAATCAAAACCTTTAGTGATCTGGCAACCCAACCATGAAGTCCATGATTATCCTCTTTCACTTCTTCTCAATCTCTATTTGAGCAAACCCTATAGGTCTTTGATGCTTAGCCTTGACTTGCTAACACAACAAACATTATGACACAAAGTTGCTAACATATTTCTTCATGCCTTTCTACCAAAACAACTGCCTAGATCTTGATACATCTTGGCTAAACTAGGATGAACTGAGTATGTTGCACTATTAGACTCTTCCATCGCTCTTCTCTTCAACCATTCACATTAGGCACACACAAGTGATCCCCAAACGTAACACACCTTTCACATCAAGTGAGAACTAAGAATTCTCCTCCTTACATTTCTCCTTGCTATGCCTTGATATGCTCTACCAAGGTTGATTGAGCCCTGATATGAGTCAAGAAAAATCCCTCATCACTCAAGCCAAACTAAACTCCCTTGGCTTCGAATTCGTGGATACCTTCACTATTAGCTGACTTACTAGTGCTATATAAGCCAGGCTGCCCATAGACTTCTTGTTTAAAGCACTGCTACAACATCATAATTGCATAGATGATAGAAAATCATGCAATCATAATCATTTAACAACTTTAGCCATCGTCTTGCCTTATATTTAGATCTTCTGGAAGATGTACTTCAAGTTCCTAAGGTTCATGAAGATCTCACAAGTCTCTCTATAGGCAATGCTTCCAAATCATCAAGACAAAAACCACAACTACCATTTCCAAATCATGAGTAGGGTAATGCTGGTCATGCTTCTTGAGTTACCATGAGGCATAAGGTACAACTTGCCATGTTGTATTAGGACACAATTGTGATGTATGGGGCCTATGTGCCCTTATATAAGTATAATACGGCCTAAGGGTCCTCGTGACCCATTACGTTGTTGAACGCTTCAGATCGATGAAAAATCCCAAATATTGCAGAATTGGAATCTCTACGACTGCTATAGTGGTAGTTAGTGCAATCGCACCACTTTTGGGTGTGGGTGAGCACTATATTGGTGGTATGGTTGAGCATTAGGTGCTCGTGTCATTGGAGACCCCTATAGTAGTCATGTATTGGTACGTCCACGTCCTCGTAATATTATAGTGGTCATAGTGGTCATAGACCACTATAGTGGTGTCCCTGATACAAGAACATGCCAAAACGGCGTAGTTTTATTAAGTGATCTCCAAATGCTATAAAAATTCCTTCTCCATGCATGTTCTGATCTAGAAACACGAACCTTAGTTTCTCTTGATCATCTCCCACCCTTTCACCCTCTTCATCCTTTAATCCTACCTCCCCCACTCTTTCACCCTCTTAATAGGTTATGCCAAGTTTCTTCCTTTTCCTCCTTTTGATGTGATTGGGTGTTTATGCCATTGTTGTTGTCTACTTTGGGTACTCTCCTAATATCCATAGAGTTGTTTTAGTATGGATATAGCTAACTCATGAGTTTCATTATCTTCATGGTAGACATTGGTGTCATTCCACCGCTGGAGCTTTATTGCTCCAGCTCCTCTTTCCGACTTATCCAAGTGAGTGGGTTTTAGTTTATTGCTCTAAGTTTGGCCATTGCGAGTAATTTCCACACAATGTTGATTCCTTCCATGAATTTAGAAATTTAATAGCTATTAACATGCTTTTAGAATTAATCCAAATTAGAGAAAATTATGATTTTTTAGCGTTCATGAAAATGCATAACTTTTAGAAGATAGATGGGACCATTGTTGATGCTTGTATGCTATTTATGTTATCATGCATTTTAACTACTTCCAATAAATTATGAAAGAGAGTATTTATTCCAACACCAAATGTGAATTGTAGAAGTGATGGAAAGCACTAAGCTGAGATTTCTAGCTTTGAGATTTTAGCGTGCTGATAGTGAGTGATATTTGGATAAGAATTAGAGAGGAAAAAGCTGTGAGTTAATGACAGTGAATTTGTTAACCTTGGTATACCATGACGCTCACAAGGCACAACTACCCTTTACTCGATTAGTCTATAAGGGACATGATCCATAAGGGATTGTTATAGTCTGAATCAAGCGCTCTTGTCCATGAGACCGTTATAGCCTGGATTAGATGCTCATGTTCACGAGGGCTAAGCATTACCCTTATGACTTATTCACCATTCTGCTCTCCTTTAATTTCTCAATAAAATTTATTATGTTTTCTTATGGTATATGTGAGATTGATGAAATTATTATTTTAATTATGTAATATGAAAGAATTTTCTTCTGGTTACTCATTATTATTTATTTACTTTTCTTTGTTGTCCCATGTATGGCTAATGATGATAATCCACTCCTTATCCAATTTTAAGCTTTCTCCTTATCTCAAGTGAGCTATGCCACCTGTTAACTATCATTATCATCATCATCAGGAACATACATTAGTCAGGACCAATCGCATTTGGCACCTCAAGCGGCTATTTTGAGCCTAATAGAGATAGTTAATGAATACATTAGGAGCGAGTAGTCACGGGAGCACGACCAGGCTTGACGAGCTTAGCCATGGGTCCGTAGCTGGCATAGTCCGTAAGGGCCACCCCTCAATGACCTCTCTAATGCATCCGCTACCATGCAACTTCAGGCGTAACAACAACCAAAGCTCAGGGCTCCAATATACTCGAACCAATGTATCAAAACTATAGGAAACGCCATTTAAGTAGATGCTTGTTAGGGATAACCAATACTACAATTGCGGCAGGAAGGGCACAAGAAAAAGGATTACCTACTACATCAAACATGTAGAATCTGAACGCTCCAACTTTTACTGTCATTTAGAAATTACCGAATACCCTAGGTAATTCTTATATAAATTAAAACCGAACAATCCTCAATAGAGGAATATAACATTAGGAAAGAGGTTATGAGCGATTCCTGAAGAGTCGCAAGCCCCAAATTTCTGTACGTGTAAAATGACCAAAATGCCCTGAGGTTATTTACTCAGAAAATGAGGATCATGGGCCCGTCCTCAAGGGGATGTTCTGAGGATAATAGGGGATTGTTTGTGTTATGTGTGTTAATAGAGGAGAATCTCAATTTTGAGTTTCGACGCGAAATGACCAAAACGCCCATGCGGCGTTTTAACTTGATTCGTACGAACTAAGTCCAAACCTCACTAAAATGTTTTAAAACATGTTTTTAAGCTATGATTAACCATTAGTTAAGCTCGGGTGGTCTCGGCAATTTTTAAGTAAAATTACCATTTTGTCCCTCTCTTTGTGAAGTTTTGCGATTTTGAGATTTTTGATTCGTATAGCAAAACATAAGCAATATTAGGCTCAAATTAAAGGTTATTAGATTCTAATTATTAATCTAGAGTCAAAATTATTTATTTAGATTGATTAGAACTTAAAATTGCTTAAAAACACTCAAATTGCTTACTAATTCACCTAAGCCCTTAATTGTAAATTCTCTAATTTGCAAAGATACCTACCTACACCTACATAATACATGGAACACACAAATTTTATCCTCCTTGGGCTGTAATGCACAAAATTTTGGTCCATAATGCATCAGAAAATTTGTCAAAGAATGCACAAAAACCAAGGTATGAAAACAAGGAACCATGAAAACATGATTCCATGTTTTAAGCCACCAAACAAGATGATTTTTCTTCCTTGTTTCCTCCTCAAATTTGGTCAGACTTTCCTCCTCCTTTGTCCATTTATGAGCCTCAAAATCTCTATAAATAGGCATGCTTGAAGGAGTGTTAGAGGCCTTAGTGCATAACTTACACAATTCTAGTTTTTAGAAGCACCAAAAGCTTTCTTTCTTCCTCCTCTTGGCTGAAACTTCTTCTCCCATTTCTCAAAGAGATTTTCTTTCATTTCACTCAAGGAAACCAAGTTCTCTTCCTTTCCTTCAAATAAAATTAGGTAGGGAGTTGTTTTTAAGTTTAATTTCAAGTATTGATAAGTGTTGTTCTTGGTTAAAATGATGATTTTATGTACTTTCTTCTTGCTTCATATTTCGATTTCCTTCTCCTTTTCTTCTTGTATATTTCGACCTTATGGCCTAGATTATGATGAGACCATGGTTTGATGATGAGGTTCTTGAGTGTTGGTTGCAAAGCCTTCATAAGTTAGACCTCTAAAACTTGAAGGTTTCATTAGTTTTCAAAGTTTTGAAGCAACTATGTTTTTATGATAAAGGTCTTGAGTTTAGAACTTGAAAAATATATTGACACTTATGTTTCATTTCTTGTTAAGCTTTGTTTTTAGTTTAAAATGATGTTTAACAATTTTTCATTTCTAGATGACTCTTGAACTTCTCCTTTTCTTGCCATTTGATTGAAGGCCTAAAAAAGTTTTCTAGGATAGCTTGATAATAAAATCTTTAAAACTCACTTTGTCTTGCTAAGATATATATTAGGTTGAAATTATAATTCTTTTAAAGTCTTGAAGGAGCTCTAGTAAAGAAATAAAAATGAACTTGCATCCATGTTTAAGTTTATGCCTTGCACATCATGTTTACTTTTAATGTCATCACTAAATTCTCAAGAATAAATAAATGAACTTGCATACCTCATGTTTAAATTTTCAAGCTTGCATTTCATGTTTATGTTTCAAGTTGTCACTTAATCTCTAAAGATAATAAAGAAGATGCATCTCATATTTATTTTATGCTCTCACTTTATTTTATAATGGCTAAAAGAATCAATGCATGACATGTTTATTTTATGTCATCACTTAAAGATCCTAGAGTTCAAAGACTTGCCCAAGTATCACAAGCAAAGTTGGAACCATGGTAATAAAAACTCTAAAGCTTCCTTAAGATTATGGGAGTCAAAGAATTCATTCTTTAAAAAGTCTTGAGTTTGGAGCTTAATAAGATGTAATAAGAGTTCTCTCTCCTTCACTGATCAGTGCGAACTTGGCGCTGGTTTCTTAAGATTATCTTCTCCTTCCACTGGCCCAGTGCGACTACCGCGCTCCAGTTTCTTGCATCATGTTTATAATTCCAAGTTATCACTTTATAAAGACAAGATTAAAATGAGGTTGCATAGCATGTTTATAATTCTAGTTATCACTAAATCTCTAAAGCTCAAGACTTGCTCCTTTTATCTTAAGTGAAAATTTTAATCATGAACATTCTTTCAATGTATAAAACGGCCTCATGATTGAGGAAGGCCTAAAGTCCTATGACTTCTTTCAATTTTAACAAAAAGAATTAGTTTCTAAAGGAGTTTTGAGGTTTTACAAATATTTTACGAAACCAATATACATGTGTACTTGAAATGTGACTTCAAGCAATTATATGAGGTTCATGATTCGGCCACTAATATGAGTTTAGTACCACTGTATGATGATGGTTTAATATGTTTGAAGTTGTGATAATTATGGTTTATTGCTAAAGGAATGATTCTATGCATGTTAGAAATAAAACTAGCTTCCTAGAAAACCGTAAAAGCAAGATTTCTAGGACTCTAGAGAATGAAATTTATGCATTCTGTCCAGAACCTTTAGTGGCCTTAAGAACCAGATTTTATTATGTTTAGATAAGGGACAATGATTCATAATTGGTTTAGTAATTAATTTTAGCATCATAGGGAAAGGGTAACGAAAAGGGTTAAAAACGTAACTTCTACACACGTAAAACCTTAAGAATAACTTACTGCCTATGCTACCCCATATAGTCTAATAATGTTCTTAAGGCTTATAATTGATTGTAATAAATCCCTTAGATGCATAAGTAATTAGTTTGATAATTAAGGTTACCCAATTTTAGAGAAAGGAGCTTTACTGAGAATTTTAGATGACATCTTTTGATGTTTTGGAATGTCATTTATATGATGATGTAATGCCTATGAGAATTTGATATTATTGAATGATTTCATGGCTTGCATGTTATAGTTGTTATTGCAAACAATGAGAATGTTTATGCATCTTGATGATTATGATATAACATGCTAAAACTTAATGGTGACTTAAACTTATGAGGAAATGATCCTTTGGATCCATCAGACTATAGGTGGTGAAAAGGTGATCCTGAGAAATGATCCTTTACCCATCATACTATAGGTGGTGAAAAGGTGATTCTTGCCTAGCCCGTTCTCTCAAAAGGGTAGAGTCGAGATTTTAACTTATCAAAAGGAATAAGTATATGCTAGTGACGACTAGTAAGGTATGAGCTCATAACCTAGATTACTCCCAAAAGGGTGGAGTATAGGGTGGTCCCAAGGAAAATAATGATGATGATGACAAGATTTTAAGTCACCTAGGAACTAAAGAAATGAAATATGTGCACCATGTCTTGTGCATAGCTATTATGGTATGATGTTCTTCTATGCATAGCATTTATGAGATGATGATGAGAAATATGATGTTCTTCTATGCATGTTATTATGATATGATGATGAGGAATATGATGTGTTGATGAAAGGAAAAGTTCATTATAAACATGACATGCTAAGTTTATGATGCATTATAAGACGCATGATTAAAACGACGAACCTCGATAAAGTATATTTTCGAACTTAATAAATCAATCTTAGCATGCTCACTATTTCATAATGAAACTCTAAGTTCCTGAGGACGATGATGATGACACAATGCATCATGAGGTGAGTATCCTACTGAGATTCTTTTATAAGTTTCTCACTCCCTTATTTTTTATCTTTCCATCTCGTCTTCAGAAATAGAAGGAAGTGTTCGTGAATACGTTGAGGCTTTTACTTGGTAGCTAAACTTGATCTTGCTAGTTTCACTCGTATATTTCAGATATCTATCCCTATCCTTGGAGTGTTATTACTAGGTGTCATTAATGGATGTCCTTCCATCCATATATTATTTATGTTTTGTTAGATTGCCTACACCTAGTCTTATTCTATTGGTAGGCAAACTATCTATGTGTTATGTAATTATGGATGTTATATGATGGAGCCAATATGATGTGTTTTTCATGCTATATCTGCATGTTATTAGCTTTATTTCGATTATTGTTCACGTTATGTGCAGCTCACGTTTTCAATTATGTTTTAAAAAAATGGCTCGTAATTTCACTAAGTATTTTCAAAGTATGATGAAAGAACTGAAGAAAGAGTAAAGTCTAGTAATTAATCAGATACAACCTAGGTGTATTAGGTTAATTATTAGGGTGTTACAAATCACAATAGAACCATGAATTATGCATGTAGATGTCTTAAGAGAAAAGTTGGCTGGGTTCCCATGTGTTAGCCATCTCATGTAACCACCAATGTCATGAACCTTGTACATTCATATTTCTAGGGACACAACATCATGACTCATGTTTGAAATTAAGATTTGGATGATATGGGTTTGGTGTGCATATAGAATAGGTTAACAACATGATATAAATTATTAGATGAGTTTGGAATAACGTTTGTGAATCGCCGTGCATGTAAATTGCATCAAGATTGCTTGTAATTGCCCTTGTCTTACTCCTTTTCTAATTATGTTCACAACGTGAAAATGATATGGGATATCTTGCTTTTGTGATGATTAATATGAATAAGTTATAATAACCACTTACTAAACCATAAATGATTTACTCCATGGGGATGATTTGTAGCTTTGAAAGGTGAAATGAAAGAATTGCATGAAGGTATAAGTAGGCTAAGGAGACTTGGTGTTTGGAGAATGTTTTAATAACAATGTCATGTAAAAAATTAACATTGTATCCCAGAGAAAAAATTGGACCTAAGAATATATATGTGCCATGTAATATCTAAAGCTCTGGTATTCAGATCATGTGTCCTTACAGAGCTCTAACATTTTCTTATTAGCTTGAAATTGCAGGACATGAATAACATGCCCATGTTTGTTATGCGTGTAGTTTTATGCTTGTGCATATTTATCCTGTTATGCCTTTAGGACAATAAATAAAATAATTTCTTTAAATGCATTGAGGACCATGGAAACCCATGATTTCTAGTTTTGAAATTTCTTTAAAACTACTATGTTATATATGCATAAGACATGATTTAACGGATATGTTCTTACTCTATTGTGAAATTAAAAACACTTGAGGGTTTTGATAAATTTTTATAGCATGTTCAACGAATTGGGTTCCCATGAAAATTTCATAAACATGTTCATTACAATGTGCTTGTGACAAGTTTGGTGGGACGACATGTATGAGTGTTTGTGTTAAGGCTAAATAAGGAATAAACACAGTTTGAGGTTGATTCTCCATTCTTTGAGAGGATTAAAACAAAGTCATGATTCTCTTATGCTATATTACCATGAATAGTTTAAAAAAAATAAAAAAAGAAAGAAGGAAACTTGTTTTACTCAGGTGAACTTAAAATATTTAGATACTAGCATCCTAAATAGTTGGTTCCATTTGCAAGGTGAACAACTTGGTTCAAGGCTTGATGTTGTCACAGGTCGAGTTTACGTTTGGAATGTTCTTCTCTATTGTGAATGTATGCAGATGTGTTATTTGAAGTCATGTAACATGAATCTAAACCTTATATGCTTACATGATCGATCCTTTGAGTTTAGTTGTAAACGTATGATTAGATTAGGTTTTAATTGATTAGTTTTAAGTTTTAAAATAACACACTCTCACTTGACCAAGCTCATGAATCCATATGTAAAGAATAAACATTCTTTTCCTATCCCATGCATGTGAATTGTATATGTGAAGCTTAGGTTGAGATATGTCATGTTTAAGCGGCAACCTGGTAGCATAATTGATAATGTGTTCTAATTGACTTAATAGGCAGTGGGAAACATGATACATTATCGGTTGCCACTCATACTTGACTAATGATTTCCTTCAGCCAAAAAGTTATATATATATATATATATATATATATTGTCTATGTGATAAATAACAAGATAAGTTAAAATAAAATAAAATTTTGTGTTAATGCCCACTTACATGTTGGACAAATTTTGGCCTACAACTTATTGCCTTGATTATTTGCATGTTATGTGAACATGATTTGATGCCTTAAAGCATGTGTTTCCACTTGAAGGAACTTAGCTAATGATTAGGAAGCTTAGAAACAAGAAGATTTGATTTATGAGGAATTGCTTGGTGCATCTTGCCATAATAGGATGTTTTCATAATCATTATGCATGTTGTGTTTGCCTGATCTATGTGTTAGCTTCTCCCTAGGACCTTAGATTTAATAGCCTTTTCCTCTTTCAATATGCATGTTAGATATTAGCTTATTGCATGAATTGGTTTTTTCATCCTAGGCCAGGATTTAAGGAAGTTGCTTTAAGTTGGTTTTTGTAATGTGGATTTAACATGGTGCAACTGCCTATGTGATGTGTGTGAATTGTTGTTCTTTTACCTGCCAGGAATATAGACTTGTGGCCGATTAAGTTGACCTTGATTGTAGAAGCATGCCAATTAAGAATGATACTTTTGAATGCCATCATTGTTTGCATTTTCTATGTGTATGAATGAGTTAGTTTTGATTTTCATGCATAACACTTATAGAGAGTAAGGAAGTTCAGAATTGAGGACACTAGGTCCCTGCGAATCAATCCATGTCAAAAGCAAGAGAAGAGGAACAGAGCAAGGATGAAAGTTAACGCTTAACACTCTCTATCCTCAAGAGCTCACCAATGTCAAACGACACGTGGCTATCCACCTAGGACTTGCACTGGAAAAGGCTGCCCTTAGAGGTGGAGCCACCCAGTAAGAGTTACAATAAGTGTCTTGTGCTTTAAGCAAGGTTGAGTATGACAAGATCATAGCTTGTGACATTGTCAAAGAGATTTGGGACAAATTGCAAATGCTTCATAAAGGAACAAATCAACTGAAGGAAACCAAATCAGGATATTAGTTCAACAATGTGAAATGTTGAAGATAACAGAGCATGAAAATATTTATGACATGACCATACACTTCATGCACATCTTCAGTTTAGCCCAAAGGCTGGGGCAAGAAGTATACAAATGCTGAAATGATTAGAAAGATCGTCATAAGTCTTCCTTCAAAATAGCTCAACAAGGTCACAACCATTATTGAAGTTATGAACCTCAAAACTCTTAGCTTGGATGCCCCATAGGTTCCTTAAAAACTCATGAGGTAGTCTTGCTTGAAGCTCACCTGAAACAATAAAGAGAAGCAAGTCCATGACTCTCAAAAACTTGAGGTAAGATCTTCTCGATTAAGTCCCAATCCTCAAAGAAGTCTTTTCTTTTCAATGGTGGGAAAACTTTCTGGCAATTTCAGAAAAAGATTTTTCCTAGAATAGTCATAGCTTTCTACTCTCGAGTGGACGGACGTAGAAACCCATACTCTCCATGATCAGAGGCAATATAATTGACATTAGCCCAACTAGACTTGCAACGATAAACAATGCCCCATACGATGGCATTGTGTGTTTGCCTCATGAAGGATGGGCTCGCAAAATGGGTGTCAATGAAGGTGATGTCTCATGATACTTAACTAATTCCACAATGCATAAGCCTAGGGAAATTACACTACCATGCTTAACTCAAAGGCTAGAATGGTGTTTTTGTAGTTCAATTCTCTATATTAACTAGGCTTGGTAGTATTGATCTGCTAATGGGGATGGATTGCATATTTCTATATTGCCTTCTAACTAAAAGAAAGTAAATTTGCCCATTTAATCATGGACTACATGTTGAGTGCCACTACCAAAGAGAAAAGAAAACTGCTACAATCCATATGGTATGTTATTGATAAGGAGTTTCCAATATATTGGATATCCTTTAGCTGATGAGTGGTATGAATTTATAATAGGAACATAGTTTTCTATCAATTCCTTCAAATCTATCAAAAGAACTAAGAAAGTAGCTCAGAAAGCTAGCCCCAATAAGCCAAGTCCAAAGAAGAAGTCCAAGAGGAAATGTTAGGAAGAAGAATAAGGCAAAATGATGAGAAAGCTTGTTCTTCCCTTAGAGAGTGAATGAGAAGACTCTAAGAATGTTCAATTTGAGGATGTGCCCATCAGAAACTTGTAGAAAAGATCCAAGACTAAAGAGGATAAGGGGTAAAGCTACAAAAGGAAGCTTCATAAACTTAGGTGGAATCCTCAGAAAGTAAGAAGCCACAAAGGAAACTTGACAAACTCCTAATCAAAAGACAAGAAATTGAGCAAAAGTTCAGAAACCTTCCAAAGGGTATGCCTAAAAGATCTCTGGTTCTAAGAGAACAACTAGTTACATAGAGGGCTTGGAATGGTGGTAGAGAAGGGATTTGCATTTTCTGAGATGAAGAAATTGAAGGCATTCTCAAAAGGGTAAGATTTTGCAAGAAAGAGAAGGATGAAAGAGGTTTAGAAAGTACAATAAGCCAAAGGAATTTAAAGCTTTAGCAGAAGCCAAAGACTAGTTTCAACCTTTAGTAGTAATCCATGAGCAACCTTCAGGCCTAACTTCTGAGCAGTTAGGTACACTTCATTCTTAATCTCTCCGCTCTCCCAGTTCTAAACCACCTTCAATAAACCCTTCGGAAGTTGGCTCAGAACTCTCCAAAACCTACACTTGATCTTACTCTCCACAACCTTCAACTTTTCATTAACCCCCATTCATAACTAAGCACATCCTTAATCTTCATTCCACAAAAATAACCTTCCTACCCAAACACTTATCTTCTTCTCAAAATCAAACATTCTTCATCTTCTATATACACAAACACAAATTCTTCATCATGGGACACCAAGTTGAAACTAATAGATAAGAATACTGATGATAAACCAAACATGCAAAAGCACTACAAGATGCATTTCTCTTTAAGAAAAATGGCTTGAAGAAAGATTTTGAAGCCTAAGTTGCTTGAGTAAGTGCCAAATCTTAAAGAAGTTTTCTCTACTCAAGGATGGGAATTTTTTTTTAGCTATTTCAAGAAGAGAGTTCCCTAGGATGGTGACAACCTTCTATTCTCAACTTCAAGGAACTCCAGAAATTCTCATTTCCTCAATCATCAGAAATCATGCTCTCAACATTGCACCTTCTGACATGGCTGAGATCATCCAAGCACCATATGATGGTGTGGCTTGCTTACCTAATGATGGATAGTGACACAAAATTAGAGTTAATAAAGGTGATGTTTCATAAACCTTTACTAATGCTAGAGTTAACAAAGTAAAAGAAATCACCATTGTCATGTTAAATTCCAAGGCTAAGGTAGTATTCTCTGGAGTTCAATTCATAATATTACCTAGACTAGGAAGTACTGATGTGCTCATTGGGATGGATTCTATGTTGTTGTTCTATTTTCTATCCCAAAGAAAAGTGACTCTCCCTAGGCTCATTATGGATTATATGTTAAGTGATATGGCAATGCAGAAAAAGCTAGCATTGTATAAGAAGAAGATTCTAAAATCTCAGAGAATGAAGAAATTGAACAATCCCTCTGAAGAAGTAGATTGCTTCAAGAGAAAAGGCAAATGGAACAAGTCAAAACTGCATATGGAAAAGGGCATTCAAAGCTCAAGCAAGGGACAAGCCACTACATTTTTTGAATCTTTTGTGGTGATCCATAAGCCAACACCAAGAACAACTTCTCAATAATTTGGATACACCAGCTTCCACCTCTATATCCCCACTTGCTCTAGAACCTACTTCAGAACTTGCTCTAGAAATTGAGAAGGCCACCCCAGAACCAATAACCCTTGAGAAAGTGAATTATGATCAAGTATCTCTAAGCCAAATCCTTTAATCGTTTCTAAGGACTTGGAAGAAGAAAATTCCAATGCTGAGAAGGAGAATTGAAGACTTGAATCATTTCATGATTGAGTTCTCCACGTATTAGAACTAATCATAGAAGAACCTGGAACCTTGTACTGCCTCCATCCTCAAAAGATAACCTCCAAATGATTCCTCCATCAGAATCACATCTTTAGAGCTTATTCGGTAGAAACTGTCCTATTCCAAATGATCAAATTCAGAAATGGGTTTCTAAATTCACACATGGATCTAGTGACACTATGCCTCTACATCTTTCTAACATGATCATGACTTAGAAAATAAGGCTACCAACATTTCACTTCTCTTTCGAAGACTCAATTTCTCCTACATAATAAGAGAGATCTTACTAAAGGATGGACAAAGTTGACGCGACTAATAGAGAACTTGGAGTATAGATGAGGAGGCATGAGAACTTCTTGTTCCAAATTTTGATGCAATTAAAGATCTCAAGAAAGGTGGTCAGAGATGGTAAAACCTTATGCACCCTCTTTGTTGATAAAAAAGGGCAGAAGAACTTTGAAAAAAATATTTTGCATAAAATCTAGAGATTCATAGTTTTAGGGGGAGCACAAAAAGAGCTTTGAAGACTCTTCATACATCTCATGCTTTTCATATTTTATTTTGTTATATTTCATGTTTTGTTTCTTTCCTAACACTTTTGTTTTGATTTTTTTAAGTCTTTATCATATGTTCATTGTACTTGATTCCTTTTACATCTTAAACAATGAAATATGATGTTTCTATTTCTATCTTCATCTAAGTTCTTGGATTATATGTGTTATATGCTTTATTTGGTTACAAAGTTATAAATCTGATGTTATCATATCTATATACCTTGTGAAACTTATTATGATAATTGATTATGAGAAACTTGATAAAATTTTGATTCACAATAGAAAGTCTCAAGGAAGATTACTTTCTAAAGACCTATGTTGTAAGAAATCTTACTAAGTTTTAGAAAGAAAGATTATTCAAGTCTCTGAACTATGAAGAAACCTTTTTTCATTGTTCTCCAAATGATTTTCTCAAATCTTTGTTTGTCATCATAAAAAAAGGAGATTGTTAGCTCCAAAACCCTTGAGAAGGCTTTCAAAACTTAAGTTTTAGATGACAATAAAACAAATTTTGTATAAAATATTTTGAAAAAAGGACTAATTGTTTACATAAGTTTCTCAAGTCTGAAATAGGAACTTTCTCATGTCATATGTAACTAATTTCGTGAAACATTTTTATATTATCATGATTTAACATGATATAAAACTCATTATAAGAGTGTAATATTTTTTAAAGTATGAAAAATAGCTCAAAAGTGAATTAGTGTCTTAGATACATTTGAAAGTAGATTGAAGCATCAAAAAGTGGGTTGGAACATCCTAAAATAACCTAGTGTATCTCAAAGTGACATGATAACATTAAAAGATGGTGATTTGAGGTCAAATAAAGCATATCTCTGTTAACCCCAAAACCCTTCAGAAAGCTTCAAAGCTTAAAATTTCAAATGACAACAAAGCAAATTCTGATGAAATGTTTGAAGAACGACTAATATTGCACTTGAGTTTCTATAGCATTTACAGGACCATTCTCATAGACATATTAGTTCAATTTAACGAGTCATTTTTCACAATGTCATGTTTCAACATGATTACAATCTTATTCAAAGAGATTCAGAATCTCAATAATGTGAAAAATAGCTCTAAGAGTGAACATGTGTATGTTGGACACACGAGAAAAGATTTTGGAGATAAGAAACCAAGTTCAAATCTTTGAAAAAAGATTCATGCATTCAGAAAGTGCTGCATAATGAAGAAATCAATCCGTTATGAAGCAAGTTGTGATTTCAATTTTCAAATCTCAATGACAAAATTGCTATCAAGATCATATTGAAGAAATGAAGATCAACATGGAGATCAAAGTAGAAAGCGCATTAGAAAACACAAGTTTTCAGAAACCGTGTACTTTGTAGAAAAAGAGGAAAAATTCAAAATTTAAATTAAAGTCAACACCCAAAAAGGGCTGATAGTGACATCTTAATTTTTTTCTTGGTCACCGTCCCAACTTCTAGAAGAAAAGGATCAGAAACCACGTAGAAAGTAAAAAGTAGTTTTAAAGCTTTATAGAAACCATATTTGACAAATCCTATAGCTAAAAACTCTGATAAGTTGAGCTACTCTTCTAGATGGCTTTCCCCAGGACACAAAAAGCAGATCTACACATGTCAAGAGGAAACAAAATCAAGGGGCAACAGTCTTATTTAAAGATCAAGTATAAAAGGATGTCCTGTGCATACAACTTAAGACTTTATGCAAGATCTTTTATAGAACGCTAAAATATGAATCCCTATTCTTCTTTGGAAATTAGACTACATCTTATAATTAGTTTCATCTTTTGTAAAAATCTTTTTTCTAAGTTTTTATTAGATAACATCTTCTTCTTAAGAAGAATTGTTAAAAAGAAGTCATTCAAGTTTTAAGGTCGTACATTATTTCATTTAGAAAAACTTTGGTGTTTAATTGTTAGAGAAACCCTAAACCAAATCATTACAACCTAATCTGTTAGTGATTATTATGAGGTTAGCTTGGAGAGGCTAGTCAAAGACTACTTGGAAGTGAGGAGAGTGAAACTACTGGTCATGGGAAATAGCTTGAGAAGGCTATACAAAGACTATCGTTCTTTCTTGGCTTATGCAAGCGATTTAGTGGAACTCAATAGATTGTTAAGAATTGAATATAGGTAAGGTTGGCTGAACTAGTATAAAAATCTTTGTGTAGTATGTCTCTTCCTCTTTTTATTTCCTTTATATTCGCTTTAGAGATTTACTTTTATATACAGTTTGAAAACGTTTTTAAACTATTTCTAAGTTTTCACTTAGTTTAGAAAGTAACTTTCTAAACCGTACTAACAAAGTTTTCTATTGTCTATAAGTGTAAACTTAATTGGTCTTGTTTAAGTTTTTCATAATCTAAACGAAGTTAAAACACGATTCAACCCCCTTCTCATGTTGCCTTCAACCCACAACATCCCTATGTCATTTTTTGAGTGTGTTGGAGCATTTGAACCACCCAAAATTAAATACATGAAGTTAATATCTTTTCTCATATAATTTACTATTTTTTGATAAAATTGTTGTGAATGATCCAGCATTACATTTGCATTTGCATTTGCATTCAATTTTCATTTTCTTTAAATAAATTCCACATTCTTATCATTATTTGAGTGTGATCGAGTGTGTAAACCACTAATATTAAATTTGGGAAGTTAATATCTTTGTTTATGCTATATTATGAGACAAACCCTTAAATTCGTACTCAAATGAGTTTTTTTAGAAGATTTTAAATGACTTGACAATAAATTTCTTGTTTGGATATTAACATAAGGAGATTTCAAAATTTTAAGTATTTTTATAAGGAATTATCAAAATTTGAAAAGAGTTAATTTCAAATTGCCTCTCCATAGAGAGAATTTTAAAGCTTCCTGTCATCTTTGTTTCATAACTCTCACTCTCACAAGTCTACTATTATTCATCAACTACTATTTGCACACCATCAACCCGCCTACCCACCATCAATTGAATGGGCTATTGCTAGTCATTGACGCCCATCACTAGCATTGGCGGATCGCGCACCACCCACCACCCATCATTGGCCGCTAGCTTGTCGCCCGCGCTTGCCAACTATCTAGCATCAACCACCCCCATGTACCACCCACCATCCATGCTGCCATTGATGTCCTATCACCCATTGCCTATTGTCTGTCTACTGTCCACTATTGCTCGCCCATTGTTTTATATCATTAGGTGCCAATCATCTACTCTTTACCTATAGAAAATGTGATATAATTTCATTACGCAAACAAAGTATTTTGTAAATAAAGTTATATAATTACCTTATCTAAATAATGGAGTTTAAAAATGAAGAAAATTCAATTAAAATAATTAGAATTCCTTACATTTTAAATTTTTTGAAGTTTAAGAATACTTCTGTACAAATTCCTAAAATTAAAAAAATCACACGTCTATATGTTATTTTTCTTATCACAAGGTAAGTGTGTTCGAAGTGTAGATCCTAAAATTAAATTCGTGAAATTATTCCTTTGCTTGGAATATTATTTTAAAGAATTGATATGGAACAATGGATAGTTATATTTGCACTTAATTTTCTCATTTTCTTCTCTGACAACAAATAAATCACATATTCACATCTCTCTGTACTTATGTGATTGAATGCTGCAAAACACTCGAGCGACGAGCATATAAATGGTTGAGCTTCGATTGGAGAAATCATTCATACTCAGCATTGTAGAGTTTGTGGCCATCCCACTTAAAATACGACATTTCAACCACCAACAATTTATGGTGAATTTACCGCTGTTTATATATTTATTACTTATTTTTTATTTCATTTTTAAATGTGAAATAAACATGTAAGGTACAGATAAATCTCATCATAAATCGTAAATCATAAATTAAGACTAAATATTATGATCCGAATGGAATCAACACAAAGTTGCGCGCTAATATATAGCATGAAATAGTTTATGGCCTAGATCATCACAACCCTTATTTTTATACACATATGTTAATTTGTTAATCAACCTAATTTTAAAAGAATTTAATTTCTATATACTCATAGTGTAAAATAATTACATCCTGTCTATCAATAGAATTTAATCAAAGTAATAAATTATATAAAATAATTATCTACCATCACAATTACCTATCATGATTTATTATTTTTAGACAATTTTATTGACCAATTGTTGGTCTCTAAAACTTAAACTTAGGGTATATTTGCATAAGAGGTAAAAATGAGGCATAAATTTTATTGATTAACTCTATATATAAAGCTTCACATAAATTGTATTTATAAAAAAATTATTTATATTATTTGGACCCATACATTACACTTAATATAGATATGAACAAGGTTCACATTGCATAGTATCTCATACAATACAAGTCCAATACACATGGCACAAATAACATTTTGATTAAAAATTTATCTTATTTTTAGTTTTTTACTCCCAACTAAAGATATCCTCGTACAAAACTAGCTGAAGTATGGGGAGCACCGTCTATTAATTAAAACAATAATAATAAATAAAGGAAAAAAGAAAATGGAAAACTCGAGGAAAAGAAAAGGCAAGCGGATGGAAAAAGGAGAGAGTGCAAGCAGTAGGAAACCAAAAAGCCCCTTCCTTGCATTGTAAAAAAAAAAAATATATTAAAAAAAGAACACAAAAACAAAACACGCACACACACGCTTGGTTTCTCTTTCTGATTCATTTCCTACTTGAGAGAAATTCACACACAGATCATTTCAAGCCTCCATTCAAATAAAACACAGATCATAAATACTCTGCCCAATTCCCTCATTCTAACTCTGTTTCTCTCAGTCCCTTCTTTTTATTATTTTTTTGGTTATTTTCACCAATCAATCACTGACCCTTCTTCTTCTTCTTCTCTCTCTCTCTCTCTCTCTCTATCTTGTACCCCAATACCCCCTTTTTTTTTTTGTTTCTCTTCACAGTTTGAATTTTTATTTTTTTGGTGCATCACAAAGAAAGATGAGCGGTGGTGGGTTTAGGGCTTCAATTCCGAGCAGTGTGAGGAAGACGATCCAGAACATAAAGGAGATCACAGGTAATCACAGTGATGAAGACATTTATGCAATGCTCAAGGAATGTTCCATGGATCCCAACGAGACCGCTCAGAAGCTCCTCCTTCAGGGTATCCATTCACCCCCCCTTTTTCTATTTTTTTCTGATCTTGATCTTAATCTGTGATCCATGTGTTGCACTGTTTTTTTTCTCATCTGGGTTTCCTTTGCTTTGTTTTCAATTTGATTTTAATTTTTTTTACATTTTTTGGTGTAGTGTGTGGAGTAGGGACTTGGAATGATTGTGTTTGCTATGATTGGCTTTCTTTTCCTTTTTTTTTTTGGGAAAAAAAAACAATTTTTACTGTTTAATGTTGATGCACTTTTGTTTGGTGGCTATGAAGGAAAATGTTTTAATACTCCTTTTGGTTTCTGAGGGGCTTTGTGTAGCTTGGCATAAAGAAAGTTCAGTTTTTGGACAAAAAAATTTCAGTGTTCCCTTCCGTGAGCAGATTTATTTGGCAAGTTTTTGGTTAGGTTATGGACTTGACTGTGTGTTATAATGGTTTGTTTTTCAATCATGTTTAGCCTCTGAAGTCTGTATGGTGAGTAATTAACTTGAGCTGATTTTGTGTTTAAGCTTTCACTGTCACTGAATGTTGAGTTCAGTTGGTGTTTGATTTTGTTTGATGTTCTTTTCGGTTGTGTGAAATTCAGGAGTCAGTTATCTGAGCAAGGTGCTTGTGTTGCGTGTGTTGAAAGTGGCTGCTTCTGCTTATTGAGTTTGCAGATTTGCAGATTCACAGACTTAATACTATTTCTGAGATTTTTTGGTCAAGCGTGTTATGGAATATGTCTTTGTTTGATTTTTGCATTGTAGGGCAGCTACTTGTTTACAGAATTATTTGTTTGGGGTTCTTTTTATGCATAAGCTGTTCTCTTCTACCTTGCTTGGACTGGTTTCTCATGATACATTTAGGTTTTAGACATAATAGTGTTCTTAAATCCAAAGCTATTGCAACATAGCAGATCGTGGAGCAAAGCTACAACAAAGAAAGGGGCTGCAATTGGAAAATTTTCAAAGATTTGTATGAAAGACATAATTGATAGTCCTAGTTGTTTTGGTACTTTATGCCAATATCAACAAAACAATTTAGTAATGGGACTGATGGAACAGAGAAAAAAGCAATGGAATTAGTAGAAAAAAGGTCAATTTTAACTAATTTATTATGAGTTATAGGGAAGTAGTTATTAAAAACACAAATAACTTGCAATAACCCACAAATAGGAAGAGTGACAGAAAACAAAAACAAGGAGAACAATTAACTGACAACTGCTTTGCAGAACTGCACGTGACCTCGCCTTGTCGGTCGAAGGAGAAAGAGCCGAATGTGAAACAGAAATACAGAACTGAGTGTGTGATACTGGTTCAAGTGTCAACTGTTAGAGTAGTGTTGGAGGGTTAAAGTGATGTGAAAACAGAGTCACAGACAAGCCCTAAATTTGGAATTGAGCAAGATGCTGTGTGCGATCCTCTGTGAAAGTTATTTCTGATCCTAATGTAGTTTGTTGGCGTCAATCCTCAACTTGCAAAATTGGTGCAGCTCATTGAGGGAGGCGGGTTTTAGACTTTTAGTCAGGTCAAAATGGGGACTTTGGCTCCTTGTCGAATAGCAGCTGCTACGCCCATTATTGCATCATGCTGTATAGCCTGTTATTCTGGTGATTCCTGCCATAGTAGTGAAGTGCTCTGCTACAAGCATTTGGAAGCGGCCAAGAGTGATGCTGCTATGTTATTTACATGTACTGATGTTTGCAAGATTCTCTGCTGCTGTTAAAATATTTTAGTACCTGTACCAGTGGGCTGGAGCATGAAGCTTTTATTATTCTTCAATTTTCTTTGATATTCTTATTAAACTCTTACTAGTTTTTTTTTAACCACCAATATTCGGATTCTACTGGACCCTGACTGAAGCTGAGTTGGTCCACTATGGGGTAAAGCTTTTCTAGCAGTTTTTTTCCATTCACAAGAATCGAACTTGAGATCTTGCTATGGGAAACAAGTGTGGAATCACTTGAACCAACCCAGAATTGGTTAAACTCTTATCAGTACTTTTACTTGTCTTACTTACTGAGATAAATTATAATTAATGAAATTTTGCTGTAAACTATTAATTCTTGGGTTTATGCATGATTTGTTTCACATGTATAATGTATTCAATTGGATGTCGGTGTGTTGTAAGATGCTTTTTGGTATTATTGTGTTTATAGTTGCTTTCATGCCCTTTCCCATTGCTTTGCCCTTTTGAGATATTGGTTGGTGTGTGAAGTTTCAAGTCGTCATCCCACTGCAGATAAGGATCTGTTAATGTATTGCTATTTATAAAGACATTTTGAAGTAGCTTGGGCACTCTACTGCCTTCTTCTGCGATGTTGATTCAATCTCTCTTGCCTTCCATTTATGCATAATATCTATGCGCTATTGGTTCTGAACTTACATCAATTATAAATGGATTTATAGTTGTTTGCTGTTATATAGTAATTATTCTTGCTGCATCTGTATCTTAAGAAAATAACAAAAGTAATTTGTTTTACAGACACATTTCATGAGGTCAAAAGAAAGAGGGACAGAAGAAAGGAGGTAAGATATTAATTGTCAATCTCTGAATTGGCTCTCATGGTTGATTATCCATTTTTTCCATTGAACTCATTGTTGTCTAGATTTCAGTACTTGAAATAAGGAGTATCCATTGTTGGGCAAGTGGCTTGGGATAAACATTTTTTTTTTCCTGTTTTGTTCAATTCAAGTTGTTTGGTGGCCATTTTTCTTCTCTGCCAGTAGTTCCTTTTTAGTGAGTAGAAGGATTTTTGTTCCTCACTGGCTGGACGGCCGGGATCTTTTGGAGTTTTAGAAGTTATATCTGTTTGCTTATGTGATGTGGTTCTTGCTCTTGTAATTTTCTTATGCTCTAATTATTTTTAAAATTTGTCATAATCGTTCAATTTAGTTTGCTAATTCTGTTTTTGTTTCTTCTTTTATTTGTTTGTAATTCTGCAGAATCTTAACAGCAGAGAGTCTGTGGAGTCAAGATGGAGGCCTGGCACCCAAGGGAGGGGGCTCAGGGGGTCGGGGAAATTTTTCACCTCATAGTGCGTCACATGGTAAATAACTATTCTTATTTTGAGCTAAAATTAGTTTTTTTTCTTGTTGTCGTTGTCATCGTCATTGTTTGATAATCCCTTCTTGCTTTCTATGCCACATACCTCTCCTCCTTTTGTTAGCTATGATAGTTTTTCTTTTCCTACTTTTTGGTTCGGTATGTCTAGCAAGTTTAGAAATAGATAGGCGTGTCTGGACATGTTGTAGCATCATGGCTGTTTTCTGTCACCTTTTGTTTTTGAATGAATGGGGCTGAATGTTGGGCAAGAAAAAACTAACAAGAGAACAAGTTTGATGTTGTAGAGATGAGGATGTTGCCATGGATGAGTGGAAACAAACACTTGATAGGATAGAATTAGAAATGAATGCATTAAAGAAAAATGTTGGGTAGCAACTAGTGTGAAAAAGATGGTAGAATTCCACCTTAGGTAGTTTGGTCATGTAATGAGAAGACTTGTAGAAACTCCTGTGAGAATAGTAGATCAAATGTAGTGTAGTCCAATAGGTAGGGATAGAGTTAAAATGGAAAAAGATGAAACTGTTAGAAAGGACTTAATTTTTAATCGCTTGTCTATTGTCATGGTAAGGTAATCTTTCATGGCTTGTCTATAGTCATGGTTTGTGATGGGACACAATGGAATTGTTCCATCTATGTAGCCAACCCCACCTAGTGGAAAAAAAGCTTAGTTCTTGTTGTTGTTGGGCTTGCCGCTTGCATATCTTGAAGGTGGGAGCCCTTGATTACTTGTTGCTGAGATTAAAAGTGGTGGCTATAGTTGCATTCCAATCTGCATTATTACTCAACTTCAGATATTATGTTAGTAGAGCACCTAAGTTAAAATTGTATTTTTCTTGACCTTATCTCAGATGCTGGGGTAGCAAGAATTCTGGTATGGGCAAAGATATTGGAACCCATCAAGTCACTGAGAAGGTTCCACCACCTTTGCCAGCTGCTCAAGAGACAATATCTATAGAAAAAAGTTCTGGAGCCAGGTGACTATGCTAACTAATCGTCCGGTTTTGGTAACTGTCATTGATATCCTGACTGTTGATTATTTTACTGCTGTGTTGATTATTATATAACTAAACATGCTTTGCAGTTCTGCATCCATCATTGCTAATGGTCCTACAAGTGAAGGTTCTGGAACTACTAGTGGTGTGAGTCCTTCCCCTTCATCAGCTGACAGTGGAGACAGAATGGGTCTATCTACCGGCACAAATAATATTATGGGTAGTGCTTTGCCTTCTGATAGTTCACATAAAGGTGCATCAGGCACTTCTGAAGGTGGATCAATGCACTCATCCAGTAACTGCACAGGGTCTGTACCAGCATCTTCATCGGCCGTCTGTTTGTCTTCTTCAGACCCATTACTGGTTCCATCTAGTGATTCATGGGTTCCTGGTGCTGTTGGTGCGATCAGACATGACGTGGGTGCCAACGTCCTCCGGGGATTCAAATCCTATTAATTCTGCTGAGAAGAAATTAAGTGCGGGTTAGTGGTTAGGATATTTGATATTTTTGTTACTTTAATTTGTTGGGTTTTACAGTTTTCTAATGTAATTAACGAAGGAACCCCCAACACCCCCCCCTTCTTCAAAAAAATAACAATAACGGTATACCAGCTTCTGATCCTGGTGGCTCTTCTGTGCCAGGGAAGATTCAAGTCAAATCTCAGGGAGTGGCTAAGAATCACCTTACTGAGATTTCATCTACTTCATCAACAGTAACTCATGGGAGCTCTTCAACCAGTCGACCTTCTTCTAATTACGGTAGCCGGTCACAGCAATCGATTGGCCTTCAGAGAGGTACTTTATATCTATGCGGTTCAACAAGTGCATTTTTGTCCCCTACAATGTCCATATCCTCTGCCATTTCTTATTTCCTTGCACTCATTGTTTACATGCGACTCAAATGCATCATGCCTGGATTTGTTTCACATGTGCCTTTTTTAATTCTGATTTGGTCCACTGATATTTTCTGTTTTCATATATGGTTTTGATTTACCTTTTTTTGGCTGAGGGTCCCTTATCCACTGATTTCCTTCTAATTGTCTTCTAGTTGCTTAACAAATTGATTCTTTCATAAATAAAATGTAGTTTCCTTGCTACTTTACGAATTTAGAAATCATATACTATGTGAACCTTTCCTCTGCTCAAGCAATGCAATTGACCAGATAACTATGGGACCAGTGTGTTTGTATGATCTGGTTGATGAGTTAGAGATAGAGCATTGATTCCTCTGCATGTGTCTGCATTCGTCTCCTAATTTTGCTTTGTTTTGAAAGTTTGTCCTGAAAATGTGAATGACTGATGTTTACGCAATAGGAAAAAGAAAGTAAAAGAGAACTAGAGAGGACAAAAAGAAAATTGTATGAAGAAAGTCTTATTTTAATACATGGGTAAAGTTGTTGGAAAAACTTCTTGTTGTAGCATTACTATGTTAGCATTTGGTCATATGAGGAGAAGACCTCTAGAAGCCCTAGTAAGAAGAGTAAATTAGGTGAAGGGTATCTCAATAGGTAAAGGTAGAGGGAGACCAAGAACATTATAGATTAAACCATTACAAGGTACTTAGAATCACTTGTCTATATACATGATTTATGATAGGATACACTAGCATTTTCTTATCGATTTAGCTGACCTCACCTAGTGAGAAACTGCATTGTTATAGTTATTACTCCGTCATGGGGTTATTTTGCTGCTGTTGTTGTTATTGGAGTGTTGCCATGTTAAGGTTTGGACATGTGAGGAGAAGACCTGTTAAAGCCTTGGCAAGAAGAGTAGATCAGATGGGGGCTAGCTCCATCATTAAAGGTGGAGGCAGACAGAGAATAACTATAGACGAAACCTTTAAGAGGGACATAAATGGTTTGTTTATAGACATGGTTTTCAATAGGGCACAATGGCTTCATTTGACTTTAATTGCTGGCCTCATTTAGTTGGAAAAGACTCGGTTGTTGTTATTGTTACTGTAGTACTGCAATGTTACAGTTTGGTCATGTGAGGAAAAGAACTATAGAAGCTCCAATAAGAAGAGTAAATCAGATTAAAAGGTAACCCAGATAAAGTTTAATTATGATGATGTTAGAATCACATGTTGCATTTGTGTGAAAAATTTCCCATGCCTTAGTAGTATGCATGATGCTTACTATTGTGTGTGTCCTATTATGTCAGTTATCACATGATTGTAAAGATTTAGTCATCACTCATTACCTAGTTGATGACCACAATCCAATGTCCAAGTGTCTTTTACTTGCTAGCTGTGTGGTTTGAACTAACTAGCTTAGGGTGATTGCTGTTATAATTTCCCGCTGATGTAGCCATTTATGATGATTGAGTTGTTCTCCCGATGTTATCATTTAGTTCATGTAGCTGACTCCTCTTAGTGGGGTAAGGCTTGTTAGAATTAGTTAGATTGATTTTTCAAGATGTATAATTACTCTGTTTCCCACAGCTGGTTCTAATAAGGAGTGGAAACCGAAGCCAACAAATACAATCAATCAGGGTTCTAGACCAGCTAGTGCATCTGAGACTTCTTCCATTTCAGCTGAAGTAACTGGGCAATTACAGTCTGCATCTGGTGCCCTTGTCTCTGAAGAAGCTACTTCAGAACTGCAGAAGAAGCTGGAGGATTTCCATCTTCCACAGCGCCAGCATGTTATACTTCCTAACCATATCTTTGTACCAGAGTCTGAGAAGAATAAGTTTAGCTTTGGAAGTTTGGGAATCACTTTTGGAGTTGATACAAGCTACATTAGTGGCCCAGACAGCGAAAGAGCTCTACAGCTGTTTCTGAAACATCTCAGGCTGTTGAAGAAACTGTGGAGGAGCAGGCTTCAAGGTTGTAATGTTTTACTATGTTCTTTGAAAATCTAGTTCTTCGAACACTTAGGGCCTGTTTGGTTTCAGTTTTTATTTTCAGTTTTCCAGATTTTGTGAAGGAAATACTGAAAATTCTGAAAACTGCAAATTCCAGTTTTCAGTTTTCATTTCCAGTTTTCAATTTTTCCTTCACAAATTCCTGAAAACTGGAAAACTAAAAATGAAAACTGGAAACTAAAACCAAACAGACCCTTAGAATCTGATTTTGACAAATTCTATTAAAATTCAGAAACAATACATATAGAACTGTGGAAGTAGTTTCATTTTCACAATGAATAGAATAAGTATTTTTAATACCTTCTTAGTATGACTAGGTAATATAACTAGCCTATGGTTAGTCATTAGCAAGTCTAATTTTTTTCCCCTAATTTCTGAGAATCTTTGCCCTGGATAATGATGTTTTCTACCAGTGACCACTGACCAGTCTAAATAAACTTGATTGCATTTTGTTGGATTTTTTCTTTTCGCTGCAACAAGTACTTTTTTACTTCATTCTCTGTAGATTTCTGTTTCTTCCTTCTGACTGATAGTGTCTTTTACTTCAGCAGTCAAAATGCTGCTGTTACTTCTGAGGTGGGAGATTATGCTGACCATCCACAATCACCCACTAATGTAGCCGAGAATTTGCCATCCAGTGAGTTTGATGAGTCATCCAGTGCTATTCAGGAGTATAATGAGTCCAAGCAAGACACTGCTTTGCCATCTGGAGGCCATCAGTACTCGGGGGCATACTTCTCCAAACTACACTTTTGGTTTGATGCCCCCAATGTTGAGTACTCAGGCTACCCCATTTGACAACTCTGATTCTGAAGCCCGTGATGTCTCTCGGCTTCCAAGCTATGTTGTGAGCCCTGCCACTTAAATCCCTTTTTGTTCATTGTTTAGTTTATTATGCATCATTGTTGCTTTAAAGTTAAATTTGATTTTTTTCTTGTTATAGGTCCATCAGCCATTTGATCCAACTAGTTATTATGCCCAGTTTTACCGCTCAGGTGCTGACAGTGATGGTCGTCTTTCTCCCTTTCCTTCTGCCGGCGTTGCTACAAAATACAATGGCAATGTTACAGTGCTGCCTACACCAAATTCTCAGTCTCCACAAGAGGTTTGCATTGATATTATTGCTATTTAAAATTAAATACTGACCCAAACCAACAATATAAAGCCTTATGTTTCAAAGTTGAAATTCTGTTTTAAAAATACTTTTCTCCCTTCATATTATTTTTCTGCTTGCTTCTTAGATTAAAAAATTGGATTTAATGTCTAATTTTATATCTTTATTATGCAAATATTTGGCAGCGATGTTGCTTTATTCTATCATATGGAAAAGTGTTATTTTTATGAGAATATCAAGTCTAGATTCTACTTTTGTGAGCTTGTTTTCTCCTGTTGCACTGACGATGGCACTGGCTGATTTCATAATACTACTATGAAATTCTTTTTATCTTTATTTTCTTGTAGTGAAATTGTATAGTGTTTTTGAAAATCATGCAGAAGAGTCTCAACCTTCAAATACTTGAGTGTTTAATATAATTCTGTCCATCTGATTGATGCATACGGACATGTTTTTCAAAAAAAGTAATGCTATTTAATATTTGCAGGGAGGTGTCTTGTCCACAGCAAGTCCAACACCACTTGTGACTCAAGCTGCTGGTCTGATGCAAAGCTCAATAGCTGTTACTCAGCAGCCTGTCCCTGTCTTCCGACCACCGAGTGGGGTTCATATATCCCATTATCCTCCTAACTACATTCCTTATGGTCACTATTTTTCACCATTTTATGTCCCACCTCCGGCAATCCACCACTTTATGGGTAACGGTGCATTTCCTCAACAACCCCAGGCGAGCACTGTATATCCACCTCCCCCAGCAGTGGCTGCCACAGGGATGAAATATCCTCTTCCACAATTCAAACCTGGAGCAAATGCCACTAACCCGACTCACCTTGTAATGCCAAGCGCCTACGGTGCATATGGCTCCTCTCCAGCCGGTTATAATCACAGTTCTGCAGCATCTGTGGGGAATTCAACTTCTAATGAGGATCTTGGTCCATCCCAGTTTAAGGAAAGTAATGTGTACCTTGGTGGACAGCAGGTTTGTTCCTTTTGATTTAATATCTTCAGTCTGGTCATTTAATTAAGAATTTTACAGGCTTTATATTTGAATGGCAAAATATATACCACCTTCACATGCAGAGGGTTAGCTCCATCTCCTGCAAGAAACAGTTTTGAAAAGCACATGACGTAAATGTTTATATTTTCGGTACCAAAAGATCTGTGATGATAATTATGTTATGCATTTTCCCTGCAGAGTGAAGGTTCGGCAGTTTGGGTGGCTGCACCTGGCCGAGACATCTCCAGTTTGCCCACTAGTTCATTCTACAACCTTCCACCTCAGGGCCCACACGTGACATTTGCCCCAACTCAGGCTGGCCATGGGACCTTTGCTGGCATCTATCACCCGGCACAAGCAGTGACAGCAGCAACAGTTCATCCACTGCTACAACAATCTCAGACAATGGCTGGAGCAGTTGATATGGTAGGACCAGGAGGCAATGTTTATCAGCAGCCTCAGCATGCACAGATCAATTGGCCGAGTAACTACTAAAGCTGGGGGCATCTTCGTGGCAGCTAAACTAAACTATTTAATCGAGTCCTAAATGGGGGGAAATTTTTTGGGAAACTCCAAAATGTGGTTGGAGTTCCATGAGGACAGCATGGCAATAATTGGCTGCATTTGAGTGTAACAAGATGGGAAAATTTGCCAGTAAGGATCTTCTGATTGCTTGGGTTGATGACATGAAAGGTAGGACACCTGTAACTGATATTGACCGTTAAAGTTAGACAAGTTAGAAACATATGCAGGCCTTCTCTTTTTCTCTCCTGCTGTTTTGTGTTTGCCATTAGTCCCTTTTCATTGCTCTAAGCTTTTCCCTCCCTTTTCTTTTTATTGAGGTTCTTGAACTCTATTAAGAGTATTGTTGAGTGGTGAGAAAATGTCCATTCTTTCTTTTTTCTAGTGTGAGTTTATAGGGGTTTGAAAGGTTTAGGTTGTCGGGGAAAGCTTTTTTCTGTTGCCTCTCGTCTTACCTGTAAAGTGAATTTTGATAGCAAGAAAATTATTTACTGAAGCTGTTGTATTGCTATAGGCTAAGCAAACTGGCAATTGTTTCAGCTATAAATGATGCTGCATCCATAATATTGTTTGTCATGGTTTAAAGAAAAGAAAGGTGGGGTTAGGTGTTTTCTTTATTTTCTTGGCTGTTTGATTCCTGATCCCAGTTTTGTTCCTGCGTGTGTCTAAGAATGTGTTTGATAGAATGTACTTGAATTCAATGTTGTAATTTAAATCCGAGGAATGCCTTTGGAAGTTGCATTCCTTTAGCCATTATGTAGGGTAGTGTAAGTGTAACTTGTTTGCACAATGTACTTTAGAATCAAATGAATTGGAATATTAATACCATATATGCAAATAACTTGCTTGGGTATGGGGGAGCATTAAGAAAAAATATTCTTGTTTTCTCACTACGGTCTTGCAAGAGTTTGATTATGAACAAGCTTTTATCTCATCACGTAGTTTAGCAATTAGTGTGATAATATTCTATGATTATAACATGTGGTTAACCAATTTTTTTGGTAAATCATGTGTATTTTGTCATTAACTAGATGAGGATTGATTGATAACAAAAATACTAATAACAAGAAATTTGTGTGAGATTAGTGTCACTTTTCGGTATGAGATTATCATTGAGAAGTTTATCCTTGTTTTAAAGATTATAAGTATATGTTTAAAGCGAAAAATAAAGATATATTTACTCTTGCAATTTATATATACGCTCTTATCACAGAGATAGATGTATCTTTCCTAGATGTGTATGTTTAAGATGCGTTATTGAAATAGCAAATGAAGGCTTATCTTTCCAACACTCTGGAGCTGCTTGCTTGAAGCTCAAGGATTCTAACGAAGATGAGCTTACAATGCCAATGTCTAAAGCCAGCACAGTATCCACCATTGAAAGAAGAATTTAAGTTTTTTTAATATATTTTTGGTATAAAAAGATATTATATAAATATTTAATTATGTATTGTCATATTAATAGAAATGTTTGACTTAACTATGTAATTGAAAGATGGTATATAACTCTTTTATATTGAAAATGCATTAAAATCAATCTCATCAAATAATAAATAGTCTATTCAATAACATTTTTAACTCGTTAACTAAAAGCATTGTTCAGATAAATCAATATTTTAACCGTGGCGGTTAGTTCAATAAATCGAGATTTGCATGCAGCTTGTACCTCCATGTCATTATTTGTTATCCATAAAAAGTGGACAAAATTACTCGAGGGTGTGGTGGCCCGGTGGCATGAGAAATGAAGCAAATATGTCATTTTCTTTATATATAGACAGCAATGGAGTTTGAAATTATGATTTTATGTAAACTATTCAAATCCTTCGTCACTAATCCACTTATCCATTTTCAATGGCTCGTTAAAACGAATGACATAGTTGTATAAGAGTGAAGAGTATATTTAAAATTGAAAATAACAATTTAAAATAAAAATATTTCTGCCAAGAATGATAAAACACAAATAAAAAACTTAATATGTACTTACTAAATGCACGGATCTCGTTGTGAATAAATACACGAGTCTCACTGCTTTTTGACGAATCAGATCATATCATGTTATTTGTTATTATTAAGTTATGAAGAAGAAAAGGCAGAAACAAAATTAAGAAATTCTTCATGAATAATGTTAATTTTTTATTATAATTGTTGTGTGTGCTTATCTACGATCATAATCAAATAAGTATCTCATTTTAAAGAATTACATAACAGCATTCTAACATTTTTTCATACTGATCTATATTAATACATCATAAAATTAATTAAAAAATAAATGTCATGATAATCAAACAAAGATTTCACAACGGCTTTGATCCATTTGAGTTTTTCATAACCTACTCTTTGCTTCGGGTAGCTCCCATTAGTTGAATTTCTACCCCAGCCTCTTCGCTATGGAGATCTCGTGGCTGGAGACTCATGATTTGCTTGAGTTTCATATCGATTGACCCCATATCCATCTCACTACTATACATATGTAGAAAATCCTCCTCCTCCTCAATTTGACTTCCAATCTGTCGTCGTTAATTAAGTCTTGACTTGGGCTTCACATTTATGGCAACTACCTCCCTCACCCTTACAAATACTACAGGTAGACAAGGATGAGGCATATTTATCACACTAGACCTCTCATCCCTATTTATAGTTGAGATAGCAATAATATCATTTCAAGAAAAAAATATAAATGTTATAACAATATAAACAAATTATATTATTATTTTCTTTGTTTATACACAATTATGCTTGTGGTTTTCACTTGATAATTGTAAGAATTGAATTTTTTGTTTAGCAAAGGCTCCTATGCACCCGGTAAACATGATGCATAATATATTGATGTTTAACCACATTCAATAACCATGGCTAAATTCCTAAAAAAAGGTGTGGTAAAACATCAATGTTTTTAGTGACATTGATGTGGAAGTGTAGGAAAATACATTTACATACACTAAGAGTATATTTGAAAAGGGTTAAAAAATAAAGTAAAAATTTTCGTTGAGCTCATTTATGAAAATGCTCTCTGAAAATTTCCACCTAATTTTAACTTCAACCAAATACAATCTAGAAGCCTAAATGCAATCGAGTTAATTCGGGCGTGTGTTGCTCAACATAGGGATGTTTGCACGATCTAAAGCTTAATGACTCTAATTTGACTCGATATTTTTTGAGTTAGGTTTATATCATATTTCAAGTTGGATCAATCAAACCCCAAGTCAAATAAATTTTTTAATTTTTTATAATAATTACTGAAAAATAATAAGATTTTATAATCTAATTAATATATTTTACCTAACTTGATATTATTTTTAAATTGATATAGTTTGTTTTAAAACGTATATTACAAAATTTCTCTTAAATTTTGCTTATTACTCATAAAATACCATAATTTTACTATATATGATATTCAAATCCCTACATATTATTTGAAAGATGATTTAACTCGATTCGACCAAATCACTACTCGAAATATTATTTGGTTTTGCTCGAATTCTAAAAATTAACCCAACCAGAGAAAAAAATCAGATCAGGCGCACCTAGAACAATGTGCGGTTACTCGGGCGCTGTTAGTATTAATTTTGTACGCTTTACTCGGGCGCACCTAGGACAAGACCTTTCTATCAAGGTGACAACAAAAATGTGTTTGTGAATTAAAATTAAATTTTTAAGGAAGTAATTTTCTTCATAATAATAATAAAAAAAGAATATCCTGATTCCTGCCTGGGTAGGGGGTAAGAATAGCGACGAACCACCGCTAGCACTCATACAGTGAGTGTGTTAGAGGGAGAGAGAGAGAGAGAGAGAGATGGGGGAGGGAGAGAGCCCAAAAGCAGAACCGGAACCAGAACCGGAACCCAGAGAGCACCACGACGAAGACGAAGAAGAACCCTTGTCGGACACAATAACAGCAACAGCAACAGCAACAGCAACATGGAACCACATGGCGAAGCAACAGAGCCAGCAGGTGGCGTTGCAGCAGCTGTCGGAGAAGCTCATAAACGGCAGCCTGCAGTCCAAGATAGATGCCGCCCGCGAAATCCGCAAGCTCGTCCGGAAGTCCTCGTCGTCCGCCAAGACCCGCTCCAGGCTCGCGGCGGCCGGGGTGATCCAGCCGCTGGTCTTCATGCTCTCCTCTTCCAATCTTGATGCCCGAGAGTCCTCTCTCCTCGCTCTCCTCAACCTCGCTGTCCGCAACGAACGGTAACTCGTCATTCTCATACCTCTCTCTCTCTCTCTCTCTCTCTCTCTCTCGCAGCAAGATGCTTTTTGTGTGTGTGTGAAATCTGAAGTGTGTTTTGGGGGAGAAAGCTCGTGGGTGTTTCAGTATTTGTGGAAATCTGAAATGTGCAGTGTTTTTCTTTATTTCTTTTTTTTTGGGTTTTTTTTTATTAAACAAGAGAAGAAATTTATCAAGAGGAAGATACAAGAGTTACGGAAAGGAATCGTTTCTGAACGAAGAGGAGGAAATTGGAAATAAGCCCGATGATTGCATGATAAAATTACTTAGACCAACGAAAAAAGAAAGAGAAAATGTTAAAATAATCAAGGAACAAAATAAAAAAAAAAAAGAAGAAGAAAGAGAAATTCAGTGGAACGAAACTTGTGAATGGATGAAACCCTATTAAAAAGGCCATGTGCTTTTTACAGCAAATAGAGGCTAATCATATCCCCAAAGGTTTATGTGCCGAAGAACCCTTAAAAATGCAAGAGGTTTGCTACAACCAAATACACAAAATTGTACATCCATAGCACATTTCCATAAAGAATTGTCAAGAATTGTCCCATTACCTAGGCTAGGACATCCCCCAATGTCGACAAGAAGCTGCCAAATTAGGAACTCCAGAATGAAACCGGAGCAGAACATTTAGAACGTGTAACAAAAAGATTCTGAACAAGCACTATTTGTTAGATGCATATCGGGGAAAAAGCCTTATGTGGCCTATGAACTTGCAGCACATTGTTAGTATTAATTTTATTAAGTACAACTGCCCAAGTAAAAAGACTTAATCTTAGCAGGAGCTTTGGATTTACACAAAGGTAAAAAGACTTAATCTTACACAAAGCTTTGGATTTATGTGGTAAGATGACAAAAGAATAGAGTCCATGAAGCTCAAAATATACTCCAAATCAGAAAACCCTGAATAATTTGAACTACAAAAAGGACGTGAAAATTCCATGATTAAACAGAATCTTGAATGCTATAAAATCTGTGGACTGAAGAATGATGTAGAGACTAACTCTACTCAATGTGGGAGGAAAGTTGTTGCCCGACTTCTAGGAAGGGGAGGGCTTAATAGTTTCTTAGGACTGTTAGATACCCACTTGTTTAACGTTGTATACAATAATAATAGGCAATTCACTTATTCACTGCATAAACAAGCTAGATGGAAAAGGATATGTTAAAACATAAGATATAAAGATAGTGGCTTCAACTTGATAATTTTATCAAAAAAAAAAAAAAAAAAAGAGGAACTAATTTGCTAATAATCCTTACCACAGCATACAATTGATAAGTAATTTATCTATCAAATGTGATTTCTGTTAATGATGTTCAAACTAAATTGATTTTCCAAAATCAATTCTTGTATAAGACTTCCATTTAAAAAATAGTTATCCAAAGTCAAACATAAACATGCACATCATCAAATCTATATGATGAATGGGATGAGTTTCCTTAGTTTCATGTTTGGATCAGCTTATTTTGTATTCAATATGCTACAGCGGTAACCTTCGGTTAAAAAACTGGCTTTAGTTAAAAAAAAAATAAAGAGCAAAACCAAGGGTTTAATTGATCCTCCTTTGTAAGTCACCATTGCATCAGGCCCTTAATCAAAAGATTCAACATCATTTTTGGTTGTGTATCAATTTCCTGATTTTATTGCTTCAACATTTATTTTTTGCCAATTTGAGGCATAATATTATTAGAATTACTTCCTGTTTTATCCTGAGCAATCGTGTTTGTTCTCACAACGCACAACAACATTTATGACTATTCATTTGTAATTTTTGTTGTTTCATTACAACAATAACATTTATTAACAGTAAGCATTATTAGACCGTAAATATTACGCTACCTGAACAATGGATAGAGAACAGGGCATATATGCTATTTCGACTGTTCTCTGATCTGGTATCTAACTATGAAGCACAAAGATAAAAAAATACAATACTAATACGATTCGACACCAATATGGGGATACGATGAAATTTTGAATTTAAGATGCGGGGATACGTGTGTATGTGTATATATATATATATATATATATATATATATATATATATATATATATTAAATTTAAGGTGGTATTATCAACATGTTGTTAAATTTACTTGACTCTTATTATAAGTATCTTAAGAAAACATAAAAAATATATATCAATGACATTTTATAGACAAACCAATTTGTAAAACCATTCAAAAAATTAATTTTAACATATCTTGAAGTATCGAAGTATCAGGATCGGTATTGGACATGATATGTCCTAGATATCACGCACAGTGGGATGATGAAGTATCGGTGCAACATAGGTATCTAATCATACTTCTCAGTTCTCAATTAGATACCAGCAAATTTTCAGATTATGTGGCATTATCCATGTCCCTTTGTTAGGCACTTCCTCATTGGAGACTTTTCGCTGTCGCCTTCTCCATGCCCTTCGTTGCGTCACCGCACTCGTGATGGATCCCCACTTTCTTGCTCGTGCCTTGGAACATGGCACGGAAGTTCCTCATGATCAAGATCACGATCCTTCTCCAATGCTCCTAAACGCGTGCTCAGCTGTAGGAGCACCTACATGATGAAGGTGAAGGACACGGTTGAATGCACGATCTGCTCTCGCATGCTCACTGTCCTCCATTACACTCTCGTGGTTCTCCTAATCTCCTCCAGTTGCTTCTGGATCGCATTCAAACTTCAAAGTTGCTTTGACAGATTCCGTTGTCTTCTCCATTTTTGGTGCCACCATGGAAGCTTCTTCCCAAGATGAGACAAAGCTTCTGAAACCAAATGTTAGGCACTGATATCTCATTGATTATGTATGTATTACTGAATTGGGAATTCTCAGTAACATGCCAAGAACCCTAAGAAAGAATTACAGAATGATCGTGAATCCTAGAGGATAATAGAGAGTCCTCTAGCTCATTCTCAACAAACAAATGTCTCTACCCCTTACAATAGAGTCCCTTCCTGCTTTTTATTCATCTAACTGACCTCCTCTTATATCTCCGAACATACACTTGACCATACATGGGGTCCCTAACACCCTCCGTTTTAGGTTGTTTCTACATATGAATAGCTCCATAAGTTGAAACTGAAATTTGGCAACTCATCTTTTCAATGTTGAGCAAATTGATGAAGTTTAGAGGATATGTCATGCTTATATCTCATGTTTCCTGTGGGTGGGTGTGATTAACTAAGCTGGAAAGTTGCAAGGGCTGAATGGACAACTTTCCTGTCCTTTTCTGGAATGCTGGAATCCTAGAAGCTAAAATTACTTTATTTGCTTGTCCTGACGCATAGAAATGAACTATTTGGTAATTTGATTTTTGCTGTCTCTCCATTTTGTTTTTCAACAAAAATAATGATATTCAGTGTCCTTTTGTTTTTCCTTCCATTTATGATTTGGTTAAATGGATTTTTAACTCCTAACCTTTGGTAGTAACCAAACTGAGATCCATGGTTGATGTTTTAGAGTGAAATTCACCGATCCATGTTTGAATGGGCAGTTGATATTGCATTTGAGTCTCATTTATGTGTAAAGGGTAGACCACTTTCTCCATTGGCTTGTTAAAATAAAGATGTTAGTGATGTTAATCTTTCTTAATGAAAAAAAGGGGCAATCCAGTATACATATAGAGTCTATCCCCACAAGTGGGGAGACTATTTTCAATATTTGAACTCGTGAACTCTAGGTCACAAAAGGCAACAATCCTATCACTGTGCCGAGGCTTACCCTTTGTTAATCTTTCTTAATATTAAATGAATATTGATTTTATAGTCATCATGTACTGGTGATTGAGACTAACCAGTTGTCTGTTATAGATCTAATCTGAGACAGCTTCTGAAATGGTCCTCGTGAGTTTGTGACCAATTTGGTCACTGATTCATGTCCATTGAGATTTGATTGCCTGGCTCACATTACTTTCTTTAAAGACTTTAAAATTATAAATCTGACCCTAGGAACTTAAGAATAAAAAATTGTATTTGCATTTTGACCCATTTTTACCCCTGAACATGACAGATTAGACAAATAAATATATAATTAAACTGAAATCTCGTAGCAGATCTCTTTACCCCATTTTATCAAATCTCTCATTAGTTGTTAACTACTGCACTTTCTAGTTTCTACCCCTCATCGTTGCCACCACCTGCCCTGACACCACTACCCTTATTGCCCCATACGCCAACTAAACCACCCCTCGCCCCCTCCCTGATGCCACCACTGCAGATTAGCTGATTTTCTATCTTCCACAATTCTGCAGGTGGTGGGTGAGATTGAATACACGGGAGACATAAAACTTGTTATATGTTTCATAGTAGGATAACTCCTCTTTTCGTAAACAATACAATGATGATATTTGGTTTAAAACAATACAAGAATGTTATGACTTCTGAAACCAAATGTTTGAGTCATAATATTGCAACATTATTTGCAACTTTTCTGATCTAGAATATCCGACATGAACAAGAAAACTTAGAATCAAGAGGAGGGAAGGGTGGCCAAAAACTGGTCGCATGGGAATGCCACCCATATGGTAGAGGGTGTAGTGTCAGATCCAACATTGGTTATATGGATGGATGCATAGTGTTCAGATCTGATTGGTTGCATGATGAGAATGTGAACAGGATGTTCATGGCTGGGCACTTGGTAGGTTGTGGTTCAGATCCAAGATGGGTCGAGACTAAGGTGAAGTTATTGCGGTGGCAATGAGGTGGAGGAGGGTGGTGTGCAATTGGCCAGAGGAAGCAATTTTGTTGATGAGAGAGGAATGGTTAAAATAAGAGGATAAACATGTAATTTAATTGCAAATGTTGTCCAGCTGTAAAATAGAGTTAATATTAATCATTTTTGTTTCTACTTTTTAAATTTCAATTTGACCCTAGATCTATCTAGCTTCCCAAATATAGACCAATGACCATGTGGTCACTGATTAATCAGGTCCACAGCAGAAGCCACCCTAATCTGATCATTAATATGAATGCTTCTAAATCTTTGAACCAAGTTGCCTAATTATGGTGATGACTATGGATAACATTTCTAGGGTGTGGCATATCTCAATCTGTAATTCCCTGTTTCAACTCTGAAAAGTGCATGTGTACTGGATACATTTAACATAGTCATACAACTCTCTTTGTTGTTACTACTCTCTGATTTTATGCATTGTGTCCTTCTCTTCATTCTTTACTTAAAAGTTATGTTTCTTGTAAATAGGGAAATGTTCATTTCATTTAGTTCTTTGTATAACATTTCGGAGATATATTTGTCAGAAACAAGGTCAAAATAGTGACAGCTGGTGCCATTCCCCCTCTGGTGGAGCTCCTCAAGATGCAAAATGGCAGTATACGGGAATTAGCTACGGCAGCAATCTTGACACTCTCGGCTGCAGCACCCAACAAGCCCATTATTGCTGCTTCAGGAGCTGCACCTCACCTTGTTCAGATTCTCAACTCTGGAAGTGTTCAAGGCAAAGTTGATGCTGTTACAGCCCTCCATAATCTTTCCACCAGCATCGAAAATTCAGCCGAACTCCTTGATGCCAGTGCTGTTTCCCCTCTTATCAACCTCCTTAAAGAGTGCAAGAAGTACTCCAAGTTCGCAGAAAAAGCTACAGCACTACTCGAAATCCTCTCAAACTCTGAAGAGGGACGAATTGCAATCTCAATGGCAGATGGTGGAATTTTAACCATAGTAGAGACAGTTGAGGATGGATCACTAGTCAGCACAGAACATGCTGTTGGCACTTTGCTCTCATTGTGCCTAAGCTGCCGTGATAAATACCGGGAACTGATCCTTAAAGAAGGAGCAATCCCAGGTCTGCTGCAACTGACAGTGGAGGGCATGACCAAAGCTCAAGATAGAGCGCGCATGCTTTTGGATTTGCTTAGAGATTCTCCCAGAGAGAAGATTAGCCTCCTCAGTTTTGGAGAAAATTGTTTATGACATTGCTGAGAGGGTAGATGGTGTAGACAAAGCTGCTGAAACTGCCAAACGGCTATTGCAAGATATGGTTCAGAGGAGTATGGAACAAAGCTTGAACTGCATTCAGCATAGGGCAGCATCTTGTACTCCTTCTGTGATTCCATCCACTTGATGTATACCTTTTCTTGGCTCAACAAGTTACTGCGCTGAATCCAGTTTTTAATCTGTATATAAGTTAGTTTTTCTTTTCCTTTTTGGGGGCCAGTCAATGCTCTAGTATTTTCATTTTTCAGCTAGATGTCCATCCAACGCGAGTCTAAAACTGCTCTACATAACTAGCATTTTGATGTCTACAAGACTAACTTGGGTTTGATCAATTGACCTCACGACTCATAATTTGGTTGTATACCATGACCTGCATAGTGGAAATTTCGCACGTTTACAAGAAATCTCTCCTTAAATGTACATTACTTTATCTACTGTTATTATTATTATTTTGGGTCTGAACCCAGTTACTTATATAGATATAATAGATATAACAGCAATAACAATTTTTTACGACCAGGAGTCAGTCAAATGCATCAGATTATCGAATCACTTAAAGTGAGATGATGTCACCTTTTTCATAATGGATATTATCATATTTTTCTCTCTATTATACATCGGACATCCTTGTCAACTATATGATACATTTTTATATATGTATATATGCTGTTAAAAGTTTATAATATAAAAAATAAACTTGTCATATAAAAAGTTTTACAAAGTAAGAAAGTAATGTATTAACATTTAGGATATGTTTGATATAAAGATAAAAATAAAAGTAAAAATTTCATAAAATGAATTCATGATTACTTATGAATCCAGTTCACAAACTTTTTACTATAATAATTTTTATTAATATTAACTATTTATTTTACCCTATGTTAAGTGTACTTTTTTTATGCGAAATATACCCTTACTTTTTCAAGTGAACAGTCATTATAAAGAAGCAATATCTTTAAAATTATACAAAATAAAAACGTGTATTTTTTTACTGGAAAAAAATACATTTGATCCTTGGTAATTTTGTCATACTAATAATAATATAATATTCAATCATATATGTTAATTATTCTTAAATACGAAAAATTACAAAAGAGATCAAAACCGCAGCAACTAATCTTTAAATTAAAGTTTAGCTATATTAAATTATGTAAATAGTAGAGCGCACATGATACTTGCATTAAAATTTAAATCTGGCATAATAAATTTTCTTTCTTAAATGTAACTTTTCAAAATCATGTTACTAGGTAGCAGCCGCACCAGTAGACAGATTAACCATACAGTAGAAAGTATCCAGCCATACTTGACATTAAAATTTACCATGATGCCACTGTCGGTGACCAAGTATATTATATTATACGCATATATTGTTGTCACTATCTCTAGAAGAAGCCATGGCCATGCCATGTTCATGACTATCAATAAATAAATTAATAGTTTATAAAAAAAATTAATAATTCATTTAATTTCCTATGGGCGCGGCTCGGAGGGTGGGCATTACGCCACTGGTTCTCACTCTTCTTTCTCCGCTCTATTTTCGACGTCTTTGATTTGCATAGAAATATCATTTATATTTATTATTTATAAGATATCATATTGATATATTTTTATTTATTATTAAATAAGTTATAAACTCAATTTAATTTAAAATTTATATCTTATTTAATAATAAATAAAAATATATTGATATGGTGCCAATTAAAGTGTAAGTATAAATATCATGGCTCATGCCCGGTATATCACGGTTCACGTTCATGGTGCGTGCGCACTGCGGCCAAAGCGTACACAATCATCCTCGTATCTCTGTAAAGTCAAAAACCAATGTTTCTACTTTCTCACCGTCGAAAAAAATTATTTCTACTTTTTCATCCTTTATTTTGGGTAAGCTCCTCTCTTTAGAAGATTTATCCCGAAAATAAAAAATTACAAGATTATTTACCGTTAAAAAGCTAGGGACAAATAAAAATTATGACGTAATTCACATAAAAGTTATGACTTCGATTTTTGTGTACTGCCATTTTAAACTTATTAAATAGTTTTATACTGTGAATTAATACAATTTTAAAAATTTCTAAATTGTGTTAAGTAACTATCTATTATGATAATTACATATCATGATTTAATATTTTTTAATTTTTATTAATTTATAGTATAAATTTTTTATACCATTAATATATAAAAATTACATTTTTAAATTGATAAAATGTATTGTAATGATAATTTATTAAATAATTTCAAATAATATTTTTCTATCTTAGAGATAAATTCATTTTAAAAGATTTTTATTAAAAAGATTAGTTGAAAAAGTCTAAGCTCTTAGAATTTGAATAGTAAATAATGCAAATACTCTCCAAATTTTGAATCCCGACCTTATAAGTTAAACTTGTTTGGGATTTACCTATTTTTAACTAATCTCATTGGGCTTCATTGTAAAAGAATTTTCTTTCATATTTTGGCAAGAGATGTTTCATGTACATCGTACAGTGATAATAAACTTATGCGAGTTGAAAATTGAATAAACGACTATAATTGAATAAAAAACATTTTAAATCCAAAGATCTATTGATTCAACTGTGATTGAATAAAAAAAACTTAAATCCAAAGATAGATTGACTAAACTAAGTGATTTAGTTTAGATTCTAAAATACTATTGTAAGCATGGTTTCTTTTACTTTTACTTTTACTTTTTTTTAGGACAAATTACTCTAAGTTTTTTGAAATTAGGTAAAATTTAATTAATTTCTTTTCATGATTTTTTCTCATGAATATCAGGATCCTTATGTAATCAACGGTTGTGATTAGATTTTTTATTTAATAAATTTTAAAAAATTGAGTTAATGTAACATGTAATTTATTTATAACCACAAATAAATAAAATGTACCAATAACCTTAAATTTTATAAGAATGCCAAAAATATTATTCTTTTATTTATAAAATTTATTAAAAATATATTAAAATTTATAAAATTATTATATAATTTTATTTTAAATTTATAAAATTATTACATTATCCTTGTATTATGCCATGTAAATTGATTGCATTAGGAAGCAATCAGTTGCTGGACAAAAATAGGAGGAGTCAGGTAAATTTAAAATTTCTTATTTTATTTTAATTATTTTTTTTCGGATTTATATAAATCTGTCTTCGAGCTTACAATAAGCCAAAACCACAGCACAGAACGAAGACTGTGTGTATATATAGATAGATAGATAGAGAGAGAGAGAGAGAGAGAGGTCTCAGTGAGTGATGCCCTCTTCTTGATTCCTCATCTGTGAAGAGTAGCAACATTAACAGGTAAGTCACCCAATCCTGCATTCAGATCTTGAAATAGTCGATAAATCGGTGTTAGCTTCTTCTGCTTCCTTTCATCTTCGGATCCATTATTTGTTCATCTTCTTATCCTTCTTCAATGTAAACATTTTTTTTAAAATAAAAATGGGAACTTTATACATTTTGTTCTTATTTTCTTCCATTTTAGTTAACTGGGTATCATTGTTTTTTCATTTTAATGTAGGATACATATCTTGGTGTTGATCTAATAGTCAATAGAAATGTTGGGTCGGTCTGCATTTTCCAGACCTGGAAGCTTCCGGCCAGAGAATTTGGGCCAGAATGCATTGGCCATGATTAGGAACGTTTGCTTCTCTGTCTTTGTTGTTGGTGTCTTGGTCTTCACCATTATAGCTGCAACTTATGAGCCTGATGACCCTTTGTTCCACCCTTCAACCAAGATCACAACATTCCTCACTTCCAAATCCAATGCCACTTTCAAGTCAGACAACACTGTTGTCAAGACTGGTGAGGATTTCATGGCTGCCAATGAGACTGTTTTTGGCTCTGTCATCAACATGGATGATGTTGAGAACTCGGCTAATGCGGAATCCGGTGGTGAGGGCGCTGTGGCCGCCACCGAGTGCAATGCGGCTGGCCCTATTGATTGTAAGGACCCTGAGGTGTTCCATTTGATGATGAGGGCCACAATAGAGAAGTTTCAGGATATCCATTTCTACCGATTCGGTAAATCGGTTCCTGGGTGAATGATAGTACTTGTGATATGGCATGGCGGTTTAGGCCAAAGGAAGGGAAGGCTGCCGCATTTTATAAAGATTATAGGAGGTTTGTGATTGAGAGGTCTGAGAATTGTACACTTAGTGTTGTTAGCATTGGGGAGTATCATAGTGGTGGAAATGCTAGGAAGAGGAAGAAGAATCAGAAACCGGGGCTTGATAAGACGCCTCCAAAGCTGGACCAGGCGAATGCGTTGCCTGTTGTTGGTGAGACTGTTAATGACAGTCTCCCCGTGGTTGAGTCAGAAGGCTCGTTAGTCACGGTAAATACTTGATCTATATGGGTGGCGGAGACCGGTGTAAGAGCATGAATCATTACTTGTGGAGTTTCTTGTGTGCTCTTGGGGAAGCTCAGTACCTGAACCGAACGTTGGTTATGGATTTGAGCATATGTCTGTCTTCAATTTACACTTCGTCAAAGCAGGATGAGGAAGGCAAAGATTTCAGGTTGTACTTTGATTTTGAGCATTTGAAGGAGGCGGCATCTGTGTTGGACAAGGAACAGTTTTGGGCAGATTGGAATCAGTGGAACCAGAAGGATGGGATGACCCTTCATCTTGTGGAGGATTTCAAGGTGACGCCGATGAAGCTCAAGGAAGTGAAGGATTCTTTAATCATGAGAAAGTTTGGAACGGTTGAGCCGGATAACTATTGGTATAGAGTCTGCGAAGGAGAGACAGAATCTATTGTTCAAAGGCCATGGCATTTGATATGGAAATCAAGGAGGTTGATGGATATAGTGTCTGCCATAGCTTCAAGATTAAACTGGGACTATGATGCTGTTCACATTGAGAGAGGGAAAAGGCAAGGAACAAGGAGCTTTGGCCTAATCTTGATGCACATACCTCGCCAGACGCGCTTCTCTCAACCTTGCGTGACAAGATCGATGATGGAAGGAACCTCTACATAGCAACAAATGAACCTGATACTTCTTTCTTTGATCCTTTGAAAGATAAGTACACCACTCATTTTCTTGATGAATATAAGGATCTTTGGGATGAAAATAGTGAATGGTACTCAGAGACAACAAAACTCAACAACGGTGTTCCGGTAGAATTTGACGGTTACATGAGAGTATCCATTGATACAGAAGTGTTCTTGAGAGGTAAAAAGCAGATTGAAACTTTCAATGATTTGACCAGTGATTGCAAGGATGGCATTAATGCCTGTAATGTTGCAACAAACTAAAGTTCCGTGAGATTTGAGATTCCAATGTTTGATAGATTGAAGTATACTCATGTACTTTTAGTTGTTTTCTGTGTTGAACTTGAGTGTTTGTAACCTATAGTCCTAGCATTTAGGAGTAAAATCGTTTTGTATTGTAAGAGTAGTGTTTACTTGGAGGTTTTGAAGTTCTTAATTTTTTTATCGACTTTATAGTTCTTAATTGAAATTTGTTTCGTGCTTAGATCCCATATATCTGGTACTTACACACAACACAGGCATATTTGTATTTACTATATATATTTTCACATTCTGCTTTACCCTTTTGCTAAAACCATATCAATTTCAAAATTCAATAGTATAAAATAGCAATTTCAATTGTCAGTTGTTGGGGTGTTACCCAAGACATGGTCTTGGGTTCGAGCTTTTGGTTATGGAAAAACTGATATTGAGAGAGTTATACCTGATATGAGATATCAAATGCTCAAATATCCTATAGAAGGACACATGAGGGAACAAAAAAAGAATAAAGAAAATTGTTGGGGGGTGTTGGCTGTGTTAGTTATGGTATTTGATTCTGTTTCCTATTATATTGTTAGACGTGTTGTAGGAAGAGATTTTTCTTTACATAAAAAGGCAGGAGATCTATTTCGGCTGGTTCAAATGCTTTTTTTATTACATTTACCAAACTACAAGAGAACTTTCCGATTGCCATAAAGACAATATGAAAGCTCTTTTATGAAAGTTTTCAATATGCTGCTAAGTTTTGTGGGGGGAGGTTGAAAGATTAAGGAGAAAATCTTGAGAGCTTGTTAAGCTTTCACCTTGTCAAAAAGAAATCCATAAGGGATATAAATAGTTTATATGGAGTAAGTGAAACTAATGCACAGAAAACATCACAATCTTTGTCAAGCTACTGGTTCTCATTGTGGATGTTATTTCCAAAATTTATCATATAATTATGGTACTGATTTGACTCCTATATTTCATAATGGTTTAACACATTCTTTTAACAAAATAATAATCATAATCACTCTTCCGCTTTCTTGACCATACTCTTTTGGCTAATTTCAGACGGAACAATTTAATTCATTATGAAATAAACATTGCACATTTACACATCATCACCCTTAGCCATCAGCGACAGATTTCTAATTTGAAGCTGGGTATGTAACACTATTCCAGTTCATATTGGAACAATAGTGAAAATTGAAACATTGGGGTCTTTTATTTCTGTTGTTATGATTTTTTTTTCTTTTTTAAAAATTGTGAATGAATAGTAAAACAAAAAATGATAATGAAATTTTATAATTTTTGCTGTTTTCACTATTTTTTCACAATCCTGAAAATAGAAAATATAGAAAATGAGAAGCAGGAAATGAAATCAGAAATCAATAAGGTCCTTAAATGTGTGAAAGTGATGCATAAATAGCATTCACAAAGCAACTCTGGTCTTCCAAATTCACTAGTTCTACAATAGCACAAAGCCATTGAATTTGCTGGTAGCCTTTGGTTGGCTCTGCTCAAGCCAATGTTCTTTATGCCAAAACCAGCATTTTCTTAAAATATATACATTCTTTTCTCAGCTCAGATTGGTAGTCAATCTTCTCAATATTGTTGTAGATAATTGTGAAGTGAATGTCTACTCCGGCTAAGTTACTCCTGGAGTACCCGAGTCATCTCTTTTTCCATTCTTTCAGATTGAATTATTTGATAGGGAATACAATGAAGCCATGAAACCTTACAGGTTGTAATTTACAACAAAACTGCTCACAGATTCACAATGGATGGTATCTATCTGCCTAAAAGCTGTACCTATAAATAACAGCCTGTTTCTAACTTGACTATAAAAAATGTAACCAAATGATCTTGCTCTTTCACCCTCGGCCAGTTTTTCTCCCTAAGCCATGCATGGCATAAACAAAAAAAGAAATATTATTTGTATTTACAAAGTGTGGAATACTATGCTGACACACTCCTATTTACTCTTAGATGAGTTGTGAACCCCATTTATTTTGGATTCCACATCTCATTCAAGGATAAATAGGAGTATACTAGCACCATGTCTCACAAATTGTAAGTACAAATAATACTACTCAAACAAAAATTGTGTACAATGGGACAAAAGCCTATTCCAAGAACTATTGCATGGGACATCAGGGCATACTTATTTTCCCTTGCTTTTGATTTCTTAACTGGAACAAGAGTCAGCTTTTGGCCAGGATTTTTGGTACTGGCCTCTGAGGATCTCAGCATTGAAATGGCAGCTTGATGCTGATTTTTTTCTGCTTTGTCATCTGAAAATGGATTGACCTCGAATGCTCCTCTAGTGAACCCTCTAGCAACCTGAAGGATTAAAAAGAGCCAACAATTGCTCAGCAATACAGGGCTTGAAAATTATATAAGCCTCTGAGAAATAACTGATACATCAATGGTAAGCATAGCAGTGCTTCATCTTACCCCAAACCATATTTAATAGGCGTGGTACATGCATCATTAAATTTATCTCATGCAGAATCAAATCAAAACTACCATGCACAAAGGCATATGCAATTTAGTGACTCTACACACCGGTTCTCCCCTTATTTTAATAAGATTTTAAGCTACCATTTTTGTTCATATTTTACAATTATTCTCTACATGTTCTTATATTTTCAAAACCTAATACAATTTTAACTTTAAAGTTAAGTCAGTGCCATTTAACTGTTTGTATGGATACCATTATAAAGCTTATTCTAAAGGTTCCCAATTAGTATTGGACCCCAAAAGTAGTTCTGGGGACATGCTACTGCAGCCCCAAAAATTTATTTTTGGTTCAACAGTAATTCTATTGTTACTTCTAAACAAAAGCACTTTTAGTATCTCCTCACTAATTATACCCAAAATTATGAGTGAACAATATTGTTCATAGAAGTCATTCTTTCAAAAGCATTCCTAAGTTGATTCTTGTAAAATACAAAAGAAAGATGGTTCAATGCACAAGGCTTCCCACCTTGTGGGGTCTAAAGAGAGTAGATGTACACAGTTAATACCCAACACTCAAATGCATAGAGTTTATTTCTAGGATTTGACCCTATGACCTCTAGGTCACAAGATCCTTCCCGTCATGTCAAGACCCACTGTCCTATTCAAAATATATTCTACTGAACTACAGTAATTTACTTATACATGCATGGATATTGCTTCCCCCCTCTTTTTAAGTAATCACGGTGTGGAGAAAGTGGCTTAAGTAACACCAAAATTTTTAATTTCATGGAAGCAATTTTGTGTAAATATTTCAGGCCAAAGTAGCAAATAAAACAATCTCTTTTGTTTTCTAAATAAACAATGGCAGTGAGGGCTTTACTCCCACACCTTGTAATGTAAATCCACCTCTAGTATACTCTCCTTATGCAATAACAGGTATTTTATATAAATTTAAGTAGCCTGAATGGATAAAACAAAACATACTGACCATTTTATAAGTATGGCAACAATAATTAGGGTGAAATATCCATCGATCAGTTTATACCTTTAAGAGAATCCAAACTTTGAGGGAACTGCTCAATATTGCAAGCCTTGTCTTTTTCCCTGAAGTCAAGTACTCGCACATATGGTGGTCAACCCTCAAAATAAATTTTGGCCAGGACTTCGGGTTTTCTGGGTCTGCCTTACAGTCCATTGTTGCCTGAGATATGATGGAAGAGGAAACAAGAAATCAGACTCACTACAATGAGTAACAAAATAACAATACCAAGGGAAGTGAACAGATCACTGTTATGATCTTAAAGAAATGACTATTGAGTCACCAATAGCTAGGAGGAAAAATGGAAGAAAGAAAAAATATCGCAGCAAGTAATACGCACCAAGGCAAGCCAACGGGGAGACCCCAAAGTCCATCTTACATAATATTACATAAAACTAGATGATTCTAGGTGCTCAAGGAATTATAATAAAATAGAGCTTCTCAAAGATTTTTGACTCCCATTCCAATTCGTTTCTCATTATCTTATAGCTGAAACACATGATTTTAGATTGAAAATGTCTACTTACAAGAAACCGACAGATTTGCTGTTCAATTTTTGAGAAGGACGTCTCTAAAGCTTCAACCCTGCCTGTGGCATGGCAACAAGCACATGGTTCACTAATCATGAATGTCACACTTGGTCGAACCTGTCAAACATCAGTAAAGCATTCATAACTAAAGTTAATAAACCCTAAATAAACTTGACTGAGTGCTGTGCCAACAGTCATCAGAATCAAAGGAAGATGCAACATACAAGGTTGTCAATGGCGGATGGCGGCTTATGGCGGTGAGCCAAAAAACCGCCATAAAAATATGGCGTATGGCATTGCGGGTTATGGTGGAAGTCATTGCGGACTAAAAAATATATAAATATATATATAAAAAAATGCAAAATTGGTCACAATTAAATATGCAAAATTGATCACAATTAAATAAACACCATTGTAAATTTGTAATATATAAAATCAACACCATTGTGGACACAAATAAAATATTCAGCAAACCAAATATACATGCCCAGCAATAAAAGAGATTCAGCAAACCAAATATACATGCACAGCAATAAAAGACACCAGATAGACTCAAACAAGTCATATTTTTTGATAAAAAAAAAAGTCTCCTGATCAGGAAAAAAAAAAAAAGCCCAAACAAATTGACCCAAGAAGCAGAAGTCCAACAAATTGAAACAAAACCAAGCAAAAATAGAAGACCAACAAAGTGAAAAACAAAGCAGCACCAGAAGCTAAACACACTAGTCACCACTCACCACCGCTAACGGACTCGAGGAACACGAAGAAGAAGAAGAAGCAGCAGAACCCGATTGACGGAGACGATGGCGGTAGATGGCAGCGCGATTGGTGACGCAATGGTCGAAGGTGTGGTGCGCCACTGCCTCTGTGGTGCGCCGCTGGAGCAGAAGAAGAAGAAGAAGGCCCAAAGCAAAAGCAGAAGCGGACGACGGTGCGGAAGCAGAAGAAGCAGCATAACCTGATTGACGGAGACGACGGCGGTAGACGGCGCGCGATGGTCGAAGGTGTGGTGCGCCGTTGCCTCCGTGGTGCGCCGCTGGAGCAGAAGAAGAAGAAGAAGGAGAAGAAGGAGAAGAAGAAGAAGAAGAAGGCCCAAAGCAGAAGCAGAAGCAGGACGGTGCAGAAGCAGAAGCAACAGCAGAACCTGATTGACGGAGACAACGGCGTAGACGGCGCGCAATCGTTGACGTGATGGTCGAAGGTGTGGTGCGCCGCGCCGTCATGGTGCGCCGTGACCGCCGTGGTGCCGCTGAGCAGAGAGAAGCTGAGAGACCGAGAGAAAGGAAGCAGAGAAGCACGTGAGGCTGAGGGAAATGGAAGAGGGGTCGGGTTTCATCAGGTATTTATTATTGAAACCTGAAAACCCGACAATACCCTTGGAAAAGCCAGGAAAAAAGGGATTTTTGGCGATTTTCCGCCATGGCTGCCACAAACCCGCCATGGCAACACCGCCATTGCGCCCGCCACGCCCGCCACGCCATTCCGCAACACCATCCACCTTCCCATAGCGACCTCGGATTCCGCCATGCCATGGCGCCATGGCGGCGCCATGGCCGATATTTGACAACACTGGCAACATATAAAAACTGCATGCATGCATAATTCTTTTAAATCCATAGTCATTTTTTGTTCATGACTTGGGGCAAGCATGAAGGAGGATGATCAGTAAAACACTGGAAAAACAAAGTAAAATTGGCACACTTTGAGAAGTTATACTTAAAACAAAACCATTGGAAGTATATAACAAAAGGAGCAAAACAAATTCACCAAATGTTTCATGAAACAATCTATCTATTTCTATCTATTTCCACCATTTTCTGTTTCAACAAATAAAATGCAGTACAGGCATAGTGGCTGCTGCAGTGTACAATAATCATGATGTTACAGTGAAGTCTATGATAATGAACTAACATAGTGCTTATATATCCACCAGAGACAAGCAACATACCCTCTTTCGTGTTATTTCCATAAGTCCATGTCTTGACAATTCAGAGACTTTCACCATGGATCTGTCTCTCTCAACAGCTTTCTTGACTTCTTCATATACCAATCTTTTATTTGCTGATCAAGAAGAATACAACTTCAATGAATAAATACATCGGTACGGACTTTCATAACACCAGATGACATTTCAGAGTGGTATAAAAAATGAACTACTTCATCTTTGAGCTAAATATCACTGCATCAGTTGAAATTTAAAAATATCACTACATTCAGCAGATTGTTTGCTTTGAGACTAGATGACTTAGTTACACCTCTCAGTCCTTACTCCTTCATGAAGGTACATCATGAGGACACAGGGTGAGGAAATAATTATAATAAAAATCAGGCAGAACCTTATATCTGCTGTGGCATTAGTTAGTTTTCAAGCACAAAGGACCGCCACAAACTATAATGCAAAACTCAGGTATTCCAGCTATGGCACCTATTTAGTTTTCTTTTTTGACATTATTTTCCCTTACATCTTTGATTCCTTTGCTCACAAGTTTGAAGCATTAACTACTGCAATCCAGAATCAAGCATATGAATTATACCATGCATTTGATAAAAACTGCAGTCATTAATTTATATGGGAAAGACTACATGTATTGTGCCCAAGCATATGCAAGAAGCATCACTAATAATACTGAACATGTTGGCACAAAACTATATCAAGTAGTATTATGCAAAGCTTTAGCTAGTGATTTTAAAACTCAAGTCAGTGATATTAAAAATACTCTAGAAAGTCATAATATATAAAAATATCTGACATCTTCTGGTAATTCGATATATAATTCATTTGCACAACAAGTGGGAGATTTCTATTTACCTTCATCAGTCATATCAATGAAATCTACAACAATGATCCCACCAATATCCCGTAGCCGCAACTCCCTAGCAATCTGTAACATTGTTTTTATTAAGTGTTTGTTTCAAGAAAGCAGAGAAATGATTCAGGATCAACAATCAATGATGAAATATAACCCTACAATTATCTTACAAGATTGCCAAAATAAATATAGAATTCTTTAAATTGTACATGCCATGCAACAAGTGTTAAACTGTTAATGTGTTATCTTTCATCCTATTTATTTATTTGCACTCTTCAATTATTCTATGTAGGAGGTGGGTCTGAGGAATTAAAAAATAAAAGGGAATATTTGAATGTATGGTTGCACAGTAAGTCTTTAATTAGTTTCAGGATTTAAGGCTAATACTCCCCTTTAATGGATGTTCTTAATATATATCATAAGATTTTTAAAAATGTAATGAAGAATAAACAGTTTTTTGTGCAGGGAAAAAAGAACAGAACTTGTCTGTAAAAGTTTGTAAAAGGAAAAGTTTATCTTACTAATGCTTATGTGATGTACAAATAAATCATAATAAGTAGTCCAGCATCTAACATACACGTTTTGCAGCTGCAAGATTGACATCTAGAATAGCTTTCTGCTGTGAAGTTCCATGACCAAACATCCCATGTCCACCATTCACATCAATAGAAACTAATGCCTCAGTTTGTTCAATAATTAGTGAACCGCCATTAGCAAGTGGAACCCTATAAAGTGATCAACATACAGAAAGTTTGCAAGTTAATGTTATTATATAAGAATATTCCTACAACATTGTATATCACTAAGCAGTCTAAATACAAATGGAAGAGAATAACGATGAGGATATTACACACTAGAAGCTACAGGTGGATGATTAATAACTTGAAGTAACAAAATTTCACCTTTTGCTTAGGATATTGTCAATCTCTCCTTCAATGTTGAATTCATCGAAAAGGGGAACTTTTTTATCATATAGCTCTACTCGATCACACAGATCAGGGGCAATTTCCTGAAGGTAATTCGTCACCTGAGGATTAAATAAGAAAGTTGAAATCACCAAAACAAAAATGTCACCTCAGTTTGTATGTTGAGCCTTATTAGTTGCTGATATAAGTGTTGCAACTTGCAATTGCAAAAAATATGTATACCATTCATATAGCACTCAGATTAAAACAGCTGGATCAGCATGCTAACATAGGACCATAAATTAAGATTTATTTAAGTCTTAACTCTTAGACACATCTAAGATGTAAGATACAGTTCTTCACTTTTTCCAAGATATGACTGGCATTTGCTAACAGAAACCGGTAAACCAACATGTGACTGCCTATCCTACAGTTACAGTCAGGTTCAAAACTATTGCTTGCCCTACTCTTTTTTAATAACTCTATCTATGGGGAAGAGGAAACCAATGTCATTCAGATACAAACTGATATGCTCTAGTCCTAATGTGGCAGCTTAGCATTCTGCAATTAGCTGAAATGTCATTCAGCTTAGCATTCATATAGCTGAAATGTTTTTAAGATACCTTACCTCATGAAATGTCCTTGGAGAGTCAACAACCATTTTCTTAACCTGAAGTATATCATAAAAAAACATAATCAGGATACAGAATGTAACCTGGGTTTTCCTTTTGATGTAAATAGACACCATTAAACATCCTAAGGATCAATTGGTGAGTGACATAAAATAAGTAACAGAACTAACATTTCCATTGAAATAATCCTGGACCACTGAGAGAGTTTGACCCATTGCCCTGTGCAAAATGACAGGAACAGCTCCTTCCACACCTTCATCTGCAGCAAGAGCTGCAGATTTTGCATGTTCCACTATATTTTTCCAAGTCGAAAGCAAACCCTCCAAGTCTTTCTGCAGTTCCTCTAAAGAATGACCAGCAGCAACAGTTCTTACAGTGAGGCCAAAACCCTCAGGCTGCAATGTCTTTGCTATAACTTTCAACCTTGTGCGCTCGACGCCGGAAATCTTTTTGGAGACTCCAATTTTTTCACAGCATGCAATCAAAACCTGCAGGTCAGAGAGTTTACTTAAGGAGTTACACAGTGTGGACAAAATGATAAACAAATATATGAGCAAGACCAAGAATGATATACAATCAAACTTCATGCAAGGTGAACACATAAAAGAGCACATACCCAAAATCTACTTCTTAGTTTAGGATATGCAGTCAGAGTGGGACCCTTAGTACCAAGGCCCTCTTTAACAACTTGGACAATGACTTTGGTTCCCTTGCGAACTTGGATCCATTTGTTTTCTCCAGAAGCCATGTGGACTGCTCTCTTTGTATCTTTTGTTTGCAAAATATGAGAGTTGATAGACCCATTTATGCCAAAAGGAAGAGGACTGTTACTGGTTTCTTCTATGTTGACTTCACTTCCCTCTATATCATCCTCAAAGTCTGCTTCTACTTCATCGTCAACCATGCTACCATACACATTTTGCTTAAGAACTTCTGTAATATAAAAATCATCCTCGCCTTCATGCTCATCATAGTCATTGTGTACAGATTTTAAGCAACCATCCTCAGAATGTATGTCTGATATTACACCGGAGTCATCAGCATCATGAGCCTCATGATCATTTTTGTCACTGACATCAATCCTTTGTTTCTTTGTCCTTTGACGAAATGGAGGGAATATAAATGGCTCCCTGTTTTGCTTAATGTCCATAAGGGCAGGTCTAGAACTCCCAATATTCACAAAGGCCCCACCCATATGGGGAACAAGCTTTGTGACTACCCCAACATATACACTGTCACATTGCACATTACTCTTGACTGGTTCCAATAATAATTCAACCAACGTTTCATCCTCCAGTACTGCAATTCTTTGCATGGTACATATCGAAGAGTTAATAAGTATAATGGTTGAAACCGGATCTTTTGAAATTACATTACTACTTTCTTCAGGCAATAATCTTTCTGTATCTACCAGCTTCACCTGGTCTTTTACAGTGTTATCAGTTCCAGATTCATTGGATTCCTTTTGATCCTTAGAGACAGTAAAAGGGAGTGAATGGAGTAGCCAGGGTTCCTCAACAGGCTGGTAATTCTCAGAAAGAATATTAGTAGAATGTGAATCCTCATCATTCACACTCACCATGTCCTCATTGTCATAGTACAATTGATCTTCCAAACTGAATGTCTCTGACTTTAACACACAATTTTCAAGGAGACTCACAATCTTTCCTTCATCTGTCAAACCACTGGAAGCATTTGAGTGTTCAGAAACATATTTGGAAAGACCAATATTATTTATAGTATCACAAAACGATGAAGTAATACCTTCGACTGGTAAAGATCTAGAGGGCTGCTCTAGAAGATATGTTTCCTCTGTCCAGGGGCACCATGCATGAGCTGAAGACATGTGGGAATCAGACCTAATCCATAAATCGCTCACCACAACTTTATTGTCTCCAAGTACTGTAAAGGGTACTGACAGAGAAAACACTGGTCCTGGCTTCCAAAGAATGTCACTTGAGGACTTTGATTTTCCTTTAATGAAATAATTATATTTAAAGTTCAAGCCAGAAGCAATCTGCAAGCATAAAATTACAACTGAGTCACTTAATTCATAAAAAATGTGTATTTTGATGTTCATTCAGTATTTCCAGAAGACTGTAGCTTCATATAACAGTCTACCCTTTAATGGAAGGGACATTTGATCTCAAGGATGCAAAACTCAATAGCAACCAATACCCTATCATTTATTACAAAACACAGACTACATCTTTATTGACGGAAATAGCAGAATCTTCAAGGGAGAGGATTTGCTTTCCAAGACTACTTATGTTGAGGATTTCCAGATATAAAGGAAAACAAACAACAACAACAACTAAGCCTTGTCCCATTAACTGGGGTCGGCTACATAGATCAGGCGACTCCACCGAACTCTATCATATATCATATTCATATTAAAACCATTAACACTTAAATCTCTCTTGATTATTTCCCCTATAATTTTCCTCGATCTTCGTCTACCTCTTTTTATAGTGCTATTCTCCATTTGGTCCAGTCTCTTCACTTGGGCCTCTACAAGTCTCGTCCAAACATACCCAAACTACCTAAGGCGAAATTTTACCATCCTCTCTATCATAGGCGCCACCCCAATTTTTTGTCTAATGTATTCATTCCTTATCCTATCATGTCTTGTGTGGCCACTCATCCATAACAACATCCTCATCTCCACCAGATGTAGCTTACTTTCATGTTGACCTTTTACCGCCCAACATTCAATCCCATACAATAAAGCTAGTCTTATCGTTGTATGATAGAATTTACCCTTAAGGTTTAGTGGTACCTTTTTATCACAAATAAGATCCGAAGCGCCTCTCCACTTTGACCATCCTACTTGGATCCTATGGTTACCATCTCCCTCTATCTCTCCATCACTTTGAATGATAGAACCCAAATATTTAATTCCTCTGTAGTGGGAGGGTTCTTTCTACTATTCCTGATATATTTTTGTTTATTTTATGTATTTCTCTCTGCGTACAAATAAACCTATTCAGCTGAACTCTACAACCAGGGCAGGAGGAATACAAAAGTGAATCTGAAAATATAAATATCTTCTCATTTAAACCTTTCTTAACTTTCCTTTCTGTACAAATAAATAAATATATAAGATTAAATTTGAAAGCCCAATCAAATTACCTGAAATTCAGCTTTCCACACATTAGCATGCTCCGTAGGAGACATTGGTACAGCTTTCTTTGGTTTCCAGCAGCCTAATACAGCAGGATCGCCAGTTACGTACAGAAGGTGACCATCTTCTAAATCAGCTTCTACAGTGCAAATGATCTTGCAGAATTTATCAACATTAGTGGTTGGCTTGCCTGAGATATCAGATTGTCCAAATTCATTATTCACTCTAAACTGGAGAGAAATACACACTGATGCAAAAAGGCTGATGTTGCAATAACTAGCGAAAATAGAGTCCATTAGATTAGATTACATAGAATGAAGCACATAGTGATTTATAATGATTTAAAATGCAAATAAGCACCATTGTTCATTCTATCACAACAAAAATATAATATTTTCACATGAAGCACATAATCCAACTCCTGACCCTGTGATTTTTGACAAGCCAAACATGAATCAAATTCTACCGATAGTCTAATTTACAATTGTAATTTAAAAAAAAAAAATGTATGATTTGGATGTTGTACACTGGAACAATCAGTTGTGGTGAGGATCCAAAAGCAAAAAAAAAATTAAAGCAAGAAATTCATAGCCTAAAGAAAGGAGATAACAATATACATAAAACGAAGTCATAAAAAAAATGAATATATGAGGGTTACAAGAGTAGGCTTGAATTACCTTTCTCTTTCTCTGGTGGCAACACAGTTAATCTTCTAACTGATTTGTTGTTCTTCATACAGTATATGAACCTGCATACACCGTGCAGTGGCAAGTGATGGCATATGTGCCTGTCCCAATATTATAATACATAAGCAAAACCAAGATCCAACAGGGAGGGTAGGGATAACACACTGCATATCTATCAACTTGATAATACATCACTTTCCCTAGTTGTATTGATCATCATTCTCGATCTATCCATAATTTTCCTTTTTTGTAAATATAAAAGCCTAATTAGTCATGCAATTAGCATCCTTAGTCATCCTAAAGCACAAATTTAGTGCTTAATGTAAACCATAAGCCCAGTAGGTCATAATAACCACCAATTGGTATGACAACAAATCACTATTTAATATGCTCAGTGGAAAATATGGGCGATGCCAGCACAGGTAATGAATTATCATTTCTCAATAACCACGAATACTGCTTTGTTTCAATATAATAACTCAATCACTTTCTACTCGATAAACGATGCAACTAACTATAATTCAAGAAGTGTGGAATGCTGGTTTTTGTTCACAAAGTACAGTAACTAAGCAACAGCTAAGCTGGCTATCAGTCTCAATTTTTGTGAACTACACAAGAAAACCTCTCTTCAAATACATCCATCACAATTTTTGACACATAAAACTTATTACATGAAAAAAAAAATCTGAACGTTTGAGCAGGTGGGAACTGGGAAATGGTTGGTAAGGTCAAAATCAAGTATGAAAATCACTTCACATTTGGTTTGTCCTAGAAAATGTGGCAGGGTTTGAAAGGGAAGTGCGATTCATTTACACCCTACCTACAAACTTTGGCTGCCCCTATAGCACAAAGTGCATTCAAAGTGGCTTCCCACCCTATACCAAGCAATTATGAGCAAAAACCAAAACCCTTTTCATCTAACTCAATCTTCACTCTCCTCTCAATTTTCCACCTTTCCATCTCATGATCTCAACCATGCATTGCCAAGTAATTCCCTCTCAAGTCTCAAGCAAAAAGCTTCAAAACACCCACGAAGGACTCTGATGAAAAGAATGCACAACTCTGTGCTCCAGCAGTTAACTAGGAACTAATCCAAAAGCAATTCTTATAATCTCACCACAAAAAGAAAAAAAAAAATTCTCCCCAATATCGTCTCTAGAAATATTTCGAGAGCAAATTAGTCTGTCAAGATTTAAAAGCCTTCCATTGGTCCCTCACCATTCAAAACAAGCAAAAGGGTACATCCGTACAAGTCCATACAAAAATAAAAAATAAAAATATGTATGTATGGAGTGATCAATTTGTCACTTTCTTGAATGGCAAGGGACGAACTTTTAAACCCCGGGCACTAATTAGTTCCCCGATATTTGTTTTATGACCAAAATGGATATTTAATAAAAAATGAAAATCAAAACAACTAGCCAGAGTAAGATAACAACATCAAAGTGCAGTAGCCACCACCAAATGAATTGGGTGTACATTTCAATTATTCAGTGTACAAATACAACCACCCAAATAAAATCAAGGGCAATTCACGAACAATGCAACAAGGATTATCAAGTACAGTGGCACACAGCAAATTTTTTTTTTTTTTCGTTGGTGGGGTGGGGAGTGGAGAGAGAAACTTACAGTGATTGGAACCTCTTTGTTGGAGGAAGCACAACAAAAGGGCTATAGAAGAAAGGACTATTACAGCGAAAAAGCTGATTGTGGTGGTGGTGCATAAAACCAACTTCAGCAATACGCTCCATGAAGAGAAGAGAACATGAATTGAATGAACCGCACCTCAACCCCACCCAGTTGGTGAAAAAGTGTGCTAGAGTTGGCACGTGAGAACGTGCAAGTTCATCACTTGAACAAGGTACGCTACACAGTGGAACACAAAAGGGGTTGAGGTGTGTGTTGGTATGGATAACATACAAGATAGGCGGTGATGGTGGGGATGACGGGGCTGCTGTGCTATGGTATTGGTGCTACCCAGAGAGAGGGCAGAAGATAATGGGTTTTCTTGGCGCCTTGTGTTATTATATATTTTTTTTTTCACAGAAATGATATTTGAACCCGAATGTTTGGAGACACTCAAAATACCTAGAACATGTTTCGTGTTTTCAATTTTCTAATTTTCTGGATTTTGCAAAATAAATACTGAAAATTGAAAATGAATCTTATAGTTTTTACATTTTTAGTATTTTCTTCATAAAAATTTAAAAATTAAATAGTAAAAATTGAAACCAAACCTCTAGAATGTAAAAAGTGTAAGTAGAGGTGAAAATAGTAAACTATCAAAGCCTCCAGTTTGGTATGTTAAAAACTAAAATTAGGTTTGGGCCCAATTAGAAGCTTCTTTTTTTATTTTTTTCAATGGGCTAGGTCTAGATTTACACTTTACGATATGTTTGGTTTGGGGTGAAAATTTTCATGGGGCTCTAAATGTAAAATTAAACGTAAAGCTTATCCATAAAAACTTTTAACCCATATTTACCCATTAATCAAATACACCATGGTTAACATATACTTTGACTAAAAATACAATATATTTTGACTTATTTCCCTATTAACTCGTGTTGGGCAAATTCAGATAAACTTTTTCCAGGACCACCTTATTTGCTAGTTAGATGCGTATCATAGTGATCAATGATTCAAATGTAAACAGATGTAACCACCTTATTCATTAACTTATATTTTCTTATTAACTATGAAAGTTTCTACCCTACTTTGGTCTAAAAGCACAACTTGCTTCCTATTCTGGACTAGAGTTTTGGGGTGGATTAGTTGTGTTAATTAAGTTAAGCCTTAATCTATGGGTTTGTAAGCTTATAAGGAGAATGTGGGAAATGGTAAAAGTGGGAATGCACTCTCTTGATAGATAACAAACTTTGCAACCTCAAGAGATAGATAGAGAATGAATGGAAGCCTCTCCTTTCCTCCTCGAGCAAAGACATCGTCTCATTTTTCTGAAGATGATATCTCTAATAGGTTTCTCCCTTGCATTTCAAATGATCTTTACCTTGGGTATCCTTTTTTTCTATATCCCTATTCCCTCTCTATCAAATCCGATGTAATATTCTTGTTTTACAGTGGATGGGATATTTTACGTGTATTATTGGCCATTTGTATTTCCAAAGTATTGTATGACAAGATATAAAGTAGCACTCATCCTTCCTCGTGATGCAAATGGGCTTTAAGGGCATTGTCCAAAAGGGATTTTTATCTTGCCATGGTTGTAAATGATACTACTTTTAGGATATTTTAACAAAAGATATATGGGTTAAGGTTTGGTCATTGCTAGAAATGGGTTTGCTACTAAAGGATCTCATTCTCTCTTACCCTAACACGACGTCTTGGTTTTTGGAAGGGACGAAACTTCTTACCATTCATGGGCTGCCCTAGTACGGCTATATGTCCCTTGCTAGGAATTGCAAGGCTCAAAGTCTCCTGCGCGCGGGATCGCGACGGACGCGAAAAATTAGTTGTTAAAATTGGAGTCGCCACCAAGTTTATTTAAATTGGGAAAACATGGAAAAACCCATTTTATTAAAAAATGGTCTTTAAAACATATTTGAGTTCGGAGTCGGTTATACATAGGGAATGGTAGGGATTTAATCGACGCACCCCTAGTACACCCGTCCTTAACGACCTTAATTGATTTGTGTAAATTATTAATAACCTTTCAAAATATTCATTTTTATATTTTTTATTTACAACAAAAATTAAAAAAATTAAGGAACACCAAGTTATCACAACTCAGGTGTTTAAAATACTGTGTTAACAAATCACGTTTAAATTAACATTTTTATTCAAAATACAATATTCACAAATAAGTAACAAATTTAAACTAAATATATGAAAATAAAAATCTCTTATGAATTATAAATATTTACAAATAAGATAAAAATTTATTTTGATATTTTTTTACGAAAATAAAATAAAATATAAAAGAGAACATACTTTTAAAGAAAATTTGGAACATCAAGCTTTCACAACTCAATGTCCAAATATTCAGTTAACAAGCCGTCCTAAATCAACTTTTTATTTGAAATAAAATATTTCCTAAAGAAATGAAAATTAAATGAAATAAAATATCTCATAAAAAAAACTCATGAAAAATTTACAATTAAGACAAAAATTATAAATGTTTAGATTTTGACTTGACAGGGATTTGAATCGTCCTCTATTATCTTCCTGCAATGGGAAACTCAAAGTCACATAGTTCTGTAAAAATGAGTGTGCATTAATTGATTTTAATTAAAAGAGAATAAAATGTGTTGATTATTTTTAATTTTTAGAAATGGATTTTTATTATTGAATGGAAGGAAAATATTTTTTATAAGCTCTAAATTCAACAACACTTCCAAAATTAATTCATAAATACAGATACACAACACATAAGCATATACAATAATTAAAGTAATAATAAAATTAATTTATGAGCACAATTACACAATTAATTTAAACACAACACAAAAACATATAAAATGATTAAACTGAAAAAATCTAATTATTTTTATTTTTTTATTTTTAACCTTTTTATTACAAACGTTAAATTCACTCAAAAGAAATAATTAAATCACTTTTTTATTTTGTTTTTGCATAATCAAAATACTCAAAGATTTATTTTGAGCCAAATTATATAAAATTTTTTTTTTATTTAGATCAAAACAAATCCAAACCCAACAAATAAAGCCCAATATACCAAAAACATAAAACAAACACTGATTAATTAAACAAATCTAAACCCAAACAAACTAAAATCTAATCTAACTAAAAAAAAAAAACTAAATAAATAAAAAAATAACAAAATAATAATAATAATAATAATAATAATAATATCAACAAACAAACATTCCCTAATTAGAACCACACACTCAGTCATTCACATACACTAATACATAGCTCTCTGTCACACACTAACACTCCTACTCACCAACACTAATGCACTCACGCACTCCTAAACCAAACCCACCCACACAGTCCACACTCTTACACACTCACACATATACACGGATAGAAGAGGAGAGAGAGAGCGGGGTATAGAGTAAGAACAAGAGAGAGAATGCGAGAAAGAGAGTGAGGAGATCCCGACCCAACAAAGGGGAAGAGCCGACCGAGGAGCGATGCCGCGTTCATCACGAACTGCCAACGATGGCCCTGAGGAAGGCGCCTCAGGTTGGCGTTCCGATTGGCTCTGGTGATCACAGGGGTGGCCGCGGGGGGAGGCGCGACGCGATGGTCGACGGAGGCGGCCATGTCGTGACCCGGCAGGCAAGAGAGGTGCGGATCCGAGACAGTGGAAGGGAAGGAGTGGGGAGTATGGCTTTACCTGAAGGCCGAGGAGGTTGCCTGATGTGGATCTGAATGTTTGGGGTGGGTTCAAGGTTGAGGATGGTGATGATGATGCATGCCCTGAGGCCGATCTGTCATGGGGAGAGCGGGTCTTGGGTGGTTGTGGTGTTTGGTTCAGACGTGAAAGAGGGCGCGATGCAGGCCAGGCCAGGTGGAGACCGAATCGACGACCCAACAAAGGGGAAAAAGCCGAAGCCGACCGACATGTCCAGGAGGCCGCAGCCAGCGCGCGGTGACGCCTGAGCTCTCGACTCTTGGCAGTGACGGTGTAAGAGCGGCAAAAGTAAAAGCAAAGAGAGCCCGATGATGGTAGAGGGAGTTAGATCCAGGTGATGGGGTTCAGATCATGAAAGGAAAGTCACGTGGCTTTATTCATGGGAGCAGAAGGCTAGATCTAGCGAAGAAAAGGAAAGGATGGCTCGAGCTGGGTGGCTAAGGAGATTCATGGTTGGCGCGCTGAAGAGGTGAGGATGAGAGGAGTTGGCCGCGCCCGGCTTGGTGGTTGCGTGGAAGACGTACAGTGGTGGCTGAGGGTTGGCCGCTCATGCAAAGGGAAGGGTGGGGTGTGGCTTTGGCTGAGAGAAGGGAAGAGTGATGGTGACATAGGGACGGTGATATTGTGAGGCCTGGTGATGGAGAACCGCCGGCCTCCTCCCCTTTCATTGCATTTTTTTTATTATTTGATGATGATATTTTTGTTGCTGTCTGATTTACCTTGTTCTTTCCTTTTGTTATTGTTGAATTGTCTTGCTGGATTTGTTGCTTGTGTTTGAAATTCTTCTTACTAATCTGAAATCTTCTTGTTGATGGTTTGAGTTTGTGAATTGATTATCTGCTAGAATTGAACATGATTGGTTTTGTTTTTTGATGTTGGGTTTTTAGATGAGGTATTGATGATGATGAGGAATGAATAAAATTTTTGTTGTGCTTGCCGTGATCCTGCGTGAGATGTGAGAAGGCCTTATGTCTTTCCCTAACGCTTAAAACCTCCCCGTGACTCCCTTATCTCTTCTATGTATCCAGCTTATCCACGGAAAGAGAATTTGTCACTTGCAACCCAAATGATGATGCCCACCACTTAATGATCTTTCCCCCATCCCCATGGCTTCACGAGTCCATATTTCATTTTGGCAAGGAATGGGATTTGGCAAGGAATGAAAGAATTAGGAGTCCGTGACTCCTGTGTCCCCACCTCCCTTTTTTTATTTATATTTTTTAGAAATTAAAATAAATAAACATGGGCTTGAAGCAAACATACGGAAGCAAACATAGCTGGGCTTATAACAAAAGATGCGATTGGATTGGGTTGAACCGGAATGGACAAAACACAAACAGCTGCAAAAGAAATTTTGGGAATAAAATGAATTGAACTCTTTTTTTTTAATTTTTTGAGATAAATAAACCTAACAGAAATTTTTCTTTTTTCACCTTTCTTCAAGAGAAATTAGATACCATAAAATATGTAAATTTTTGGATTTTAATTTTATGGGAACAAATTCGGTGTTCACACCTATCATGCCACGGAAGGCAGGTAGTTCCAAGGTCATAATGTCAACCTTCCAAGCATATCACATCATAGGGCATCATCCCATGCACCCACATCTCTTGAAGGCTCACACTAGGATCTCCTTTTGCCCATATCATCATTATTCTTATCTTAATCATGCATATTAGTTCAAATTACGGTTGGGTCAAGGACACTTCCTAATCATAACCAAGTGTTATGATTCAAATGACTGAAAGTAATTCAAAATGCTTGACAATTTTTTTTTATAGTTATATTATTCAAGCTCACCCATGAAATGATCATCGAGAGAAACAATACAAAAACAACAAATAACCAGAACACACCATTAAAATAAAACCAAGAAATAACAAAACAAAACAGGAACTGCAACTCTATGAATACTGTTGCATATTGGATTTCAATACTCTTAAAGTCTTACAAAATGCTTGACAATTAAAAATTGTAATAATTCAATTGAATTTTGATTTTCCATAATTATCTGAAAGGTGTCCAACAAGTTAAGAAGCAAAGCCCTTTTTCAAAGTTCTTTCATCTCGTTAAGCATTTGGTCCAATTCAACTTGATTTGGTGTAACTTCAACATTCTTCAATGAACGAGGCTGAAGTTGTTTTGCTTCATGAAGTTCCAATTGCTTTTGTGTATGAAGTTCAGTCAACTCCATCACAATTGCCTACAAAGTAATGAAAAGGTTAACACGTGTATCCTTAATATTAATTACAACAATTTAGCCCCCCAACCACCTACTATGAGAAAATCAAAATAATACATCTATATTCAATTTAGCATCTCCACTTCTAATAGCTTTTAGAGAAAATACATGCATATTAGGGGTGTACAAAGAATAGGTTGGACAAAACTAAAACCTTCAATGTTTAGACTTGGGCATTTTTGGAAAAACCTAACATGATAATAACCCAACTATAGATTTGGTTGAACCAGCTAAACTGAACCTTCAAGCAATATATAGGATTTGGATATTATATATAGTAAAGTTATAAAATTTTACAAGTATGCAACAAAATTTAAGAGATATTTTTCAATATATATTTCATAACAAGTCATTTCAATATAAAAATAACATCAGATTAAGTAAAGTATATTAATTGGACTATGAAATCATATAATTTTTTACAAATTATTATAAAAAATCTTTAAAGAATTATTTGATTTCAGTGGAGTTGGACCAACCCGATACATGACCTAAACCCAGCCTTAAAAGCAAACCAAGTCATTTTTCAAGACCTTAACCTTACCCAATGAGCTTTAGGCCAAGTCAGGTTGGGTTATGAACACTTTAATGAACATCATCTTAAAAGAATCAACTATATACTTTTTTTTCAAGAAATTCCTCTAAATTAAATACTCGTAATGGATAATCCACAATTGAGAGAAATGATAAAAACAACCTGTAGCTCTTTCCTTTGTCTCTTTTCCCTTATTGTCGATACATAACTTTGTACCCCAAAGATGACAGGAACTCCTGAACCTATATATAAAAAATCACATTTATTGTAATGTGCTACAATTTGGAAGACAATAGCAATATAAATACATAATTGACAACTAGATGTTCTAGTCTTTGCTTCTAGATAGTTGTAGGAAGACTTCTATACACTAGTTTAATGATATTATATACCAAATGTTTTACCGTGTATAAGGATAGCTCTGCTAGAAAAGTGATCCAGCATGGATAGCCTTCTTCTCATCCAATTTGTGTATTGGAGTATTATTTGCAAGGCCATGTGAATGTCTCTCCATTCTTGTGATTACCTTATGACTTGATACAGAATCACATAAAATTCAATATGCATGTGAAACTTACATAAAATATGATAATATGCATTCTTCTTTAATGCTCAAAAAGAACAAAACAAATCTCAATAATATTTCAACTTTAAAGTAGATTACAAATCCAAGGATTGAGAAGAGAGTACCTGGCCAAGGTTGATAACTAGTTGTTTTAACTTTGAAGGATGATTAGTCTCTTCACAGCATTGATGATAGTATTTGCAAAGGTTTTTATTGCCAATACTCTCAACTTGTTTGCTAATGACAACAATACCATCTTCCCAGGAATACAGACTACTTCCTTTTTCTTTGGAGAAAAATAAAACAAGACTCCTATTAACCTTAGTTTTCAGTATTTGACTCTAATAAGTTTTGGGCACCTCTTAGAGAACTTATATATAGTGTGTTGTCCAGCAACAAGGTTACTATATGAATTTTTTCATGATTAAAGATAGGTAGTTGGATAACTCATCCATCTAAAAGTTCAAAATAATACTACATCGATCATTGTAATGAAAATTTTAGAAACAACATACATTTTGATTATTTATCATTTTTTAGAAAATAAATAAAAGTGTAATTTTAAAAGGAAACATAATTGTATACATTATATTGTAAATGTATTATAGTAAAAAATATTGCAAACGCATTAATAAGATTATTTTCTATTTTAATTCATGAAGAAATAATGCCAGTAAAGTGTAATGAGGCATACCATAAGACCTAATATAGTTGGTAGCTAGTTTGGTCCTTTAAGTATCTAATCATTAGGGTTTGATTCTTAATGGTATATATAGCAAAGGTCTTGTTTGGATCAGCAGTTTTACTTATTGTGGTGGATACCTTGGTTCACCTAAAAAAGTAATGATGCAATACATAAAAATTATTAATATTAATTAATGTGTTTACTTTTATGATTTAATTTTGATACACTGATAATGTAAAAAAAAAATTATATAGTCATCTAATCATATAATGCCATATCAGCAAATATGGTTAACTTTCATACCCACTACTTGAATAGTCATTAAGTGAATAAATTTGATTAGATGATAATATAAAACTTCCTTATACTGTCAGTGAATCAAAATTAAACTTTTATTTTTATACTATATTTAATTTAATATTTTTCAAAATATCTTCCCATATTTTTTTTAATTTTTTTACACTTCCCATACTTGTTTATTGATTGATTACATAATTGATAATGGATATACACAATAGTTATATATAGTAATAAAATCTTCCTATATCATATATTCAACAAAGAAATATAATAATTATTAAAAATTTATTTTAAAATGTAAAATCAGTCAATGCTAAGTTAAAAGAACAATATTAATTTAAAAACATAAAAATAGAACCTATTTAATAATTTATTTGTTAAGTTATTAACTAAATTATCAAGAGATATAAATTATTATATGTATCTTCCTAGTGAATTCAAGTTAATTCTTTTAATTAGTCAAAATATATATTGAATTATTTTTTAAAATTGTCAAGATATATAAAATACATTTTTTATTTAATAGAATATTGTTCCAAGTCATCAAAAAATTGTAGTCTCATGTGCTATACAAAAATTTTGTACTACTAAGACACTAAATAAATTAAATTTTATTTAATACTCTATGTCAAGTAATTATGATAAAAAGTCAAGGAAATTATAAAGACATACCATCACTCCCTATAACTCATGGTGGGCCAATTTGGATAAGCTTTTTCCATGACCACCTTTTTCACTAGCTAGATATTGCAAATAAAATGTATTTGGGGGTTGACCACGATGATCAATAGAGAAAGGGCTGGAGCTAGATAGGCAAAAAATTTCTACCAAAAAGGAGAAAGATAATACTTAGAGATATTAAAATCTCTCATATTCTCCTATTCAAAGGTTATATAATTTTTCCCCACATCATTCATTTGATTCCATTAACATGCAACAAGTACATATAGAGTCCATCATTGGACCATACCATACTAGGTCCAAGATTATTGGCTCTGTGTTGAGTAACAAATGAATCAAAAAGTGACCTGGTACATGATACTCTTGCCATTGTATAATTTAGTTTTTCTAAGACATTTGATGCATACAACCTTAACTCTTAATTGTGAAAAAGTGTGTAATTAAACTTTGTAACCACTGAAACAAGCTATCATCATGATGATTGTACCAAAAGGTTCACAGAAATAGCCAATGAATTGTATAAGAAAAATTTCTTGGGAAATAGGCACCATTATATTACTAGCATAATTTTTTCACATCAAATAAATTTTTCATAAGTAAACAATTATTGAAATTGTTGTTCATATACATTTAAAACTTATTTTTACCTATTTAATCTCAATCTCATTATGTCATTTATCATATATAGTTAAGTTTGTAAGCTCCATATTTCACAATTTAAAAACCAACTATATTTCAAATCAAATCACAATTGAAATAAACTTAATTAATAATGAAAAGCCTTGTAGAAACTAAGCTTAACAATTGCAATGCAAGTATGAATCAATTATTTGGATTTTGACTTTCTCTTACATGGCCATGAGTATACATGATGATGAGAATTAGAATAACAACAAATATGACCACTCATTCTACCTCTTGAAGCTTGTGTGAAAAGTTCTATCCCACTTTGGTCTAAAAGCTTGACTTGCTTCCTAGACCAAGCATTATGATTCAAATAATAGAAAGTCATACAAAATATTTGATAATTGAAAAATTTTAATAATCAGTTAGATTTTGATTTACCATATTGATCTAAAAGATCAACATGTTAATAATTAAAGCCCTTTTCAAAAGTTCTTTCATCTCGTCAAGTATTTGTTATGATTCAACTTGATTAGGTGCAAGTACTTTCTTCATGAATGAAGTTGAAGTTGCTTTCCTCCATTAAGCTCAAAAGTATTTTGTGTATAAAGTTCAGCCAACTCCATCACAATTGCCTACAAAATAATGAAAAAGTCATCAATGCATGTATCATTGATATTAGCTACAATAATTTTGGCCGACCTAGACCACAACTACTATGAGAAACCATCATGTTAAAAGAACCAAATATACCTTGTTTTCAGAAATTCCTCTAAAATAAATACTCATAATGGATAATCCATCTCTGAGAGATATGATAAAGAGTAAAGACTATTAGTAGTTCATTCCTTAATCTCTTTCCTTAATGCTCATACATTACTTTGTATCCCAAGAATGAAATTAGGTCTTGCAACCTATATATAAACAAATCACATTTATAACATGCTACAACTTTCTTTAGGAAGACAATAACAATATAAATATATAATTGACAACTATATGTTCTAGACAATTATGATAATTGTAGGAAATATTTTTATACACTAGGTTATTGATATCATCACCAAATGTTTACCATGTATAAGGATAGCTCTAACAAAAATAGTTATCTAGCTTGGATAGCCGTCTTCTCATCCAACATATGTATTGGAGTATCATTTGCAAGGTCATACAATTATCTCTCCATTCTTGTGATTATCTTGTGGTTGGCCTGATATATATATAATCACGTAGAATTGAATGTCTATGTGAAACTTACATAAAATCTGTAACATGTAAACATAAAATCTACTAACATATATTCTTTGTTATTGCTCAAACAAAAACAAAAATAAAGCAAATCTTAATAAAATTCCAATTTTAAAGTAGATTTCAAATCTTAAAATTGAGAAAGAGAGGACCTGGCCAAGGTTGATAACTGATTGATATAACTTTGGAGGACAACTGCCCTTCTTCTTCATAGCATTGCTGATAGTATTAGCAAATGTTTTTATTATGAATATTCTTAATTGCTTATCATTTTCTCAATAATACAAGACTGTTTTCTTTGGGAGAAAATAATACAAGAGTCCTATAAACCTTAGATTTTGAGTATTTGGATTTGATGAGTTTTTGGTCACCTTTCAAGAACTTATATGTAGTAGTGTCCATAAACAAAGGTTATATTCAAATTTTGTCATGATTAAAGGTGGGTAGTTGGATAATTCAAGATAGGGAAGATCACTTATCCATCTAAATATTCAAAATAATACTATGTCGATCATTCTAATAAAAATCCTCATAACAACATTTTGATTATTTAGTATTTTTTACAAAATAAATAAAAGTATCACTTAAAAGAGGAAACATCATTGTTGTATACATGCATCTAATTTGTATTAATAAAAAAAAATTTCTATTTTAATTCATGGAGAAATAATGCCATTAAAATATAATGAGGCAATATGTCTATTGTAATTTGCCTATTTATACTTTAATAGCATTATTAGAATGATTGATGTAGTATTATTTTGAACTTCTAGATGGAGAATGATCTCCCTTACCTTGAAATATCCAATTACCCACCTTTAATCATGACAAAATTCAAATAATAACTTTGTTGATGGATAGTACTATATATAAGTTTTCCAACCAAAAGCTCATCAAATTCACATACTCAAAACCTAAGGTTAAAAGGAGTCTTGTATTACATTTCACCTGAAGAAAACAACATTGAATTATTGAGAAAATGTTACTATTGTCATTAGCAAAAGCAAATAAGAATATTGATGATAAAAACCTTTGATACAATTCCAACACGTATCTCCTTATTTGTCTTTTATGATTGTTTTGGTGCTTTCATTATGAGGCGTAGCCTTGGTTTGGTATTGTTGTGACTCTCAAAAGCTTTGAGTTTTCAACTCTCAAAAGCTCCTCTAAAAAGTCAAAGTAGCACAATTTAGTAAAATAATACAAAAGTTACTCTAAACAAGCAGAAAAACATGATAGTAGTGTTTGGTAAATATGTGGTAAAAATCAAACTGCCAATAATGTATATAGATATTAAAGAGTTTTAATTTATATATTTATTGTCATTAATTATAGTAAGGTCATATTAGTCTTTTGGATTTCAAAAATAAGAAGCTAGATTTGAAAAGCACTTCATGAGGTGTTCTCAAAAGTACATTTGGCTTTTAAAAGTGAAAAGCAAAAACACCCTAGCCTTTTAGTTTACCAAACAGGAAAAGTGGCTTATGCATTTTATAAGCCAGACACCCCTCAAAAAGCTTTACCAAACCCATTTCTAGTAGGTAGGCTTCCCTTGTTTGGGTCATTTGACCCCTTAGTTCATCCAAAAAAAAAGCATGACTCTTGTCTCCAAATGAAAGTCATCAACTTTGATTCTATTATTTTTTTTTATAGTACTTTGATTCTAATTAACTTGGCTCCCATGTGTAGAATATTGTCATGTAAAAGAAATTGCATCACAATTTTATTTGTTGAGAATAAAGTGAAACTAGTACTAAGTAGTTAGGAGTAGTCCATTCCACTTCTTACTCCAATAATGTGAGGGAGTCCTAATTCCAATTAGTAGGATTCACCGAGGTAATGAGATTCTATTTTTGAGTAATTGAATTTCTCTAATAGAGAAACAATATCTTAAAAAATGTAATATTCAGGGTGAGTTATGATGTATATACAGATACTAACTATGAATAGATTTAACCTCGTCTATTGACTTAAAATTTTGATTTGGCAAAATTTTTGCATTCAAGCTGCTTCTAGCATGTTTTGATTAATATTTAGGTTGCAATTGAGTTTATTTGACATTTTTATAATGTTGATAAATTTAAACTTTGCAAATGGTTAATTTACAATAATATTGTAATATATATTTTAAAACAAACAAACCAATGAAATAATATTCATTTAGAACAACTAGTTGAGCTAAAGTAAACAAAGTTCATACAATAGATGGAAGGAAGAGACATAGATATGTGTGCCAATACTAAAGTAATATGAGCTAGAAGATTATCATCAATTGTATTCATCAATAATAGTTTAATCAAACATATGCAAGGACCAATAAAGTGTTGATATCAGAAAAAGGTGTTTGGATCCCTTTCATGTTAGATTTTGAGTTAAATCCAAGAATTCATGTATATTACAAAAATATCATTGGGAGAGATCCTCATTTAAGTGTCCAACTATACTCAGGGAGATCAATCCCTTACCTATTGAGTTAGGGGATACTCAGAAATAAAACCCAAAAAAATCAAACATATGCAAGAATTTAGAGCAATAGTTAATAAGTATGGCAAATACATAGAATAACTCTTTCTAATTAGAAATCACGTATGTTCCTAAAGCAACATCAAATTAAAATTAAGCATAGTTATCAAATTAAACACAATCACAACACTAGATCTTCAAACACCATTTAAGAAAATCATGTTCATGCCTCCCCTAAAATATCTTAATATTGAGTAAACAATCAAACAAAATTAATCAACATGCCCGAACCAAAAAAAAATTATTATCATCAATACTAATTACAAAAGAAAAACGATGGTAAAGGCAAAGGAGATAGCTAGTTAGTTAACACAAAGGAGAGTATTGTTCACTCACCTTGGCTTATTGAGCATCGGATGTTGATGGGAAAAGAGTGGCTTTGGTGGACAACAAGCGGAGGTAGTGATAGAACTAACAACAGCAATAATAAATGATACAATTACCTAGGTTGAAAGGATGGGTGTGGTAAAGAAAGCAGCGACAATTAGGGTTCCTTCAATACGAATGGGAGGTGCAAAGGTTGGGAATAAAATAAACTTATATAGCGACTTGAGACACAATTGTTTTAGTTAGTAATTGGGTATATGTATGTGTGAGCGCGTAAGCATTCATACATGCGTGTGTGGCACATGCATTCATGCACGTGTGTATGAATATAAAATTTGATCGGCTTAATCTTAAATATAATTTTATAATATTAACATTTGAATTGATAAAATTCAATATTTACAAAAATTTATTTGTTAGCATAATAAAATTTTAAATAAATGAATTCATTCATTACATAATAATTTGCTGATTTAATTTCTTGGAAAATTCTTTATAAATTTAGTCTATGAATTAGTTGTTATTTTGATAGATATTGTTCCTAATGCAGTTACTATACACATTGAGGTGGAGCAAAGCATAGATACTCCCTGAATTTGTTCTTTATTAAAATCATAACAACTAATAATAGTACAAATATTTATCCATTTAAGTGCCCTTAAAGATTTCTTACATTCCATTTAATTCTTTTTTATTTCTATAACTATGAAACTTAACTAATATAGATCCATACAATGGAAAAAGAACCTCATTACATTACAATACATAAAGGACAAAGGAAAGGGAAGATATATACATCCAATCAATAACATGTGATTTTTAAAAAAAAAATCAAACATGAATCACTCATGGACCTTTGCCATATTAAGAGATTGTTTGAGAAACCTTTAAAAACAATTGGTATTTTTCAAAATTCATTTTCAAATAATTAATCTTGTTTGGTAAAATTGTTAAAATATATTATAATAAAAAATTAATAATTTTAAATTCAAAAACAACTTATAATCATAAGCAACATTTTCAAGTTAGTAGTTTGTTATTGATTATGTTAAGGAGATGGGATTAAATGATCATTTCACTAATCTTGGGTGACAATGCTTCTCTTCTTCATCCATAAATATTTTATGGACTGTGATCCTATAAAAGAGTTTAAACCTACTAGAGATATTTGACAAGGTGACCCACTTTCTCCATCCTTGGTTATGATTTGCATTGAACCCTTTTCCCATCTTATTTATACGATAATCAATTATGGAATCCTATATTTCTAGACATGGTTCCTTGATTACTCATTTGTGCTTTTTTGATGATGTATTTATCCTTGGAGAGGAAACTATGAGCCAAATTGATATTATTAATCAATGTCTTGGCAGTCTAATAGAAATTTAGTGCAACAAGTTAATAGAGCGAAAATGAAAGTTTACTACTTTAGTAATGTTCACCATGCTCGTGCCATTGAAATGGCAGATAGCCTCTGTTTTTCTTTTACCTAATTTGGGCAAGTATCTTGGGTCTCGCTTCAATACAAATGCATCTCTTCAGCATGTTTTAGTCATATTACTGATAGGTTGATGCAATGCTTGAGCTCTTAGAATACAAACTCTTTATCTTTGGAGAAGATTGACTTTATGTCCTTTTGTGGTCACTGTCATCCCTTCTTATTCTACGAACTACCGCTATCCCAAATCCCTTTGTTTATAAGATTGATAGTATTTGCATATAACCTTTCTATGATGATTTGTTGATGGTGCTAGGAAAAATTCTGTGCTATTAAGAGGATGTCTATCGAACAAAGGCTATGGAAGGATTGGGGCATTGTCATGATAAGGTTACCAATCTTGTGCATATGAATAATTTAGGCTGGGGACTGGTTCACTAAAGATAAGAGCTTTGGGTTAAAGTTCTATAGGCCCATTATAATTGTGGAATGTTTGTCATTCTTTCTGTCAAGTGAGAGCTTTGTAAGGGTATTTGTGAAGCTTGGCCTTTTGTTCAAGAAAATAGGCTAAGGATGGTCATACCGTTCCTTTTTGGCATGGCAACTGTTGGGCTCTTATCCGTTTTGGCCCAATAAGCTCTAGTTCTTGGCCTTCCACTCATAAGACCTTAACAATGGTCGAATTTCTAGATGAAAATGGAAGCCAAATTTGGGGTTATGTTCTCCCTTTATTTTTCCATGCGTTTATAAGCTCATTACAGATTTGGCTCTACCATCTCATCTTGAATGGCTTGATTCCATTGCTTGCCTTAGGAGTAATGACAACAACCTTTCCCTCCATTCATCATATCTTCACTCAGGCATCATGGGACTTAGGGGTTTGACCTATTATTCCGTTTTATTTGGAAATGAAAGGGTTTGGGGATGATTAAGGTATTTCTATGGTAGGTTGTAGTTGATGAATTTCTTAAGATATCATCGCGACATCTCTATTGATTCCACTTGGAGTTGTAGGCCTCCATAAAATTTCTATCCATGCTCTTCCTTATCTCATTGGGTTTTTAACAGTATTTCATCTACTCCTCACACAATCCTGGATTTTATACCTCATCCTCCTTATCGTAGTTAATTAGCAACCTACAACATGATGTGTCCTAATTTAGGCAAGGTTGGAAACACTTCTTCAGGGTTGCTCTTCATTTTCTTTGGGGCACTCACAATAAAGAGATTTTTGAGCATGCTATGTTATCTAAATAGAAGCTTATGAACAAATTATGGGCCACTCTCCAAAACCAACAACTTTTTAAAGTCTCTTATGCTCATTCCCCCTATAAGAGTACCTGTTATATATCTTAGCTATTTCCCCTTGAGGGTTATTTTAAGATTAATTGTGATGGTTTAGTTCTCTCCTCCTGGGTAGGCCTCTGGTGGTGGTTCAATTCGACACTATAGGGCGTTTTCTATGCACATCTAGGGTATGTGTTTGGCCTAATCTGGACTTCTATCCTATAACTATTGCGGAGCTCTATGAGGCTTATTATGGCCTCCTGAGGCTTGGTACCATGGGCATATATGTGTGATTCTTGAGCTAGACTCCATGGCAACCATCTCTCTTATCAGGAAGGAGTTGCCTCTTCCACCCTTATGCTCAATTTACCAAACACGTCAAATCTTAACTTCAACAATGGATAATCCAGGTTCATCATGCTTTAATTTTAGAGAAGCAAATAGAGCTGTTAACTTCTTACTAGTCTTTGGTCATAATATTCAATTTGGGGTTTGCTTTTATCTAGATACACCACCTGGCTTGTGCTAGATTATTTGTAATGATGAGGCTAGTGTCGCCATGCCTAGACGCTTTTGTTGTAGTTTTTCTTTTGTTTGGGCTTTGACCATTACCCACGAAAAAGAAATTCTTTTTAGTTTTAGACAAAAAAACCTATTTTGATTTTAAGTCGAACAAATTGGTCCCTAAAAAAAAATCAAATTGGTTGCTAAAATTAAACCGTTAGACAAATTGGTCCCCAAAAAATGAAACTCTCAAATAGGTCACTGTAAAATTTTAAATCTTACAAACTTCGTACAAAATTAAATAATTGGCCAATTAGTCCCTCTAATAAGTTGGGCTATGAAGTTTGACTTGTTTGACAATTTACTTTTGCGGGATTAATCTAATTTTTTTTATACGAACCAATTTGTCCAACTTAAAATTTTAGAGGAATTCCTTAGGAGTTTTGTCCTTTTTTTTTTGAGATATTCATATTTTTTTAAACCATGTTAATAAATATTTTAAATAAAACATTGGTATTCAATTATTAGCATGGGTTTTTTACAAAAATAAACCCCCAAAAATTTATAAAAAAAACCACAATAAACCACTGAATATTAATTACAAGAAATTAACCATTTGGGAAAACTTATGGGTTTTTGTAGAAGGGTCCTACGAAGACAATTATATTTCGTAGGAGTCTTCTACAAAAGCATGGACAAAATATTTTCATAGAACCCTTCTAAGAAAACGCGAAATCCTAAATAAACCTTTTGGTAGGTGGTGATCCCGACCATTTTCACTTTGCGCTTTTTCACTCCATTGTCTCTAAATTGAAAGAGTTTAACCTTGTAAGAATGGCAGAAGAAAATCTTTATTGACTTAATGCGAGCACCTACATTGGAGGACAATTGGAGTAAATGGTATTTATATTTATTAAATTAAGTTATTTGTTTAATTATTAATTAATTATTTAATAGCCAGTGCATTAATTTTGTTTAGCTAATTATTATTGTTTAGTTAGTAGTTGAAGTACATTAATTTAATTTTGTTTAGTTATAGTAGTTGAATATGAATTATTTTGATTTACTTTGTTGATTATTACTAGTTAGTTAATACTTAGTGAATGATTAAGTCATAGGATTCCATTTTAGGGATACTTAGTGAGTGGTTAAGTTTTAGGGATTCCATTTCAGGGATATCTAGTGAATGGTTAAGTTTTAGGGACTCCATTTTATTTATTTCTTTAAGTTTGTTATGTAAAAATAATAAATATAAATTAATTTATTTTGTATAATGCTATTATTTTAATTTATATAACAAATAAATATTTCTTAAAAATTAGTAAGTAATGATTTGTTTTCTTTATGCAGCTTAACCTTATCCTACGACCTAGGCGCCTAGGATGTCAAATGCCTCATCCTCATATGGAGATTTACTTACGGAGGCTGGATTATGGGAGGCATCACAGATAGGGTTTTGGCAGGATGATTGCGCCTTATTTTGCGCTTGAGTCTTAGATTGTGACTGATTCCCTGTTCTGTGCAGCCAGGGATCATCATCATGATGACAAGGACTATGATCACTAAGAGCAGGCAGGTCAGGGCCCTGATCATGAGATCCGCCTCTCGATGCCATACGGGTGGGTGTATTCGACTGTAGCAGGGCGGGAGGGGAGGGTAATTATTATTGCTTATGTAGTTGCTGATATTTGTCATTGTACCTATCATGGACTTATTACCATCGTTTGTGCATGTTATTCTGAATATTGTGCACTTATTACCATATTATGCATGTCATGGAATTTTTACATTATTCCTGCATAATGCATTACGAATTAATCTGAAAAGTAGAGTTAACAAAACAAAATAAATTAAAAAAGAATAAATCACAAATACAAAAATCAGAAGAAATTAAATTCGAAGTCACAAAGATGACATATCACTTTGAAAAAAGTACATAACAGAACAATCAAACAAAAAACAAGAATCACAAGAAATTAATTAAACATATCTCATTGGGCACTTCAACAAAGACGATGCACGTTGTGTTGGGCATGTCTATCTAGGGTGGCCTAATTGCCTACACAAGCCACAATATTTTGCTCCTTAATTCAACCCCATCTATTTCATTATGGATCCTCGATAACACTAGACGTCCCATTAGCTGGTTTAGGAGATGGATCTAGATGTAATTAAGGTTCTCAGTCTTAGGCCAATACTTATCTTCACTAAGGACTTGAAACTCCATTTGTAGACATTGAATAACGTTTAATTATAAATATTAGGATAAAGTGCCCCATCAACATGTGGTGCAGATGAGTGCATGTCGGCAAGTGCAATGCCTGAAGTACTTGCAATCACATGTTTGCTCAACTAAATTCACTAGGAAGATTTATCTCCTTTCTCATCCAATTCACACATTCTCCAATACCACAAATGAAGTCCTTGCTCGATCCAGCGTGGTGAAATCCATGGTACCTATTGTTGGCCAGTTCCATAAATCTCTTTTGCACATATTGAGACCACTCTCCTCCGCTAGTTGTGCCTATGCCTCATTTCTTTTCTTAACAAACAATTTAGCAAGATGAAAATAAATGAATTTCACTATTGCTGTAATAGGAAAATTTCTAGTGCCCTTCATGTCTACATTGATACACTCCAAAAATTCGTTGTCATATGATCATATCGACGACCTCATAAGCATATTGTGCCCATTTCCCATGTGGAATCTCATTAGTCCATTCAAGCATGGTCGGATTTTTTGTGTTCAGCTTACCATAATAGTATTGAAAACCATTAAAGGTCTTTAAATATGCCACATTAATAAGAGCCTTTTTTGCCTCCAAGCTTCTAAAGCAAATTACAAACTAAGGTGATATGGTGAATATAGTAGTTATGATATGCAAACGGAGGATGCCAGCTGCTCCGTCTTAATTTAAAGCTGCCTTGATAGACTTGTGTTAGTCATAAATCACAAGAATGCCCTCTTGTAGTGTCACATGACGTCGAAGGTTTTTGAGAAAGAATGACCATGCCTCTATGTCTCTCCTAACCATAGAAAATGCAATTGGCTGAATGTTTGAGTTGACATCCAGGCAATCACCATCAACAATGGCCACCATACTTCCTATATAAATGAGTGCTATACAAATGAGTGCCATAAATTGAAACAATGTTTGTAGTATTTGAAAGCTTCTATGCATGGAGAAAATGTCTAGAACAAACTATAAAACATTGTACTATTATGATCAATAAAATCACCCACACAGGATGGCTAAGTAGTCATATAGGTATGTGAACCTGAGAAAAATGCAACATTTTGGAACTCATACACAATAATTGTAAAGTATTACGACTCATAAAGCTTTGAATGGAAAGACACATGTACTTGGAACATGAAACTACAAACCCTTAAGCCATCTTGGAAGCTCAACATAAGATCCTTCCTAGTCGCCATACATCTTGGAAATTGCTTTCTATTTGGTAATCCATACCTTTCGGTATGTTGTCTTGAAATTGAATAAGGACTCTATGGCTCCTTGCAATGCTTTAATAGATAATGTTGGATCCGCCTCAACCATGGGGAATATGTAGTGACATATGATATTACTATCCATCTGACGGTGCTATTGTAAAGGCATAGTAAATAAACATGTGTATAGTCATTATACTTTCGGACCTCCCAAACTTCCCTTTTTTGGAGATATGTCCATGTATACTCTAATTATACCCATTTCCAAACTTCACACATTTACCTTGGTATTTTGTGTGGCATGATTTGTGAACTTTGTGCTGAATAAATCTTCCATGCTATAAATTTTAATAGCAAATTTTACAGGCTCCTTGTCTCAAAATAATTGTCCAACATATAACTCATTTTGTCCATCATCAACACTAGATGCAACATCTCATATGTTGCTCAATCTTGCTTTATCTCTTGGATGTATTGTTGCCATATTCAATGAGGAATAGTGGCCAGGTCGTCCATAGCAAAGACTTGAGGTTTAGACTGAAACCGAGACCTCCTTCGTTGACTATGGGCTACATGCTCTCCTCATTATCAAAGTCCTCTTATGTCACAGCCAACGGACACTTGCATAAGCTCCTCCTTGTCCTCAACACCATTGTAATTGACCAAAGCATCAACATCAACAAGGTCAATTTGCACCAATGGATGCATAACTTCGCTGCCAACTATTGAAAACTAACATGTTCATTAGGATCAGCCCGGTCTTCAAAGGTCAAGGAATGCTAAGGCACAAAGGTTGTGAAACGTTAAGGCATTTCAATTTCTGGACCAACTTGTCCTGCAACGATGCCTCAGGAGTAGAGCCTCTAAAACTAAAGTGCCCATCTTGTAGGACCACTAACATCTCCATAATGCGAACTTATGGAATCTCAGAGCTCAAATGGAACATGAGGCTTACGTCTACATCATTGGTAATCGAAATTTCTTGTATTTGAACATGATTTCATAGAAGAATTCTACGAAAACAAATTTAATCAATTTCGTAGGAGCCTTATGAAATCATGTTCATATTGATTTTGTAGAAGGCTTTAATGAAAAGCCTTAAGATTTCATCCAGACTTCATTACTGTAAATAATGTGCCAGCGATTTATTTTGGTATTTTTTTTCATGTGGGGTTTATTTCTATAAAACCTTATTAGCATAATTCTGAAAATCAAACTGAGTTGGTTCATTCACAAGTTAGCTGGTCACCGATACCTAGTCTAGTTTGCGTGTGGTGAAAAAATTGATGTTTGAAAGTGGTCAACAACCATCATAATAGGTAAAAATTTGGTAAAATCAATGAAATACTGATCCCAAGGTTAACACCATGTGTTTTGTGAAAAAATAAATTTAAATATTTTAAAACATAAAGTAATGGGCCATTTAAGGACTTTAACAAGTCATGTGAGCCATTGCTTTAACATATTCAGTGCCACATTTGTAGCCCTTATTGGAATATTTTGTGGATTGACATAAATTAATATTGAATTTAATTTTAGACCTAATTGATTGAATGTCAATTTTCTTAATTTATTAATTTTAGCCCAAATTTTAATATTACTCTTACTATTAGGCTTATTTTGGTTAGCATTGCTTATTGATGGATATGTTTATAGGTAAGGAGATGCTCTTTCTCTTAGCTATATATAGGGTGTTTGGTTGCCATATTGATACCAAGACACAAAATACCTATGATGGAGTAGGAGGAGTAAATTTTCTAAATCTTCCATTGGATTTTTATATGCTTCCTTGTGTTTTCTCCATCAGGTCAAAAGAGGGTTAATGATAAATCTTCTTCCTCAATTTCTCTAGGTGACTGTAACCCACTCTATTTATTGTTAATATGATTATTATCAGATGTCATATTTAGGATTAAATTAATAAGTACAATGAAAAGGACTTGATTTGTTGTATTTGATCTTTAAAATTTCTTCAAGTGATAGAGCCAAATTTAATTTATGATATGGCTCTAAGTTATTTTGTGTGAGATTGGATCCAATTCTATTATTAGAAGTGAAAGATTGAAATCTTGTTTGAAAATGATTTGTTGAGTTTTTAACATGCATAAAATCATGGCCTCTACCAGGCACATGCCCCAAGTCAAATAATGAGTTTTTCGCCCATTCTTGTTAAACCTACAATGTCAGCATATGCTTCATTGCCCTACACGGCCTGGACTTTCAACCCATTATGCTTTGTTAGTTAACATCCTTTTGCTCTTCAACATGGCATTGCCCTCACCTTTGAATACATACACACATACATACATATATATATATATATATATATATATATATATACATCTTTTTTCACAACAACAAAGTATGTGTTGGAATGAGCACAACAAAGCAAAAGAACATGTGGGGCTAAGTGTTATTTGTATTATTAATGATAACTTTTGTGTTCGTGTTCTTCTTCTTTTATTAAAAATTAAGGTTATTACTGTGGATAATAATTTCAGTTAGGAACCATAGCGGTTGCACACGGTCTCACTATTAACGATATCACATATTTTGCTATGCAAAGGAGCAGATCTGGAAGCTTCTCGCAATAATGATGGAAGTTCAAATGGTTGTCAACGTGTAGGTGTGCTCATCATCATGATGTAGTGAAAGTCTTCACCATTATGTTGGAGCGGATACAATTGGTTGAAGGTAGTGGCACAATAATGGAGGTCGAGGGAGAGAAAGGAAAGGGAAAAAGAAAGGACAAAATGAAAAATTAGTTATAAAAATATTTTTATAAATATTTAAACAAAAATACACATACCTTAATTTCTATTGACTTTGACTATTAGATTCAACATCCAATGGCTAAGATTTAATGACCATGTGGTCACAAACTCACCCATCCTTAGCTAAGAACTCACCTATGTTAGAATCATATATCTTTTTTTTAAAGTTTCTCAGCTTTTGCATAAAATTAATTAAGGGTTTTTGGTAATAATTGTGTTGTGAATCTAATAAGTCCTAAACTCTTATTCTCATTTAGAATTGAGAATTTTTTAATAAAATAGTATAAACACATACTCCTATCCTTAAAACCCCAAAAAGTATTCTAGCTTAATTGATTCAAAATTCTATAGGGTTATTGTCGATCTTGTTCTTTTGAGTCTAAAGAGCTACATAACTTGAATTTTGGTTGAGATTTGAGTGATATCCTAAAAACTGAGGAAAAGTATGTGACAAAAATAATATTATTCAAATACAACAAGAACTTGTTACTCATGTGAATATAAGTGCAAGAACTTTTTATAATGAGCATGACGAGAGGAGAATAACACAAAATTCTTTATGCAACAAAAAGATCCTTTTGGTTCTATATGATGTTAATGAAGCAAGTCAATTAGAGAATTTAGCTAGTAGACGAGATTGGTTTAGTCCTGAAAGTAAATAATAATCATAACTAGATATTTGCACTTGCTAAAGATACATGGAGTGCATGGATCTTATGAGATTGAAGGGTTAATTCAAAATTAAGCCTTCCAACTCTTTTGTTTAAATGCTTTTAAGCAAGATTAACCAAAAGAAGGGTATTTAGATTTATCCAAAGAAGTGGTCAAATATAATGGTGGTCTTCCATTGGCACTTAAGATATTAGGTTCTCATCTTTGTGGAAGAACTATTGATATTTGGTATAATGGTGTCAGAAAAATAAGGAATATTCAACACTCTAAAACTCTTGATGCACTAAAAATAAGCTATGAGGACTTAGATTCAATGCAGAAGAACATCTTTCTAGATATTGCATGTTTCTTTAAATTAAGGAGTCAAGATTATGTGATAGATACATAAGAAAAGTGTGGCTATAATCCACATATTGAAATTAATGTTCTCATTGAGTGTTCTTTGGTAACTCTAAGTAAGGAAGGTACGCTGGAGATGTATGATTTGATTGAAGAAATGGGAAGAACATTGTTATTCAAGAATCTCCAAATAATCCTAGCAAACATAGTAGATTATGATATAAAGAGGACATTCATTTCATATTTACAAAAAATAAGGGAGACAATTATTTGCAATTATTTGACATTTGTGAGATGAAATGAACATAGTATTAAGATACAAATTGAATAATGTATTCAATGTTTTATTTTCTTTATTTGTATTATACTCCATTCTACAAGTTTTGGTTTCTTATATAGAGAACTAAAGCAATTGAAAGTATAGTTCTTCAAAACTTAGATAAAGTATGTTGTAGCATGGAAGCGGAAGCCTTCTCAAATATAAGTCAACTAAAACTACTAGACATATTGGCATGAAACTTCCCCTTAGCCTTAACTACCTTCCAAGTTCATTAAAAGTTCTTCATTGGCAACTATACTCTCCCAAAACGAACTATTGTGGCATTAAACAAAGGTAGAGCTTTTTTTCATGAGCTTCATTAAATTTTATCATAATGAACTTGTAAAAATGATAGCATTTTAACTTTGTTTATTGTTTTGATCGGTTCCACAAAAGCTGAAGAACTTGGAAATGAATAATTGCCTAAAGCTAAAGCAAATGCCAGATCTTTCTACACTTCATAATCCTAAAAAACTTGGACCTTTTGCTTGTGATTCCCTTCCTGAGGTTCACCCAACCCTCATACACCACAAAACCTTCTTATGCTGGATTTAAGTGAGTGTTGGGGTTTAAAATATTTGTAAGTGAATTGGAGATGAGTTCCCTGAAATAATTAATTCTAGATGGATATGTGGGTCTTGGAAATGTCTTAGAATTTGGGGAATGCATTAAACACTTATTAAAGCTTTCTTGGAAAAAAAGGAGCATACGTGAACTACCCACATCACTTGGATATTTAGTTAGCCTTGAAGAATTAATCTTAATGGGTTGTCACAATGTTGTTTGCCTTCCAAATACTATTCAAGAATTTAAGTCTCTTAGAATTTTGGGTGTAGAGTGGTGTGTAAACCTCAATAAATTGACATCTTCTTTTCACATGTACCTTTTTGAGCATCCTCGACTTAATTCCTGTCATCTTATTGAAAAGGAATTCCCTTCTCTTGATTTTTGCCACTTCCAAGCCTTGACAAAGTTGAATCTAGATAACCATTTTGTTAGCATACCAATGCATATTCATAAATTACCCATGCTTAGACATCTTTGGCTAAAAAGGTGCCAAAGCCTTTGGTCTTTGCTATAGCTTCCATCAAGTATAAAAGAACTTGATGCACAACATTGTGATTAACTGAATACAACTGAATTCAATCCTTTATCAGGGCATGTAGTGTCTTTGCATCACTACCCAAGATCATGGCCAGGTCTTGCAAATGTTGATCACTGGGAAGAAATTCCATCTTAGTTTGTCCATGAAGAATATGGTAATTGTGTATCAATCCCATCCAACATGATTTTTCTCAAACGAAAGGTCAGGAATTACTTTGTTCAAACACGATCATTTGATTATTCCTTTAATAAGTCTAGTTGAACTTAAATTTCTATACTAGTAAAAGGCTCATCACAAAGATGATAATTAGCATAGAACTTGGGAATAGCCTTTACATTCTCTATTTGAGCAATGATTATTGGTAAAGAAATTCAACTTGACATTCAGTTTGAACTATTAACCACCTTTCCCAAAGATGAGTTGAAAATATTGAGCTCTAAAGCTTGTTGGATGCATAAGCAAGATATTGAAGTTTTGGAAAAAAGTGAAACTGAAAATTTGAATGAAACTTTTGGGAAGATGTAATAATAGATGATATTTGATGCTAAGTGAAGAGCATAAGAAGAATGCACAAGAAGGCAACTTAATTCAAATCTTAATGCAGAAAATCTTTAGGATATGAAAAATTGACACTCCTTTGGATGGCCATTTATCTTGTTAAGCTATGCTTCAATATGGTCTTCAAGTTTCAACTTATTCTCAGGTAATTTTAGCTTGTGCTCAAAAGTGAGTTATCAATTATCATTTAACTTTGTGTCTTGGTTAATGTTAGTCCATAGCAATCTTTCACTCAATGTGATGTAAATTTCAGCTTGGTGAAACTATTTAAAATGATATATGATAGATTTTGAAACTTTCTGCCTCATTTTCATATGCCATTTTAGAAGGGGTTCACTTTTTGTTCAGCTCAATTTTTTCCTCATGGAATTTATAGGTTCTATGTTACCTATCCTATCATAATGTCAAGCGTGGAAATCATAAAACCATGTAATAAGTATCCATTTTTTTTTTAATACAAATTATAATCATAGTAGCAAACATTCTTAATGAGCATATCTCTAGTTCCCACTTGTTATATATGCACTAGAGTTGCACCTAGCATTTTCTGAATTATCAAGATGTGTTCAGGAGACCTGAAAATGAACTTTTGTCAATTCCAAATTAATATCAAAGTAGATTATGTCTGGCTTATGGTGAATTGGTGGTCTTCATAACAAATCATTTGATTGATGTGTATCCAATGAACCCACAATAGTATATTAAACTTAGTATACATAGGGATGTTTGTTCATATCTAGGGATTTCGATTCATTAATGCTTATATCACCTTTCTATTGAAAGCTTGCACATATTCATGGTGGAATTAAAATAGTTTTTAAACCCTTAAATTAGCATGTCAAAAATTTTGTTGTTTATTGTTTTTCCTAAATTCATTTGGAAAACATAAAATGTGGTGATTTGTTCTTGCATGTCTCCATTTAGGTCTTGATAGCAATCTTAAAGGGTTAGAATGGATATTTCCTCATCAACCATTTATTTGGGTACATAAATAAATTTCATTTGTTTTCAGCAAATAACATGGGACATGCTAATCCTTTTCATTAGGAAATCTATCGAAGTTGCTGGAAATAGAAATGATTGTGTTTATTAATATTGAAGTAGCTCCCTGTATTCATGTTTTTACTATTATTGAAGTTGCTCTTATCATGGAGTCAATATGCTTTTTCAATTTTGATAGTTAAAGAAAAATTTAGAGGTTGTTTTAAGTTTTGCATTGGATCTTTGGTCCATTGTTTGGTTTGCTTATTTGATTTTGTAGTAATGTTATTGTGCTTCTTCCTTGATTTGGGTAATGATCTGCTACTTATACATACACACACACATATATATATATATATATATATATATATATATATATATATATATATAATATATGCTATGTTGTCCTATATACCTATTTCATTGTATTATTTACCTTTAAGAATATTCCAAGCATAAAAAAATGTAAAGTATTAATTTTGGGGTTAACATCATTTGGAAATTAGGACCCTAAAATGGTTAGATTGCATATTTAAGCCACTTAAATGAAAATAAAACTTCATGAAAAACTTAATTTGGAGAAAAAGATTATTCTCTATATGTTATTATTTCAGGTATAGAGTTTGTAAGGTGATAAGTTAAATACACTATATAGCTATACTTGTGTGTATCACGATGGTTATAACAAAATAAAAACTACTCTATTTGAGGTAATGCATGCATCTACTAGCTTTTAGTAGCCAGATGCAAAGAGCTCCTGTAGCCAAATGCAAAGGTTGACTGTAATCCTCCACAGCAAAGGGTGGAAGTAGGCCATGCGACTCGTTAGAAAGCCTTGACCCCAGGCTACATTCAGTCCTAGTTTGTCCAAGCTTATTTAGTAAACAAGTTAAGCTTAGCCTTTTTAAAAATTGTTTTAGCTAAACAGTCAATTTTCAAGCAATGAAATTTTTTTTTAAAAAAATACTAATGAAAAAGGAAAGGATTTGATTTTTCTTTTAATTTTTATTTTTTTTCTTATATACAAAAAAGACTAGGACAAAATGTAGTTTCATCATAATTTTTACATGAATTTTATGGCTTCGATGCTTACTTTTATTCAATTTTGCAAAAGAAACATTTTAGGAGTCAAAAAGAGTTTTGTAGGTTATTTGAGGAGATTTTCAAAAGCACTATAATTGAAAATTCATATCTCCATCTATAAAGATTAGATTTGGACAAATAGAGATATTTCATAAAGCTAAGAAGTGTTCTACAACTTTGATGTTAGCCCTAAAACCCAATCCTACTAATTTCTTGGTGAAAATCTATTTACAAAATTCTCTTGATTGTTGGTTTGAAAGCTTATTGTTATGCCTCTAGGTTTATTGGATTAATGTATTGTTATTTAATTTCATTCATCATGCATTTTAGATTAGGAGTCTAGTCTAGTCCTTGCATACCTGTTTCTCATCCATGCCTTGGTTTGATTTAGTTTCACATGAGGACATGTGAAAGCTTAAGTGTGGGGAAGTTTGATAAGAGGTATTTATGTCACTTATCTTCTTCCAAACCTTAGCTTTTACATGAGATTTACTCATTATAAATGTAATTAATTAGGATTTTGATTTATTCCTTATTGTGTGATTTTAATAGAATTATTGGCTTTTGTACTAATTTCAAAATAATTTGTAATTACACCTTGTTTCTTTAACTTGTCTCTTTAGTATGGTTTTGAGCACATGAGTTTTGGATCAAGTACAAAATGTCAAGTACAAGGCTGGAACTTTTTGGAAGGAGCCTAGAGCAAAAAGGAAAAAAAAGCATGGAAGTTCACTTTTAGATGGGTGGAGCTCGCAGAGCAACAACCATCAATTTTTAGGACTAACATTTGAGCGCTCCAGCTCCTTGAATGGTGCATGGTGCGATAATGGATTCCAGTTCATTTATCTGTTTTTAGGCCTCACTTTGACCCATTTTTAGAGGAATATATATAGGACTTGCTTTTACTCACTTTTAGGCCACTTTATTACTATTATTCTCTCTCCATCTTCTTTCTACATCTTCTTCTTTCTTCTTAAGGGTTTCATTGGTAAAGGTGCTTTATCTTGGAGATTATGGCAATAATTGTTGCTATTATTTTCAGGTTCTCTTTTATCTTTATTATTATAATCCTCAGGAGATGGAAGATAGATTTCTTTACTAGTGTAAGGGTTTTTGGATGGATTGAGATGATGTTTGAGACCTTTTATATTAAATACATTAGTTTTCTTAATGTTCTACAATTTCTATTTCTCTAATTATTATGGTGACTGCTATAATATTTGTTGGGATAACTAAATTGGCGATCGTCGTCTAGAAACCTTTTGGGCATAAATTGATATATTTATTAGTTTATGTTTGAGGGAGAACATTAAAATTAACTTTCTTCAGTTGGCTATAGTAATTGGTTCATTAAATCAATATGATTTCTAAATAAATTGATATATCATTTATTAGTTATTTGCATTGATCAAATTTTAGAGATTGATCGATCAATAGTAGAATTGCCAATAATTCATTACTAATAGCCACTAATATGTTTAATATTTGGTCAATAATAATTAATTTCCAATCCTAGAATACCTTGCACTAGTGCCTTCTTCACTGTTGCTATTATCTTTTAATTTTAATTACTATAATTTCATTCTCCAAAACCCTCAAATTCCCAACTAAGTATTGAAGCTCTTGAGACGACCTAGGTTGTATCATTTACTACATTTTTTGTACAACTTAGCACCTTATAAATTTGAATTTATTTGTGAGTCGCAGAACACATCAATCACCCATGAATTGATCCTGTGAGTTGTGTAGACAATTAGAAAATTAGTACATCACTTAGACTTAGGAATAGAAACCTTAATTATTGATTGTCTAGGAATAGAGATTGATCATTGTGTGGGATTAATTAGGATTTCATAGAGCATTAAAACCTTTAACCTTAGGATCCATGTTAAGGAATTTATTGGGTTTTATGTATTAAAGAAGATTGATATACCAAGGAATTGGATATTAATTAAGTAGGAAACCCCCATCAATTGAATAGATAGATATTCATCATTAGATTTGGAACTCAATTATTCATAAGAATAACTACGTAAAGTCAAATCCTGGCACCCTTTCTCTTTCTCTCTTTCTTGAATTTGTGTTCTTGAAATTTGATATCTAGATGGTGTTTGGACTAGGTATTTAGTATTCACTCATGTCAATCCCTATGGGAATGATACTCTTAATCGGTTTATTACTTATAAACCTGGTACACTTGCTTCACATCAATGGCCTCCTCTAAGAATAAAAATATATATACCTAATATGAACACAATATTTTCTCGATCTTTTCTTATATAAAAAAAACAAACAAAAAATTGAAAATAAAAAAAATCAAATCCTTTCCTTTTTCATTACTTTTTTTAATTGATTTTGTTTTTAAAAATTAACATCACAATTCAGTCAACATATTTTTTAATCAGTGTCAATCAAAATCTCAATCAAATGTTTTTAAAACTTCAATCAAAATCTTAACCAAATCTCAATCAAATCATTTTTAAAATTTGAATTGTCAAATTCCAATCAATTTTTTCATATCATTCTCCAAGCAATTACAAAATTTTTATACATAGACTAACCACACATCACCACCATTCACAACCAATACCCTTGTTTGGCTTCAAAAAAGAAAGCAGAAAACCATCTGCTTCAACTTCACCTTTAACCATTGACCTTCATCCTCCGTTCACAACACCACCATCTTCAACATCTCTCACCAATCCCCCACCACCTGCATCGTCTCCTTTCCTTAGCCAACATCCCACAGTCCTCTTGCTTCAACTTCGGAGCATCCAAACATCAGCTACACTATCCTTTTCCTTCCCAATTCCAATATAGGGTCATCAAACCAATTCTATATTACAATATGTACTCGATTTATGTTCTCCTTGTATTGTTTTATTTTTGGTTTGTTTTAGTTTTCATGTATCTTGGCTTTTTTTGAAAAAACAAAATTCAATTTCTACACATATAGCTTTTCAACGTGTTTGGTGTAAGTGGTTTACCTTTTTTCTAAAAAATATTTTGTTTTAAGCATTTGTTTTTAGTTTAGCTTTCATTTAGTTCTTTTTTATTTTTTTCTTTTTTCAAAAAAATCAATCTAACACACACTTATTTTCTATAAAAATAACATGACTTTAAGTCTCTCATTGCACCAAAAATACATATGTAGTCAACAACTATTAAGTCAAAATTAATTTTTCTTTAAATTTTGTTCTTTTTTATTTAATTTAATTTTCTTTTCTTTAATTTTTTATTTTATTTTTGTATAATTGTGACTTTCTTTCTTGGAAAAAAAAATAAATATTTTTAAAGTTATAAATATATTTATATAATTAGCTATAAGGTAAATGCATTTATATGAATGTATTAGAAGCAGTGAGATTAAGTTTTCATCTTTTCCTAATTATAGTTAGACTTCAAACTCAAATCATTTGAAAAAGATCAATTTTAATCAAATCAAAATTTTAATTTTTTCATAATTAAAATTGGTAGTCATTTTTAAAATTTATTTCTTTGGATAATTTTTAAATTTTATTGTCATTTTTATTGTAACACCCTTCGGACATTGTGACACCTAACACCTTTTATTTTTCGCAGTATGTGATATTGAAATCTCTTGAACACCCTTATAAATATAAGACTAAGCAATTGTTTGGATGTGAAGAAAAAATAAGAGCAAAGAAAATGAAGAGAAAACCATAGAGAGAAAAGGAAATTTTCTTTCTTATTGTTGATTTAGTAGAAAAGTGAGAGGAAAGAAAATGTTAATGTAAATGACTCTTGTAGAATTACCTTTCTATGATAAAAGGAAAAGTCTGCATGGATATAAATGTAATGTACAATGCAATGCATCATTCATCACTTTTTTCATTGGGATTTTGCTGGGTTCCACCATATGTTTTTTTTCCTCAGTAGTTTTCACCTCTCTTTCAAAGAGGAGAAAATGCGTCAGGTACCATATTTTCTTTGCCCCACTTTTCTTTTCCCTGCTTTTCTAACATTTCAAATGATCCATAAGTATCCTTATAAGGGGTGTCAATGTAAAGGTGACAAATTGAAAAATATCATGTGTAATATCACTTAACTTCATAGAAAGTCAATATAATTGATTCCTTCCTTTAACATCTGAAATATATATTTTTAAAATAAGTAATTTAAGAATTAGAAAATTTACACTCTTTCTTAGGATTTTATGTAAGTATTTGCCACCACATATAATTATATTGGAAGTTGATTGGATACTAAATCCTAAGTGCCTTTTAAATGGGATTCAACCCGGTCCGTCCAGTTCTCACAAGACCAAACTTCCGGGACACAACTTCCTAGCTTATTCGCATGTTTGGGCTTGAGGTTTTGGGCCTTGTGGTCCATTCGATTCTCATTGTGACATTTTGAGGCAGCCCAATTAATTAGTGCACCTCTCAATCTAATCCCTTGATTCCAATCCACCTGATATGGTCTAGCCTTATTATATACTCGGGGAAGGTTAGAATCAGCTTAGCTCATACTACAAAAGAACACAACCTATATTTACCACATTTGAAAGACTAACCTCTTCTATTAAATCTAATTCCCATTAATATTGAAAACATACACGTATTTCACAAAAAATATTTACATATTATTATTATTATTATCATTATTTAATTTTAGAATTAAACGAACTAAATATAATGAAATTGACAAATTGTTCTGAGGTTGCTTTTCAATAAAATAACTACGATCGTCAAATTAAATGCACATTTATGAAGCTTTTCTGTAAAAAATTCGATTGTTTGAGAAAATCACGTTGGCCAAGAAAGATAATGATCTTTGACAATTGGTAAATTTGCTGCACACTATCCACACCATACACTTATTATTATTGGATGTGATATATGATAAACAATTTCCAAGGATTACAGATCTAATGATAATAAAATATACGACTATATTTATTATATAATTTTATTAAACATCAAATATTTTCTAACAAGTGGAGCAATCGCCATTCCAGATTCCTAATCAATGTCACCATCAAGCAGGTTGTTGGAGTTATTATATGCCGCCCCCACAAATGTCGCATCTTTCCATTAATAACGGGGAACTATGGTCCAACTCGCCCTAATTTTCATTTTATTTCCATTCAATTATTAACCCCCATTCTATTGTGGAAATAATTGACACGTACGAAATTTATCTCTTTAGGGTTCGTTTTGGATAATACTACGAATGAACTTTTCGATTTTTAAGAAATTAAAGGTCGCATTTTCAATTTTTTATCATGTTTAAATTTAAACATATTACTTTTTAAAATTCAATTTCAATGCCTTTTAAAAAGTTAAAATATTTGACATTTTAAAAATACTTTTAAAAATATTCAGAACAAGTATTTTATTATCTCAGATAAATATAAAATAACTTATCTTCTATAGATTATTTTTATAAAATTAGTTTTATATAAGTGTCTAAATAAGATATTTATCCAAATAAATCTTTATGATTACTCCAAGACGCCAATCCGTCCAGTTGAAATCCAATACGAAAATATCATATTAATAAGGCCACGTTTTTGTAAATTTCTCGACATTGACATTTAGACAGTTCTCTTTAACAAATATCATGAAATTTAGAGCAAGACATATATCCTCTTTGCACGTCAATTTTCTACATTTACAATGCAACATATAAATTTAAAGATAAATCTCTATTGAGATCCTTTCCGTTTCATTAAGATTTTGACATAGTCTCAAAAAAAATTTGTTTTACTTTTACTATTAATATTTTCAAAACATAAATGATATTAATTAAATTATGAATATAAATTTGATATTTTATATTTTATTAAGATCTCTAATATTATAATATGATATTTTATATTTTGTTATGATTTCTTAAAATCTTAATTAGTCATTTACGTCAATTTTTTTTTTAATTTGTAATTTAGATGTTTTCTGTCAAAAGAACAAAATTGAAACATTTGAAAAACGTTAACGACATAAATAAGGGGAAAAAAACATTTTAAACTAAATTGGTACTGTGATGAAACGTAACAAAGCTAAATTAAACATTACGCTAAATTTAACTCATCTCAACTTATCTCATCGCTCTAGCTCTTACTAGCTCCACTTATATGTTTATATATTCCATGCTAAGAAAAGTAATTCGTAACACTATGATATTCTCTTTAGAGGCCTTGCTGTGGAGTCAGTTAATTTAACACTGAAAAAGTAACACCGCAACGTACAAGTTAAATATCATAATAGTTTTATTTATACTTATTTTATGCGATATTATATTAATACATTTTCATCTAATTAAATGAGATGTGATTCTAAACTAAGTGGGATACATACCTAATCAATAATAATAAGAATGTATTGATAAATATCAGACAAATAAAGTTAAATGACATTTCTTATATTGATTTGTTCATTTGTTTTCTTCATTGTTCTATATCTGGCATGTGGCTAGGTGGTCATCTCTTTTGAGATTCTTATAGAAAAAGAAATAAAATCCCAAAGGTAATAAAATATTTAGCTCAAAATAAAAAATTGGCTTCAACCTAAGATCAAGGACATTTTTTTAAAATCAATCCCAATTCATGATAATATAAACAATAAATCCAAGTCATGACATAATTAGGAGTGAAAAAGACCACTCCAATGGGCCAATCAGTTTATCGGGTGTTGACAAATAAAGTAGTTTGCAAAACAAACTTAGCTATTAAGTTTACTAGCAATGAGTCTACTGTCAAGAGATATGACTCCTGCCAAGGGGGTATGACTACTGCCAGTGATTGTATCTCTTCCCAAAACATATGTCTAACAGTCATTTTTGTTTCAAAACATATCTATATGTATCCAATTCTTCTGTCACAATAAAAAAGACAGTCAATCAAATTTTCTCTTATTCATAAACGCTCTACTAGAAGTTTTAGACTTGCTCTCCCAAGACTTTTAGATCACTTGATTAATCCTAGGGGTGGATTGCAATAATACCTATAGATAATTAGTGAGAATAATTAACACCTTAAGGACATGATGATATTTAATCCCATTTCAAATCTGCAAAAATTCCATCACTTTCTTCTTCTCATTAGTGTACCAATGAGAATCATGTGTCTCTAAATCATATCCTTTTTTGTCCAATCAATTAATAATTATCATGTAAAAAAATAAATAATATATGTTCAAGAAACAGTTTCAAATTTTTAAATACCCATCTTTCATGTGACCATTAATAATTGAATAAACAATACATGACATAGGGACATGTAATCTCCTTCGTTTTACAAGATGCACCGATTTCTAATAACTTATATAGCAATATATACATAGTATATAGCAGAATCATAAGTTTGGTAGTTTGTATTTTGTAATAACATAAACTCATTGCCAACCACATCAATTTACAAGCTACACTATACATACATGGTGATGAAAGTGCTCGGAGGGCAAAAGAAAAAGGACTACAATTCATGCTTCTCTCACGCATCAGGATCAAACTCCCAATACGGAATTTAAGGCTCAGAACCCGGAGGGCATTATCAACAAGCATAACTTTCAAGCAAAAAGTATATCCCTCATTAGTGATGAAGAGCACAAAAAAGAGATAAAGATAAAAAGATATAACCCCCCCCCCCCCCAACAACAAGCTACAAACTATAGATCATAAAAGGCAGATTGTTATTAACGGCTGAAGAACTCAGATGCATGAACATCAGAAAAACAAAAACTCTCAAAAATATGTACACTATGCTGTACAACAAGACCTTATTTTTTTCCCTCTTAGGAGCATGCTCACTCATTGGTTACTAGAGACCAAGGTTCATTGGTTACTATTGACCATGGATCATCCTCTTCAGGCATCAAGGAAGTCCTGCAAAGTGGACATGTGAGGTTCCAGTAGTCCAGCCACTTCTCCAAGCATACTCTGTGGAAGAGATGGCCACAAGACAAGCGGTTCACCTCTGATTCCGGCTCAAACTCAGTGAGGCAAACACAGCAATCATGCTCAAGTTCTTCACAGGAACACACACTGTCGAACCGGAGTGCCGGCATCCGGCTTCTAAACTCTTCAATTAGACACTCAGTGGGGCTGCTGGGGCTACTAAGAAGGAACTCAAAGGACTCGGGTGGCGAGTGTTGGGAGACATTTGGTGAAGGGGATGGTGAAGTGGAGGATGATGACAGGGGGATGCCAACAATGTGCAGAATTGTCCTAACAATGCCTTTGAATATGGAAATTGACAACACAGTGTTAACAAAGATTGCACATAGTACTCCTTCAGATGGTGATGGGAGACTTGAGAGGCCCATTTTGATCAATGCTGAAACTTAGCTAAATGGACAAAAGACTGTTTTCTGAGTCAAGCAGAATCAACAAACATCGAAATAGGGAACCAGTTGCTATGTCAGCTTGATCATTCAGAATGGAAGGTACAAGTGTGAGAAGCTGCAAAACACAATAAGGGAAAGAAGATTAGAACAATTAAAACTCAGCCAAAATTAAAATAGAGTAAATAAGATAGTAATTAATCAATCACAGATTGAGATGAAAAACAAAGTAGGCTTAAATCGTGATCATATAGCTGTTTTCTATGGTAGCCTGATCATAGAGCTGTTTTCTATGGTTCCATAGCAGTTATATATAACATCTGATTTCACAAGTTAGCATCAAAGTCACTATGAAAGAGAAAAACATAACTACTACGAAAAACCCAGAATTTGGGTGAGGAAGAGTTGCTCAGAAAAAAATGGGCTAAATTCAATGAAAAGAAGAGCATGCAAGTTGTGCGTTTCAAGAGACCCCAGAAATAAATTTAAAAAATCAAAGGAACAAACGATCACAATAATACAAGAACAAACGAGTTAAAAAATTCCGAAGTAGCATGTAATTTGAAGCCAAAGTATTCCAGATTGCAAATAGAGGAAGCGAATTAAGAAACAAGCATTTTTTAGTGTCTTCTTCATCAGCAAGATCTAACTCAAACCAAAAACCTCATGGAATAGAATTTTAATAAAAAAAAAATTACACATCACATAATATGCAAAGATTGAAAAAATAATAATATAAAGAAAAATAAAAACTTTACACATCCACAGAACAAGAACACTATCAATGATTGACACACAATCTAGCCCCTTTTTTTCATCAGAAAAATAGATTTCCAAGATGACCCGGAAGAGAAAACTCAATACCCAGAAGAAAAAGATTGCATCTTTGAGACTTACAAGGAAAGGATTTGTAGATTACGGTTCTGGGTCGATGATGGGAGCTCTGAATTCTTCTTCTTTGCTTTATAGATGGAGGAACCCCATCACCTTCCTAAAGATTGATAATTGGCATTTTTTTGGGCAACAAAACCCAGTCCCTTAACCATGGTTAGATTTTTTCGGTTTTCGGCTAGACCATGGTTAACACTTTAAACAATTCTATGAACCTTAGACAATATGTAGTTTTTTTATGACATCACAAACGTTTCCAATTTTGTTTGTCCATACTTAATTCCAGCCTGAAAATATGCACATAGCACCAAAAGTGTAATACAGTGACATGCTACTACAGTACAATGCCTTTATAAATACTTACAAAACTGCGGATAAGGATCCTCGTGATATTTATGTACTAACATTAGAAGCCTATATACTTATAAAAAATGTAAATAAATAAAATTAAGGAATTAAAATAAATCGGAGGAGGTTATAATATTATAAAACTTTTTTTTTAATGGTATAATCTTTTTCATATTAGTGTATAACGTTGAAAGATGCCAGTTCATAAACCCCTACACTCCTTTAAAAAAAAAATCCTATTTTCTTTTCAAGATTGATTTCCTCTTCACTTTTGGCGAAAGAACTTTTGTAGACAATTTGCCGCCGACCCAAATTTGATAACATTTTCCACGTTGCTAATAACATTGGAAAGTTGTTTTTTTTATTTAATTTTGATACACTATTTATATAAAAAAATTATATAATCATCTAATTATATATTGACATATTATTAAGTATGATTAACTTTTATCTTTACTATTTAAAAACTCATGCAAATAGAGAGATTTATTTCTTTTATATTTAAAATATCAAAATTAATTTTTTTTATTAACATAAACGTTTAGGTGAAAAGGAAGGTCACCCAGTCCAGGGCCAAGGTGCGACTTCTACTAATTGAGCAATTACAGAGATATTTATAGATTATTCACCAAAAGAAGGTGAAAATCAAACTCAAATAATGGTGATACGTAAGCTAAAAGTTGACTAGATAAGCTAACTCATATTAGCACATTGAGAAGTTGTTGAGTTAATATCTATATTTGGCTAAAATCAAGTTATATCGGTATAACTTTAAGTATAGTTACATAAATTAATAATTTTTTATAAAATAATTATTTTTTATTCTTTAGATCAATTTAAAATTTAATATATATAATTTATATGATGTAAATTTCTAATCTAACTGTAAATTTAATAAAAAAAATTGCACAAATAAAAGATTATTCCGTGATTTAAAAAAGAAAAGTGTAACATTTATTTCTAAAGTTGAAATCATTGTAACAAGTTAATCATGCGTTAATGACTATCCGCTAACTCTTAATGGAAATGACAACATGATTGTTAGTGTCAATAATTGATCTTACAAGAAATTTTTAAATGCACCCAGAATAGGAGAAACATGTTATTTTGATGATCATCAAACTCTTAAGTTAACTCTTAAACTCTTATGAGTTTAGGTATTCAAATAGAATCAACTTGCTTGAAAACTCATACTTGAGTAAACTTTGATAAACTCAGATAAATTCGACTTAAATCATGAGTTACAATTTTAGTTAGTATTTGGTTTCTAAAGTAACAAAGAATGATATTTCACAATAAACAGTCATAGTTAGACCTTTCAAAATTTAAGTTATGATATATTAACTTAAGTTATTTTGATTTTTCACAACATGAAGTCTTGATCTGTTATATTTCTTAAGATTTTAATTTGTATTTTATATTTTATAATTGATATTTGCTTCATTATAATGTTGCAATTATTTTTTATATATGTTTTTATTTTATCATAAATTTATTTTATTATAATTAGATGTTATAAATATTTTTTAATATTATTTTTAAAATAAGTAAACTCTTACAAGTTTATGATTCAAATTTATCCCAACTCCACAAATTTAAGTAAGCTCGTTAGTTGATAATATGGTTACTTTGATAGAGTCTAAACATTTCTCCTTACATAAAATTAATAGAAATACTTAATTTTGACACTAAGAAGACTTGTTTGGTAGTGCTCTTTAACAGGTGCTTTTCATTACAATAATATTATTTCAACATTCACTTTAAATCTCATTTAGACACCTTAATTCCTGTTGAATGATATTATAATTCTCATTCATCTACCTCATCCGATAGTGATGAGGTGGGTAAAGTGGGTGTTGAATTCAATTTTTGTATTTGAAAAATATAAAAGGGATAAATTTACATTCATCTCTCATGAGATTTCCTGTAATTACATTTAACATCCCTCTATTTTACAAAATTACGTCGATCTCCTCTACATATATTAATTCATTAATTTGAATGATAAAAAGAGATAACATACGCATGTACATGATTATTAGCAACAAAATTAGAATATTTTGACAATATATTTGACTTATATTTTGACTAGAATACCTCTTTTATCATAAATTATTATTATAAGTTTCATCTTTATGTAATAAAAGAAGTATTTTATTCAATTAATATGTTAAATATTACTAAAATATTATAATTGTTTCATAAATAATTATGCATATATTATTTGTTATCTTTTTCTTTAGTAAATTAATGAACTAGTATTTTTAAGATATCAGTGTAATTATATTGAACATGAGAGGAGGTTAGTGATAATCTTACAAAATTAAGGAGTGTCAATTGTAATTATACGAAACCTCATGAGAGGTTAGTACAATTTCCTCAAAAACAATTATGGTTCTTTTGCTACTTGTTTTTTAAAATCAGGGATGCTCTTAAGAGCCTTCATCCTCATAATATGTCCTTCAAAGCTGACTTATACCCACTAAAATTTAAGAACTACTATAATTTTTTATTAATTAATGGTTCTAATTTCTAGAAATTATTTTATTTATAGCCATTATAGGCCGTAGTCATTTTAGATTTTAAAAGCAAACTTATAATAAATTTATCAAATATTGCTTTTGTGTTTCTTCTCATTGAGAATAACTTGTATACTATCTTATGAAACAGTACTACTATAACTTTTCAATAGCAATATTTAGATAGCCTATATAACCTGACAGTTCTAGTAAAGCCATAACATTATCAAACCAATTCTAACTTATTGTCCCTAGAACATCAGCCCGTTAAGAGGTTAGCAGAAAAACTGACTTGCTATGATATATTTAATTTTAGGTTTTCAGAATAGAAAGTGTATCAAAATTTAAAGAACTAATCTGTTAAATTGCAATGCTTTCGGGCTGTATATTAATTCGTTGTAAAATTTATTAATTCTGTTCGGACAAAAATATCGTGCCTGAATAACTTATATTAATAGTAAAAGTATTGAAATTTTTAATTACAATTAATTTTTCAAAAATATTATTACAATAACGTAATTATTATATTTGGCATAATTATAAATATCAATCATAGAATCATCAATCAATAGATGAATAAAAATACAAAATAGGCCCACATCAAATAGAGAATTTTAAAAATACGGATTGTTCAGAAATGCTGATAGACGGACACGTGCCCCATTCATCCGCTCGTTTTTATGGTGTCAATTGATTGATGCTGAACTATAAAATTACATTATAATAATTCTCGACCAATAAAAATAAATTATAATAATTCGATTACCTTTGAACCAAGCGCAACGACAATAATATACCAACCGTAACTTGCACAAATGTAACTTTAACGGCTAAAAAATATTAAATTAAAAAAAATAAGCTGAGCATTGAAAAAAGCCATAAGTTGTTGCGTACGAGGGTACGACTATATTGATTGAAAATTTAAAACAGCTCAAACAAGATTAAACATCTATGCTCAACAGATATTAAATAAAGGTTAAAAAACCTCACGAATTTATATCCAACATCTCTTACACATGGATTTATAATTAGATAATGAGTAAAGTTCTCCAGGTAACGCTTGTTTTTAAGAGGTGGCTAACAAATGATACAAATAAGCCAAGTTTCCAAATAAAATACAAACAAAACTTCTACAGATACAAGTCCAATATAGACTGTTCCCTGTCATCAGCATAAATAGCATTGTATTCTATACATAACCTTAGAATTTACAATTTGTCATTTACCTGATAACTGTTGGGAAATTACACCTCTAAACTGCAAATATATTTGTATATATACTGCTTGCTTTATGCTATACATGCCAAAGTGAAAGAGGAAAAATATTACAACATACACCAGTGTAGCATAAGCTAGAGCTATCAAATTAGTCACTTATCATGCCATCACAGGCACTTGTAAATGTGACTAAAGATCAGCTGAGAGCTGACATAAAGTATGACAGGGGTGCAGCACATCAAGGTCAAAAGGGCTAAAAAGAATTCTGCATTCTTAAGATAAGAATAAAGAGAGGCAGCATTTGCCACAGGAAAGGCAATCAAAATCCATTGGCCTGAAGGAGGCAGGCACTTTGTGATATTATGTCATGTCAGCTAATATCACACAGCTTGGATGTCCTTCTCAGTGAAGGACACACAATCTGCTCATGAACCTCACACTGTCAAATCCTGGGAACATGGCCTTCTTTACAACCTTCTTCCCCTTGAAGGAAAATCTAGGCCCCTGTGATAAAACCAGACAGCTTGTCATTGTGTGGAGAAAAAATGCATCAAATTTCATCCATTTGTTTTTCAGGTAACAGTTACTGTTTTCTTTTGCAACTATATGAGCGTTTCTTTTCTTTTTTAGGAACATGGTTAAAAGCTGTACACTCAGCAGCTTCTGGTTTGGCTCAAAGGGTCGTAATCATAGACGTCACCAGCTTTGACAAACCGGCCCTTAACGCGTCTTCTGACATCAGCCCTCGCCTTACGAGAGGCATACCTTACTCGCTTCTCAAACCTAACAAGATCACAAGAAGTGATGTTAAATCACCCATAGAGGTACTAAGTTTTGAAGTTTAGAAATAAATCAAATCCAACAATAGTTATATTGCTTAGAAGCAAAGGTAACCCAAACTAAAGAAATAAATAATGGAATATGCCTGATTGGATGATCACATTGAGTGCAACACAAAAGATAACCGATTGATCTAATGTATTCATTCTATTTAGTGATCTAATGTCACAGCATGTAGGGACAAATATATATATACAAATGTGATTAAGTTCAAGCACAGGAACAACAACCATTTACATAACAGATTATGTATTAATTTCCACTTATTTTTTCAGTGACAGAATACTGTTGGTGTTTAGGGGGAAAAGGTATTGGTAAATGAGATAATATATGATTAGTATGCTTTATGGTTACGTGTGTTAGGGCATTAAACAAAAGGAAAAAAATAATTCTCAAAAAAAGGGGGAAAAATTAGTTTTGCAGATATGAGAAGTGGATGAGAGGGAAAACAAGAGCTTTAGGAATTAAGTTGTCCAAGAGAGGAAGTTGGAGTTGCATTTATTGAGCACAAGATGACAAGCTCACTTCAGGTGGTTTGATGGTGTTTTCAGCTGAAAAAAATGGTCTGGTCATGTGAGTAGATCAATAGACCCCACTGTGAAGATAGTATGATTACAAGGGGTCGAAGCAGAACTGAAAAACACAAACCATTCAAAATGACATTGCTCTAAATGGTTTCACTAGAAATGGTTCTTGATAGAGCACAATGGCATCTATTAATCCTTGTCACCTACTTTGCCTAATAGGATCAAGATTGGTTGCTACTATTGTTGTAAAACAATGCTAAGGTAAAAACATGATACGAAGCAACTAGTCACATGAAAATTCACAAGTTAAGACCAAAACAAAGGCACTACTAGATGATGGCCAACATTACATTTTTGCCGTCAACTACCAGTAATACTGCACCAACACCATTGGATATGTAAATAGTATCAAAGTTATTGACTTACTTCCGTGTCTTTTTCTTTTCCTTATATCTCATGACAGCATTGCTGCGGTTAGCAGATTGCAGAGAACTCTCAGGGCAAGGAGGGCACCAGGGTGGCTCTCCCATGAGAAGCATTGAAGAGGCCCCACAGTCTTGATAATCACCAGCACTATTATCTTTGGTAGCACCAGAAAAGGAAATGTTTGATTGGGATTGCCTTGCCGTAAAACAAAGAATTGGTTCAGTTTTAGTACTCATCATTGAATCTGCAGATGCAGCAGTGCTGCATGCTGGTTGTATTGCATTGACAAAGCCAACGGATGAACCCTGGAAAAGTTTAGATATGATAATATGTAAGGGAAAAACCCAGGACCATATGACTGAGCTGGCACAAAAGCAGCTGAATGTTCTGTTTAAGTGTCTATAGTCCAGTATGACTTCCACATTACGGGCATGCAAACACTGAACAGTGAAAACCCCATTACTCAAACTTAAATGTGTGCACCGTACGTGGGTGAACAAAATATAAGTAAACCTTCAAATAAATAAATAATTTATACTGATCTATTCTGCTAAAAAAACCAATAAATAAATACAGTATTTTTATTTTTTTTGGTTCTTTCTGCTGTAAACATTTTGCAAATTTCAGACAACCAGGATTAAAATCAGCAAGTTGTTTGTTGTATTATCAGTTTGGCTATACCCCAGATGATTTATACAGTTTATGGTGAAAGAAATTGGTGCTGATAGTGGAAGCCACCAAGCTGACCATATCTTCCAATCTCCTTCCACTTAAAACCATTGGATATTACACTGCTTAATTGAATAACACACAAGCTAGTGCTTAATCAATCAGGAAGGTATTTGACACAGAATTTCAGACAAATTTAGATGGTGGAGAAAATGGAAAAATCCTGTTGGGATTGAATATGGGCCCTATATCCAAATTTTATTATCACAGGAGTGAAGATAATCATAATCACCAGATGACCAAGGAGATAACGAGTAATAATATTCACAAATCACAAGTGAACAGACTAGAGGATTATTGTAAGGAGTAGAACTTAATCACACTAATGTTTCCAGATGTGTTGCTTTAAAATTTGTAGAGAGATTATTGGCAAGATATATCACTCAGTTATATGAAAAATAACAGATTATGCTCCAATAATAGAAAAACATAGCATATCATAAACAAGGGATGATGAGATTTGAGTACCTCAGCAGCAACAGCACCCTGACAATTAGAATCACCAGCACTAGCAGACATGTCCTTTGTACCAAATAAGCTATCAATTCCACCATTTTCAAAAAGCTCCTCAGAATGACTGAGAGCCACCCCAAAAAGTTCCTCATAGTTCTCAAGATCCAGATCCACTTCATCCATGTTGAAATCATCATAAAGATCATCATCATCACAGAGTGCAGAAGCTTTTTTACCAGGACAATATAACTGCAGATTCATCAAGAGAAATTAACTGAGTGATTTGAAGAACTTATGAGATTTTAAATATAGAAAGCTAATAATTTCATTTCAGTAAACAAGATAAAAAGTAGCCAAATCCTATATAATGGCCTTTAAGCTAGAGTAGCCACCAATGCATTTAAGCTACAAGGCAATTGTATCTATGCAAGCACATCATTATGCCACATATACGGTCATCAAGTTCCTGAGTCAAAGTTTTAAACTCATTAACACTAGCAACAACAATTGGGCCCTTTCGCAATCCCACTAGATGGGGTTGGTTACATGGATCAAATAATGTCATATCATAAACCATGTTTATAGTCAAACCATTATAATCTAAATCTTTTTTAATAATTTCACCTATACTTTATCTTGGTATCCCTCCACCTCCAGCAAAGAGAGAAATATGTTGATACCAAATGACTGTGTAGATAAGGTGCAATTATCCATCTAAATATGCTAAAGGGGATATTCATATCTTTAGTAAGCAACTCAGCAAGTCATCATGTCACCTACCATTGAACCAAATTTTTAGGCGAAGTTTCAACACCTGTGCATGTGCATGAGAGAACATCTTGGTAACTTGAAATGTGGAATTTAACAAGACTGTAGTTACAACTACAACAGCCGACTAATCCAAGTCATGTAAATACAGATTGGGACATCTAATATTATTTTGTTTCACCATCAGCCCCAGCCCCAAATACCCACCCCACCCTGTGAGAAAAAAAATTTCAAATTAAAATGGCTACTCTAGCATGCACTGAAACTATCTACATGATAGAAAGATGCAGGTTCATCATCTGCTCTTGCTTTGAGTTCAAGCTACTAATGCATGAGGAAAACTGAAAATTTTGTGAAACCAAAATATACTTTAGAGTTTAGACCAAAAAACAATAAGTGTACAGAACCAAAGCAAAGCAGTTTTGAATAATGTATCAGTCATTTAGAAAATGAATTATTAATTAGCCACCTAAGAATTAGATAGCCAGAAGAAATCATGATTTTGCCATGAGAAGTGGTTGATGAGAAACTACTTTGGAAATTGGTAACCACATACTTTGGCTATTACACTTTCACTTCTACAAAGAAAAAGAAAAAAATCACAAAACCATAAAACAATTTCCACAACAACAGAACTCATTACTTTGCAAACTTTGAATTTCATTCACTGTGTTCTGTTGTTTAGCATGTCCATCACCTAGTTTGGTTATGATTCCCACTAGTTTTGCTATTAATCTGTGAATTCAATAAAGGAATGATATAAACCATCCAGCAAATTAAGACACAGAATCCATCCCTAACAAGCTTGCAATTTCATTCACTATACAGTTGTTAGATAATTAGATTGTCCACCACAGTGAGGTTATAAGACTTTGGATAAAAATGACAGCATGAGGCTATACCTTGGGCATACATTCATTGGAAGGTCCAGGCAGCTGGTCTAGAATATGAGGTTCGGAGCTTGACTCAGGTATTGAAGATGTGCCAACCCATGATTTATCTTTGCTGAGTAGATTGGTCACTTCAGCTGAACCAGTTGCACTCTGGCTTGCTGGGGTCTCATTAATGCTCATTAAACCAAGTTCCTGCTCACATGTTTCACCAATAGAGGGTATATCCAGAAAAAGCACCATATTGAAGAAAATTCTGCAGCTGAAGGGCAGCCAGAGTAGCAATTGATCGTTTGTCTCTTATGCACTGAAGAAGATGGATTGGTACCATGACCCAACCAATCACAGTTCTGACAAAGTGAAATTTTCTCTTCAGTGCACCTTACAAATGCAGGTTGTGAGTTACATCTCTCACATACAAGAGTTCTCAAATGACGCCTGGACAGGGCATTGGCAGAATGAACATTTCGATCACATGACAAGCATAAGGATGCAGCATCCGAGCGGCAGTACACCAAGGACCTTTGCTCTCCACAAAAATCACATAAATAACCCATCTTTAAACTGACTTTTCGCTTGATCCTTAATCTAAAATAAAGAATTCTCCAATTAGTAATTGTCTACTCAAACTGCAATATCTACTAGCAAACAAAACTTCCTTCTCATTTTAAGATGCTGAGGCCAAACTCAGTTGTATAACTTACAAGCCGTTAAGTGTTAAGCAAGGTGACAAGGGAAGCAAAATTTTAGCTCAGCAAATTCAGCTGCTTCCAAGAGACAAATAAGTAAGCATTTTGATACTAACAGAAACAAATTAGTAATATACAGGGAAAATAAATACAAAAATGGAAATTCCACTGCAAACTGAACAATGGATAGATGCCATGGGATATTGGGATTTATGTAACTGAGATCAAGGATGGAACCTTGCAGCCAAGACCAAACAGTAAAGACCAAAGAGACAGTAAAGAAAAGGTTAAAAGCAATGAACCAAGTAACAGAAAGTTAAAAAAAATCCTTGACATGCAAACTATTAACAATTTCACGGCCGCAAAGATACTAAACAACAGTATAAGATTCTCTCTTAATATGATAAATTATAATTAAGACAACACTGAAAAAAAAAAAAAGAGAACTGAAAAGAACTTCCGAGGGTTATTATAAGTTTAGATTTTGAAAAAAAAAAATTGTGTAAAATATACGCAACTTTATACAGCGGAATTAACCTTTTCGAGCAAAGGGACCAAAATTATTTTTTCTCTAAATGGAAAAAAGTGCATTTCCTTCATAAAAGAATCCTAATAGAACTAGAAAATTCACCATATAAAAAACTAAAATTGAATTTTTCACCATCCTTAAAAGCATCTTTCATGGGATGAATTAAAAGTAGCAGATCAATTAGTAACAAACAAAAGGGTAGAAACATCTCTAACATAGCATTATCCAACCACCGAAAAATGAAAAAAAGAAAAAAAACACATCAGGAAACAAAGACAACAAGAACAACCAATCAAAAACCAATCAAAAGAGAACCGGAAAAAAAAATACCCTCAACATAAAATTCCCAACTTTTCCTTATCTCAAGCTCCCAGAAAAAGCTCCAGGCCCAGAAAAAAATGAACTTTGAAAAAAAAAACACACACACACACACACATACACACAGAAGAATAAGCATGTAGTTGTAGCAAAGATGGAACAGAAAGGAGGGAGAGATCACAAGGCAAGGAAATTACCATACGGAAAGAAAGACAGAGAGGACAAGATCGGTAAGGAAAAGGGATTTGTTGCTTTTTCAGAAAAATTTAATATTTTTTTTATGCAGAAATTGAAAGCAAAGGAACCCTAAAGAGGGGTAGAAGCTGGACTTTTCAAGAGAACAAAATACTGACCTTTTTTTTTTTCCTCTCTTCTGTTGCCTTTTCTCTCTCTTCTGCTCTGTTCAGATAGATGGGAATAGGTAGATTGTAGATTAGATATGGGGAGAGAGAAAGAGAGAGGGTTGGTGTAGGTGTAAGATGAGAATAATGCAATGGGGTGTTTGATGTGTGTATGTAGGTAATGTGACATAAGCAAAGCTGATAAAAAGTGCAAACAAAAGAGTAAAAAACATATAATGCATGTGGGGCCATGTCTTTTTCCCAGTGAAAGCAAAAGCTTAGGCCTTTTCCTTTCTTGGTCCCTCCCATGACACATAACAAACAAAAAAAAGAAATAAACAGCTGCTACTACTGCTTTTCTCTTCTACCATGGTGGCACTATTAAATGTGAAATTCTTAACTGTTTAAGAGGAAAAAAGAAAAGTTATATTTTATTTTTATTAATTTTTCAATATAATAAATGAGATGTTGAACTTTTTAATAGTGCAGAGCTAACTTTTTTGTCCTGGAGTATCTAAGACTTTCTGCTAGTGAATTACGTGGACTGTTTTCTCTCTCTACCCTCTTTCTGTTTTTCTCTCTCTGTGCCCTTTTTCTTATCCGTGTCCGTGTGAATGTTGTTGTTGGCATTTGTTTAACCATTGTTTATTGTGTTTAATAATTAGAAAAAGCGCATTGTTAATGGTCGTAGGAAGGTTGAACTTTATGCTAAAAAGTGCATCACATGTTGGGTGAGGTGGACAAATGGGAGCTTGTTTTGCGACGCTTTTTCACAATCCGGTTTTTCCATTTTTCAGTTGGCTTTTTCACACTTCGGTCTTAGGTGTGCGCCTTGGACTCGTGGGTGCGGCCTCAGTTTCGTATCCTCACCGGCACCCAATCGCTAGCATAAAGGCGGCGTTTGGAACAGGTTCTGAGGTAAAAATCATTTTTTCATTTAAAAAATATTTTTATTTATTAGAATAATTTTTTTTAAATAATTTAAATCTTAAAAAAATCAGTTTAAAATTTTTTATAGAAGTTAAAAGAAATACCTTTTAAAAAAGTTCAATTTTTGACTTTTTAAGTTGTATAAAAAATTTAAATTTTATAGTCACTTGTCTTAAAAATCTCCAACAAACACACTCCAATTTATTGATTATAATAATATGTATACCCAATTTTTTTCATACATTGAGAACATTGAAATTTAAATATATGGTTTCATGCAAACTATTCAAACCCCTCACCACTAATTTGCTGTTTGTGGCTTCAACTATTTTTTAATAATAATATAATTGTGTTAGGCATTAATTAATTATCTACTTTCCGCTTTAGCTAATGCAAGCACTTGTGTGACTTATCCATTTCTAATGCTAATACATGTCACGTTATTTTCTGTCTAATGCTTTTAACATGTGCTAATGTTTTATATGTTTTTAGTGTTATTATTTTGTTTTCTTATAAGGCAAGTTGTTTTAGGTCAGCTTACTAATTCTTTATTGCTTTACTTGTTTAATCCAATCAAGTCATTCAAGTCGAAATTAATAACTCAACTTAACAAGTTAAAGATGAGTTTATTTAAGCATAAAAAGCATTTTTATGATGTAAGTTTCTTCAATGTTTTTAAATCATTCCTTTTAACATATGACAAATATTGAAATATTTTTTGAGTTTTAGATTTTTTAATAAATATTTAATGATCGCAAAATTTTATTCATATTTTTAATTAAAATTTATTTTTCTAAATAAATCTCCAAAAAAAATCAAATATACTTAAGAAAAATTAATTTTGATAAATTAAAATATTTCACACACTCAATCAATCATAGAACATTATAGGCATGGCTTTTATGGCAATGACACCTTATTATATGATTGGATGTTTGTGTTTAAAACTTTTACACATCAAATTAAAGTCCATTAATAAAGAAATTAATTTTAATACACTAATATTTTGCATTGTCAATCAATCATATAACATAAAATTTATAATTAGAGTAATGGTATATTTTCCTAACAGTCAACCTAAAATTCCTCATAATTCAAAATTTGACTCCTTAGCATCACAAATGTTGTGCCCTTCCACATTAGACAAAAACCATTAAAAAAAATTACCAAAATTTAAGCCAACAAAAATTGTTTACTGACATTCGTGTACCCATGCATTTATTAGATGCTCGTACATCACTAAATAATCTTGAGTTTTTTTATTATATTTAAAAATATTTCGTAGACTTAAAAAAATTTAAACATATTATAATAAAATCATAGATAGCTAGTATTATGTACAATATTAGTTTCTTACCAACATTTATGTAAAATAGTGAATACTATCTGACAATGCAAATGCGTCTCATTTTTAATAGTTTTCATTATTTTTATAACTGTGTGACCACCTTTCATTGCTTGCCCAATGGTGGTTGGCTACTAGGAAATCTCGCTAGTGACCAATCACCCTTCACTAATTGTTTGTCACAAAATAAATCTAGTGAAAATATTTTGAACTTATAATTCACCAATGGAAATAGAATTAAATTTTGAATTCTAATTCTAGATCTAATGATTTATAAAGGTCAAACATAAAATTTAAGATTTTGGGTTAATTCTAACAAAATTGGAATTGAATTTAAATTTCTAAATTTCAATTCCAATTCCATGCACCAAACCAACCCTTAGAGTAAAACTTTTTGAGAGTATATTTTTGATACATTGATAATGTAAAATTTGTTTACACCATCAACTAGTCATGTTTATCTATTTGTAAGACTTTCTAGTTAAATGGGTGGTTGAATCAAATATTTTTCCTGATATGACAACACAGGATTGGATATATGTATAAAAGTATTTTGCATTGACAGTTTATTCAAATTTAACTCTTTGTTTTAACTAGTTTTAGAGAAATTATGTATAATAATAAAATAGTTAATACTTCAAAAAAATATTACAAAATAAAATACTAAAACTAACAAGTATAAGACATTTTTCTTACAAATAAATTCTAACAATTTGGCACTCAAGTATTGTAATATGGTCATTAGAAAATAAATGAAAAATATAAAAAATTATATTTGGAAGGTTTAGTTCTATACCATAGGACTTTGATTGGCGCTGCCCTAAAAATTTAAAAGAACTCTTTGTGGGGCTTGGTTGGGTGTTAATTTATGGGGCTTATAAAAGAAATGTCAAATAACATTTTGATTTCCAGTATTTACTCAATTTTTTAATTTGGTCCATATTTTTTATTTTTCTCAATTTGATCTCAAGTCATTGCTCTATTACATTAATGACATAAAATACTGTCATGACACAATCCATGTCAGATTGACATGTGTATGTCATGTAAGCACTATCTGTGTCATGTCAGCATTTTCCGTTAACTATATGACAAATATAGTGATTTAGGATCAAATTAAAAATAATTTAAAATATAAGGGATCAAACTAAGAAAAAAGAAAAATAAAAAAATAAGGGGCCAAATTAAAAAATCGAGTGAAAATAAAGAATCAAAAAGTCTATTTTGTCGAAAGAAATTATTATATTCCCTTGGTTTTTACGACAATATGGTCAATATGGCTTGCGAAAAATGAAAAGATCTTCAAAAATAAAAATTCAGATTGGGATCAAATTGCTTTCCTTATTAAATTGAGAGTGGGCTATTGGATTAGGGGTTTGATGCCAAAATTTTCCGTACTCCCTTGATGTGGTGGTATCTAAATTGGACCGAATCAAATCTTGGAGAATATTGATTTGCAAGTGCTGAAGAGAAAAAAACAAAGGAGGGAAACGAAAATGAGAAAAAGAAAATAGAGAGCAAAATGACATTGTATATTATTATATGAATGAAAAAGGACAAAAAGAGAGAGAAAGAAAAAGATATGCAACACCCACATGAAATTTTTTTCTTCTCTCAAATGAGAAGAAATTGAGAGAAGATGAGTTCAAAATGCGAATTTATAATTTTATTTCTTATTTTTTAATTCTTCTCTTACAAAATGTATATATCATATATAAAAGTCATTCTAATATAATTATGTTTTCTTTTCTCTCATTGATCTACTCAACCAAACAACCAAAAAAATGCATTTTTCTTTTTTATTTATTTATTATTTATTTTTGAGAAGGGGCGTGTTTAAAATTATAGTCTAGCTTGAGGAGGACGAGTAGCTAGAAATGTCAAAATGAGTCGAGTTTGTCGGTTGCCCACCAAATTCATCATTTTAGCGGCTGGATTGAAGTTTCCCGCAAAAAATTTCAACCTGCCCCCACGCTTAACTGGGGCTTAGGCGGTTGGGGCGGCTTGGCCGCGAGTCAAGACTTTTGTATTTTTTTTTAAATTCATAATTATTAGTAAAAAAGTAAGAAACATATGACCAAAAAAGTAAGAAATATATACACTTACTAATATAGTATCACTATGTAGTTGATATTATTCACTCAAAGTTAAAACTTAAAAATAAAACATGTCATAACTCACAAATAATACTATTAACAATAATATTTTTTAGTCAAAGTTAGTGTATAATTGTTATGAACCTTAAAAAATTGGGTATACATAAATAAAAAATATTTTTTAAATATTTTTTAAAAATTCATCAAAATATTAAAAAATAATTTTTTGAATTTTTTTTTAATTTTTTGACTAACAAGCTAAAATGGGTTGGGCTAACTATTTCATTCCATTTTATTTTGCGGGCTTTTACGGCGCAGCTCGTTTTAACATCTCTTAGCTTATCCAGCCCCAATAGTTTTAGGTAATAACCAACATTGCTCGACTCGACATCTACCTTAATTACTAGCTGAATGGTATTATTTAACACCAATTTTAAATTAAATATATGTAAATATGTGTCATCGGTATGCTAAGCAAAATCCAATATGAATATATGTCCAATATGTAGACATAGCACCCAAATAATGTGTAGATGTTTCATAGTTTAATGCCTGTTACTATGAAAATTGTAAAGAATGTTAGACTAATTGTTATTAAAAGTTCAAGTGAATGTGCTAGAAATCAAAGTTAGATAGGGTAAAAGCCACAGGTTAAGCCAATCAATTTAATTGTGCAACTTGAATAGTTTTTAACTAATGAATATTGCCATGGATAAACGAAATGCGAGTGTTTAGTATTAGTATGTTCTATTCCAGTGGTTTGGCATTCTATATCAACTTATTTTCCCGTATTTTTCAAAGTACGAGTGTATTTGATATGTTGTATTAGGTATGAAATTATAAGTTTATATTATATATTATGATCTTATCTACTTTCTCCGTTTTACAATAACTATCAGTTTTTGACTTTTTCATATTTAAAAATATTTCCATTTAGGCTATCTAGATAGCAATAATTTTTTTTTCTATTTACACCCTTAGTTTTAATGTGTTAGTTAAGTAATCAACACATTTTTCAAAATGAATAATAATAACTATACAAGGATATTTTTGTCAACTTATATAATTTTCTACATTTACCAAGATTTTTTCCCTTAATATATGTGTTGTTTGATTTTTTACGGTTATTGTGAAATATATAGAGTATTATTTAGTGCAAACAATATAGGCCCTATTTGGTGCATTGTATAAGATAAAGTCTGATAGTACAAGTTTGATAGTATAGTATAAAGAACTCATTGTATAAGTTTTTATATTATCCATTGTTTAGTATGCCACATGACGGGGTGGAAGGCAGGTGGCGGCGCTGGCGAGTGGCGCAATGAGGCGGCGGCAATCAACGGATGGTAGGCAATGACCAACAAGTGGCGAGGGCGGACGGTTGGCGGCAGCACTGGTGAGTGGCATGTGGCGCTGGAGTTAATGTGCACCATACGGCCATTGGCGGCGGGTGGTGACGGGCAAAGGACATGCAGTGAATGATAGATGGCGAGCTACTCCTGAGGTGAGTAGGGATAGAGCATTAACGTAGAAGAGTAAGTCAAGGTTAATTTGAAATTAATTTGTAAAAATAAAACTGTCAGGTGTTATTAGATCTTTTGAGACCTAAAAATTTAATTCTATAGTTATAGGATAAAAATGATTTGACTGTATGACATTATACTATCATATGTGATAACAAACATGTAATAACAATTGGCATTAACTAATATTATTATGCCTTATACTATGTATCAAAAAGTATTGTGTAAACTTATCTATCATAACCTTTTTTAAAATGTTGTATAACTTAATATAATATGAGGATGTTAGCTTAGGCTAATTAGCTTTTAACATATAAGGTCACTTTATTTTTAATATTTTATTAAAGTAAAATAATTCTTAAATAAATAATAATAAATAAATACAATTAAAAATAAATATATGATATCAATTTAGCTATAAATGATAACAATAAAAATAATTATAATTAATAATTAACAAATAAAATAAAATAATAAATAGTTAATAACAAATAAGTATTTAAAATAAATAATAAATCATATGTAATATATAAAAGTAACAATCAATAATACAAAAATTTTGAGTTAATATTTATTTTTAAATTAAAATTTAAATAATTATGATTAAAACTATGAAATATTAAAATATATAAAAGAGTATATTTTATATTTATATAATTTATTGAAATAATAAATAATTATAAAATATTAAAATAAATAATAATATTGAATATAAATTAAATTTTGATTAATAAATATTTACATAAATATAGTATTTGAAAATTATATTTAAATCATTAATAAAAATTTCTTATTTTATTTTTATATTTTCTTATAATATTATAATTATTTATAAATTAATAATAATATTATAAAATATAAAATATAATATCTTATAATGCTACACCAAATACTGTATAATATTATAAGTTTATTAGATCTTATCCTATTAAGTCTTATTCTATCAGATCTTATATAATTCACTCCTACCTTGCCAAGCATACCAAGCGAGCTCTAGGTGTTTTATGGTCCTTCTTCCTGCTCAAAAGAAAAACATCAATATGAGTTGTAACAGATACTAGTATCAATCTTTTGAGTTATTTACTTCATAAAAATTTGTAATATGCTTGTAAACCCTAAGGCTATGATTAAGAGTTTTATAGATAATGAAAGGGAGTGACTAATAATGGAATGAAAGAGTTTGTAAGGAGTAGAGTGGAAGAAATTATACCACTCTCTTATTTGAAAGTTGTTTTTATTCTCTCCTTAATCTCCAATTTGTAGAGTCAAAAAATCTTAGTTTTGAATGGGAAGGGAGGCATACATTATCCCTTGCTAGCCATGTCACTCTCTCCCATAAAATTATTTCCAAATAATGATTACTTAACTTTCATCTTATCATTTTTTATTACTTCTTTTATTTTTATTCTCTCAATCATAGTCTAAAAGCTCTATGAAAACATTTACTCTCAGTTCTTTACCAAATTATCCAATATAACAGACGAAAAAAAATTATCAAATATATAAACTATACTCTAAATAGAACACCACTAAGCCCAAATGATAAGGGCAGCCCAAGTACTTGCCTAACTTCCCTTGTGCCTAACATCCTACTTTGGAAAATAAAATAAAGTACAGCATAGAAGTTAATTGGCATTGAATGTGATGTTCCTTGCATTAATAAGGAAAGAAAATCCACGCATCAAAGCTGTTGGAGTTGCCAAAGGAAGATGCCCTTTTCTTTTTCTCAATAGTGACATTATGATTCGAATCTATAACAACCAACCTTTATGCAAATTATTCCATTCCTCTTCTACTGATGCACTTGGTTTACGGAAAGATATCTTTCATTTTATTTTATTTATAAGGCCATAGCAACAGGACTAAAAAATAGGAAAAAAAATAGAAATAGAAAGATTGTTTACAATAATTAAATTATGTTACTTTTTTACATGTCTTCAATTTTTATTAACTGAAGTAGCAACACGGAACAGGAAAATATCCATTGATAAACAATGGAAGTTAAAAGGTTAAACCGTTTGGGTCACTTCAGGATGGCTAGATGGCTAAATGGCTAAATGAAATACTATTTGACGCATGAATAAGGGATGAGAGGCAAACTTCAGTTTTATTTGGCAGAAGGGCAAACCAACTATGCTGCGCGCTAAAAAGCAAACACACAGACTTGGTGGTATCCAGTGTATTGGATATGTTTTGAACACTAACATCCACATGACACATGTTGAATATGTATCTAATTAAAAAAATATATTTTTTGAGCTAACACATACCAGACACAAAAAAAATTAATTAGATCATTTTAAAAATTCTTTAGTTGATCACAAAAAAGTAAAAAAAAAAGAATTAATTAGATAAAAAAATTATACAAATACCACAAACAAAATTAGACAAAAAAAAGACAAAAATAAATCATACAACAAAATAAAAAAATTATATATATATATATATATATATATATATGTCGTGTCCGTATCCTGTGATTTTTTAAGTTTGGTGTGTCTCTATTATATCCGGTCTTGTGTCCGTATTAGTGTCTGTGCTTCATAGATGCTGAGTTATGTACAATCTTCGAAGCTTGGACACACTAATTATGGAATTTTTACCCAAATAAAACAAAAAAATATTATTTATGAATATAAACTGAAAAACTTTTAGTACATGTTTAAACGTTTAAGATGCATGTGAATACGCTGAAAGGTAAATTCAAAATGGATACACTAGAACCCCACGTATTCATGTTTTAATTGAATATGCAAGGACCTCTAGCATATTTATGACCATTTGAATACGGGTCCTAAAGCATATTATATTCAACTATATATATGAATAATTTAGTTACTCTTAGGTGAATGATTTGTTGACGATGATAGCTTTTATTTTTGCTTTTTATTTTTTTAAATTTAGCAATTTAATATCAAATTACCAGTGAATTTTTAATTAAAAATTAATTAGTTTAGGATTTATGGTGGTAAAATATAAAGCTTCAGAATCTACATATTTAATTAGTTTAACATAGTCTGTGTTTAAAATTAATATTGATAAGTGTCATCTCGCTCAATGGCTATTAACAATGTGCCTCCATATTTGCTATAAAGATGAGTGTCATCAATTGAGATAAATGGTTTGCAATATTTGAATGTCTCAATGCACGGTGAAAATGACTAGAACACACGGTGAAATATTGAACATCTATGATTAACAATATCACTCACATAATATGGCTTGGTCACTAAATGGACTGATGTACCTGGCATTTCTAAGAAACACCCAATAAATCACAACCTAAGTAATGAATAATTAATATACTTAATAGTAATCTAAACTAATTTACTCATTAATATTAAAAGTAAAATATCCTAACAAATAAACTAATTAACAATAACAGTAATTAATTTTATACCAACTATTGTTATATTTAACAATCACGTACTCACTTTGTAATGAATATAGGCTTTGGCGTATTCACTTTGCACATTAATACAAAGATCAAATGCATATTCAAAATAAACATGAATACGCATGGCAGTTACGTATTCGTGCATAGAAAATCGTCCATTTTCAGTATCAAATGATTTTTCATTTTATTTCGGTATATAATATTTTTTTTGGTTTATTTATGTAAAAAAGCCATTTACATGTCATGTATACATGTCAGATGTGTATCAATTCAATTTGCATAGCAAATGATATATGTTTATATATATTTAATTTAAAATTTATTTTTTCTTATTTTAATGTAGAAAAACACAATATAAATAGGGTTATAAAAAGTAAATAATACATAACTTTTTGATTTTATAAGAAAATAAAATATAAGTGAAACTTATATAAATGATATTTTGAATAATATATTATTTTTAAAAAACTTTTAGTTATATATATCCTATTAATTGTATAATTTTTTAATTTTGAACTATCCTAATGTGTGTAAGTGTCTATGCTTCATAATGAATTATACATGTGACAACAACGACAACGACGACAACAACAACAATAATAATAAGAACAAATTATCTAATACCTGGCAAACTGAGGAGGCGACATACATGAAGCTTAATTTGTCAAAAATAATGTGATGGACAAGAAAGCGATATGGATCCTTAAGGCTCACAAACATACCCTTCATGAAGATGTTGGCAAACTGGTCTTCAGTAGAATGTAATGGACAAGAATTTGATCCAAGCTTCTGGCTCTAGAACATAATGGATATCTAAGAGGTCTGTTGGTTTGGATTTTTATTTTCTGTATTTAGTTTCTTTATTTTCTATTTCTAGAATTTTATAAATGAAATAATGAAAATAAAAAGTAAAAATAGAAAATAAAATTTTATTATTTTCACTATTTATAATATTTCCTTCACAAAATGTTGAAAGGAATTGTTTTATATACAAGGGATTGTTGGGATTTTCTGCTCAAGTTTGGCCTTCCTACTGGAACTAGCTCATTAATATACATTACAGCCTTTTTTATATTTTATATTTTTATTTTTTATTATTATTATTTTGTAAATGTATATGTGTGTCTCAAACTTCTTATGAGCAACCAGTGCCACACCACGAAACAAAATGCAACAGGGGTTATAATCTTAGAAACGGTCAATATAGCTGTGATTGAATAACGGGTAGTTATTCAGATCTGAATCAAACTGAGTTGAGAATGCATACCTGAAGATGATACTGTTTTTTCAAAAAATTTACTTATAAAATCCTAAGGATCATATTCAAACCAACCACACAATTAATTGTGCTTCTGCAATTGAATTTGTGGATATAAAATTGAAACTATAACGCTTATCAAATTTAAATTTTACCTTCTCAAATGTTGTAACCACTGCTAGTGTATGGAGAGCCGAATCATTTGAGCCCCTGTTGGAAGTATATGCAGTGCCTGTCAAATATATAGCGAGAGACGTGCATAGAATTAATATGAGGAAAGATGCTATACATTTAACCCCAAATCAAAGAAATTAGTTGTGGGCCCAAGTAAACATAGAAAATAATCAATGTCCAACTCTAATAACTTTCTTGCAGATTCAACCACAAAGAGCAATTGGAGGATCGGATTAACCATATTCAAAGCATATTGGAGGTAATTGATTTAGTGAGACTTCGGAATATAGAGAAGGAACTTCATGTTAAATATGATAGCATTTTATATCAAGAGGAGCTTTTATGGTATTAGAAATCTAGGGAAAATTGGGTCAGGTTTGGTGATAGGAATACTAAGTTCTTTCATATGCAGACTTTAATCAGGCGTAACAAGAACAGAGTGCATGGTCTTTTTATCAACGATGGCTCTTGGTCAGTTGATCAGAGGTTCTCAAAGGCGAAGCTTTGACCTTTTATAAAAACTTATTTCCATCTAGGGAGGCGGTGGTTCCTAATTCTCTAAGAGATTTACCTTCTCCAAGACTAAGTGAAGATGGTTGTGCAGCTTTAATGGCTCCTGTGACTAAAGAAGTTCGGGTAGCCATTATGTTGAATGAACTCATTTAAGGATCCCGGCCTTGATGGGTATCAAGCACTTTTCTTCAAGAATTATTGAGATGTTGTTGGGGATGATGCTTGGAAGGTTGTTAGAAAAGTTTTCTCCAGTAGTCATTTGGACCCTAGATTTTTGGAAATCTTGATTGTCTTAATCCCAAAAATTGAGCAACCTGTGAGAATGAAAGAATTTAGACCTATAGCCTTGTGTAACGTGCTTTACAAAATCATTACAAAGGTTTTGGTTAATCGTCTTCGTCCCTTCTTGGAAGATCTTATTGGCCCTCTGCAAGGAAGTTTTCCCTAGGCGAGGTACAATAGACAATATTATTCCTGCCAAGAAGTGTTGCATTTTATGAAGAAGACAAAATATAAATACGGTCTCTCGCTTTTAAAGTTGATCTGGAAAAGGCTTATGATGGAGTTGATTGGGGCTTTTTGAACAGACATTATTTGACTTTGGTTTTCCTTCTTCCACTATTGCCCTTATTATGAAGTGTGTTGCTTCTTCTTCTCTCTCAATCCTTTGGAATGGGGCTAAGCTAGATTCCTTTGTTCCCTCATGTGGCTTAAGACAAGGAGATCCCATGTCCCCCTATCTTTTTGTCCTTTGTATGGAGAAATTGGCAATCCTTATTAGCCAAAAAGTCGAGGGTGGTGTTTGGGAGCCAGTGGCAGTTTCAAGAGGGGGACCTAGAATTTCTCATCTTATGGTTGCTGATGATGTTATTCTTTCCTGCAAAGCTAAAAGTACCCAAGTTCAGTTGATTTTATCTACATTCAATGAATTTTGTCAAGCGTTTAGAATGAAAATCAATTTTGAAAAATCTAGGGCATTGTGTTCGAACAATATCTCTCAACGTGTAAGGAAAATTTTACCAGGATATCTTCCATACGCTTTATGTGTGATATTGGTAAATACTTATGTGTTCCTTTAATTCGTGATAGGGTGAAGAGGTCTACCTTTGATGATATTATTGCCAAAATTCAAGGCCGTTTGGCATCTTGAAAAGGGAAACTTCTCAGGGCTGGTAGGATTTGTCTAGCAAAGTCTATTATTTCCTTCATTCTTGTTTATCAAATGCAAGCTTTATATTTTTCCCTAAGCTTTCTGCAAAACCATCAGTCATATGGCTAGGCATTTTATTTGGGGTCGAGAAGGTTTCTAGAAGTCTTAATTTGGTCAATTGGAAAAAGATTATCATCCCTAAATGTTTTGGGGATTGGGTATTCAAAGCACATCGAAGTAATTTGGCTTTACTGGGTAAACTTGTTTGGACATTAATTCATGATGATGACAAGCTGTGGCCTCAAGTGATTCAACAGGTATTTTTCAAATTCATTTGTCTTGAATAATAACCTTCGTGTGGCCCCTTCCTGTGTGGTTAATAGCATCATGAAGCCAGCTAATGTATTTAGAGATGGCTTTGCCTGGAATCCTGATCATGATAACACTTCCTTTTGGTATGATTCTTGGTCTCATTTGGGACCTTTGTGCAATAGAGTCCCTTATGTCCATATTTCTAATACTTCACTTTTTATTCATAATGTGTGGAACAATGACACTTGGCTTTGGCATATATTATCTACTAATCTTTCAGAGGAATTAAGGAATGAAATTGCATCTATACTAGTGCAATTGAGTGGTGATTAAAGACATGGTTGGTTCTGGACAAAATCTTCTTCATATGCCTATTATGCAGCTTCGGGTTATTGTTCGCTTATTGAACAGGTATTGTGATTAGGACACCACTCATAATTGGTCTTAGCTATGGCGTTTGGTTTGCAGGAAAAACACAGGTGATGCTTTGGTTATTTTTACATGATGCACTTCCTACTAATCTTTGCCGTTTCATAAGAGGTCTTCCTAATTCCCCCTTTGTAATCGATGTGGGAGGGAATATGAAACCCATATATAGTGTCTTAGAGATTGCCCAAAAGCAAAAAAAGTTGGGGATTCCTTGGACTTCTTGAAAGAGCCTTTATTTGGTGAGTTACAAGATAGTCATTGGATTAAGAAATTTGGGATTGGGAAGAGGGCTATACTTTTTCTTGCAGGTTTTTGGTTGATATGGAGAGACGAAATAATGATGTATTTGGTGCTGAATCTTGGCCTACCACCCTGATAGCTAGAAATGTCCGACTCACTCATGATGTGCAATGCACCTATAAGCGAAATAGTTATTGGTAAGGTACGCATATCATAGATAAATGGTCCCCATCTAGCTATGAATTTGTTAAAGTTAATGTTGATGGCAATGTCCTTGGATGCCAGAGACGGGTTGGTTATGGTGGAATCATTAGAAATGTACGGGAAGATTGGGTGGCGACCTTTTCAGGTCATAGTCAAACTGCAGAGTCCTTCACTCGAAGCTTCTTGCTATTCAATGGGGATTTCGATATACATGATACAAAGGTTCAGGAATGTCATTTGTGAAACTGATAGGTAGAAGCTTTCTCTTGTGTGACTTCATACAAACTACATAGTAATCACATTGAAAGAGATCTTCTTTTGAAAATACAACAGTTGATTGCTCGTCAATAGTGTATTCACTTTGTTTTGATCTTAAGGGAAGCAAATGAATATACTGATTACTTAGCGTGAGAGAGCTATTTTGAGTGATGATTTCTATGAATGGGAGACTCCTTCTCCTGTTTTTTGACTTAATGGCTATGGATAAGGACACCTAGCCTAGTGTGTGTTTTCTTTCTTTTTTCTTTTTCTTTTTTTGTCTTGCTATCTACCAAAAAAAAGGCGGACCAAAAACTGCAACAAAAAACAAAAAAGAAAAAACAGATAATTGAAAAAATATGATGCAATTTCAGTGAAAAAACTTACTTTAATAGTATGTTTGGTTAGGAGATAAAAATATATTGTAAATTTTTATGGATGACCTCCACGTATAAAATTCAACTCATTATAAAACTTAGGATTTAAATTATAATTAAACATACAAAAATTTATATAAACCTCATTCAATGATAAATACTGAAATGTAATTGTGAATGTGAAGGCGTGTGCAGTTGAAAAATTGGGGTCCATGCTGCAACACTGCAAAGAAATTGGAGATGATACTAGCACAACACGTATAATGAGGAAATTTATACAGAAAACGATCTGAACTACATGAAGGGCCCTACCTAATTAAAATTTGACAAATCTCACCCAACAACCAACTTATTGATTTGTAGCAGTCCCAAGCTTCAACATACGAAAACTACAGTCAAATCATTATAAAGTGAAAAATATACAAGGCAAGAGCTATTGTACAATCCACCAACATCCAAATATTCCAACAGTGGATAGCAAACATACAACAAATGATGATCATCGGCTTAGGGTGAAAGCTTGAACTGCCTGGCAAATGCACCTGCAAAGCCTCATAATTCTTGAATACCCAACTCGCACACTCTTAAGTGCAGTCCCAATTTCAGCTACAAGGGATGAAGACTTCTGCTCCCCACAAGCAGGATCATACATCCGATATGGAAGGATGTCTACAGGATAGACCCCACTGCTCAGAAACCATTTGTCAAATCAATCAGTGTCCTTCACAAAACTAAGCTTATCTGATTGAGAGGCAGCATGCATTATGGCCACACAAAAAATTGTAGAAATAGCAACGAATTTGATTGCATCAGATACAAGCAGAAGCATTGGTTTGTTTAGGCAATCATAACAGTAGATCACAACCGAAAAAGAAAAATTAAATTAAGGAGAATATATTTTCAGCAAGTATGAAATATGAATCAACACCAGCAAGAATGATCTTGGAAAATGGAACAACCGCCAGAGCCTAAGTTCTAGTGATTCATAGACAATGTTATATCAGAGCGGGGGGCCTAAAGGTCATGAGTTTAATTGAAGCAATCAAGGAATCGACTGGGCAGGCATTATATATACATAGCATAAGAAGGGTAGGACTTTACCATCTCAAGCATGTCATATCAAGAGTCACTTTCACCATCCTTCCGCTACAAAAGTCAATGAAAGATAGCAGCAAATCAAGTTGCCCAACTGCAATATCGGGATACATTAGATTAGATCGAAACTCCAGCTTTTGTCGTTATCAATAACGGCCAAAATTAGCAATCATATTCAGAAAGTCATAAAAAAGTGCAACGTTTCTACTATGCAAAAAAATTAGAAAGCCTTGTACTGCAGGGCAGTTCAATCTTCTCTGCGGATAATGTGATCATGCGCCTTCTCCCCATCCCTCTCCTGTGTATTCCGTACTGTTTTTCTCTTTTTTCTTTTCTTATTTTGCCAAATATTCTATGCTGCTCCAAATTGATATTGAAGCTTCTTTTTATTTTGACATAGCAAAAAGTTCAAGTAATATACAATTTACAACTAAAAACCCAAACAGAATATAAGAGACCAAGAATCAACATAATCAAGTCAGAAAGAGCAAGACAGCAACAGTTTCCAATCAAATAATGGAAAAAATTCCAAATATAATTAAGATTCCAACCCGAAGGCTCAAATTAATATTTGAATTGGTAGAAAAGAAATTTGCTTACCTGATTCAGAACAGAATTTTGCCTGGATCATATTTCTAGCCTCTATCCGAGCTAACTGAACCTCCTCAATCACATCTAGCAAATTACTCAACAATGAACTTGTCACCTGCATAGAACAACACGTTAGGAACAAGAACATCCTGGGAAACACTCAGCACTTGGTTGTTAGCTATTATTTATTATTTGCCAATTGCTATTACTGCAAGATAAGGTTGCACAAGCAAGCATTTAATCCAAGAAATAGTAAAAAGACAATACAAAACTTAACAGAATTCGGTGGTGTTGAAATTTTGGTTACTAAGGTACATCCTAGGAAATGCGGAAACCAGACACGCTCTTGGCTTAGAAGAGAATCTTTCGTTATTAGCATCTCAAATGCTTTTGAAGCATTATGAAATATATTTTGGAAGTGGAATCTATCATGATTCTTTGAGTGTATATATATATATATATATATATATATATATAAGAATTTCATAATTCTTAAACAGCATTCAAAGGCTTCCAAAATATCCAGAGGTGCTCATCACCAAAGATCTTCACTTACAAAAAGCATTTCATTATACTTCAAACACATTTAAGATGCTCATAATAAAGATTCTCCACTAAAGTAAAGATTACACTTCCTCAAGGATCATCACCAAATGCCCTACCCTTTTTGTTCTTACTACCTTCTTCCTCCTATCTTTCTTCAAAGCAATTCAAGACTACTTCTGTAACAAGTTTACTATTTGTATATTGTAAGTATTTTGCTCTAGGAATAAATGATGTTAATCTTTCAATATGCAATACCGTTAATAATTGATTTTCAACTTCATTATTGTTTTACATATGCTTATACATTTTATGTACATTTTCTTATTTGAATTATGATAATTGTGTATCTTATTTTAATAGATCTTATCTTTCTAGGAATATTATCTTTTTCTTATGAATTTTATCTTATCTTCAATAGTTACTTCGCTCCCTTATATGCAGGGTAATTATAGTAACCTAATTCCAGGTACAAATAGAGGCTAGTGCTTTGTCTTTTGCATCCTGTCATAGTACAGTATATCAATCTAATATCCTATTATTCAGATCTTCTATCTTATTATATCTTTTCCTCCTTGCCTATTTAAGCCCTAACTTTCAACACTTAAATGTTAGTACATAAATCCACACACACACAACATACATAAAGAAGCAAAAAGATTATCATCTAAATTATTCTTAAGCAGGCACATATATGATTGGACAAGCCTTTAGTCACTATGCTCTCATGCAAAGCTAGAATCCAACATCACATTCAAAGGTCAAGATTAGGACTGGAAGTGAGTCATGCCAGCTCATGAGCTATTTTCAACTCGGTTCATTAATAGCTCAATAATCTAAGCTTTGAGCTCATGAGTCAAGCTTGAGATAATGATTTGAGCTCATTTATTAAATGAGCCAAGCTTGAGCTTTATTCTGTCTAACTCAATAGCTTGTGACCTAGTTCGATATATGTATATATATTATATTTTCAATACATGTTATCTATTATATGTATGCATTACACACATTATGGTGTGTTGGTTATGAACAATTAATGTAACTTGAAAATTATTTATATTTTGTGTATGGTATGTAAATTATGTTGAAAATAGGCTATGCATTTATGGTAAAAATTCTACCCTATTGAGCTAAAAGATTCAATCTTTATTTAAATGAGCCAGCCAGAGTTAACTTGAGTTCGATGAGCTTTTAGCAAGCTAAACTTGAGCTTAAATTTTAGACTTGACTATTAGTGAGCCGAGCTCAATACTAACAACCCGAGCCTGAGCTTTGCCCAACTCGGCTCAGCTTAACTCATTTCCAGGTTCCAACCCTAATCAAGATATACAAAGTTCAAGGCACTCAGAAACAATCTCTAGTAAGAGTTTCAATGCATTCAAAAGAAACAAGAATTGAAGTTATCATTCATGTCTCAGGACAAGCTCTTGAATTTGAAAACCTTTGATGTCCAAAGTTAATACTGTTCAAGGAAGCTTTCTCATAGAGAGCATATTACACTATTTCCCGTAGGCCCCCAAACACACTCTACAATCTCTACTTTCTCCTATTCTTAGGCCTCTATCTAACGGATCATACTAATAGTTATAAGAGAGTTGGTTCTTGAGTCTTGACAGCATATCCACTATGACCTAATGGTCAAGAGTTAGATCATTGCTGTCTCCATTTTTCACAACCAAGTTATATCTTGGCACAAGGTAAAATGGGTTTGTGAATTGTCCGTGCTTCAAGCTGAAAGGAACTTGCTTAAAAGGCAATCTTCAAGATACAAAACCATTCTTGAGACTATCTAAAAGCATAAACTTTTATGAGAGTTCGTCCTCAACACACCCCTTGGGTTTATAAAATTCCTACTCCATCTAAAGCAAATTTTGCATAACAATGAATTGTATTTACTTCTGATAGGACCAGAATTCCTGAATGAATATAGGTGAGTGTTATTGAATTGATATTACTTGGCAATCACCAAGAACCCTAAATCAGTTACAGCAAAACAGAGGAATGAAGATTCCTCTAGCTCTCTCACAATGTACAAAATGAATTCACACCCTCTAATTCCTACTTCCCTTCTTTTTATTCTCCTATTGTCCTCTTCTAACAGTTTTTCCCACCCAAATACCCAACTGTACAACTGTTACACCCTATCATTATGTTCTAACTGCCTCTTCCTTCTCCCATATACCTTCCCATACCTTGTGTCTCTATCAACTTCACAAAGGAAACCAAAAAAACAAATCACCATTTTCATGGGCAAAATATAGGAAAAGCAAATTTTGTAAACCAAATATCTGATGGTGGATCACCAAGGCCATTGTCAAATATATTCAAGCCTCCAAAAAGAAAAAGAGAACATGAGAAATTCAGTTTATAGTGAAATAAACTTGCTAAGGCAAAACAACATAACAGAAGTGGAGTATTTTACCTGTGTTTCTTGTGCCAAACCTTTTGTATCAGTGTATTTCTTAGTTGTATGAGGATTGAAGACGATCATAAATGCAAAAAAAGCATCGATGCCTGGAAAGGTCTAAATACTAAAAACATTACAAAAGAAAAAGGTATGTTGTACCAAAACAAGTGAGAAAAGAAAAAGCATGAATCATGTAATAAAACAGATTAATTGGTTATCAAAATACCTTCACAATTTTCACATCATTCAATTTATTTGAAATTATTATGCTTGGTGATGGACAGGCATTTACTTTGAACCTACATTTCACCAAAACAAAGAGGCTCATGACCGTTCAGTTGTATCATGAAAGATATATACTAAGCTCCAACACAAAGATTAGTAAGGAAGTAAATAAAGATCTAACTAACCCCTGAATGACATAGCCATAATAGTTGAGAACAACTCGGTAATAACCATCCACATGCTCAAAATCGGCAATGTCCCACAACTAAAATTACACAGAAACAAAGATGCCTATTAGAAAATGGTATTTTATCTAAACAATAAACATACAAAAGAACTGCACAAAAACTAGAATGACCTGCAAATTCTGGAATATACACTCGCAAAATATTCTCTTCTTCAAATAATCCCGAACAGATACTATGGTGTCAGCCAAGCTTTGATGATTTTCCATCTTGCAGTATGTATGAAAGGATTTATTTAAGGATTTTGCTTTCCAATCCAAAGTTTCAAGCTCCTGCCTCATTGTGGTGACCTTTTCACAAGAAACCTAGCATTGCCAGTAAAAAGTTGCCAATTAACATGCAATTGCACAACATATCGAACCTTTCATTATCCAATTGCATCAACCAACTACAAACAGGACTATGAACACCATGAAATGGAAAATATGTCTTGCATCCAAGAGATAATGCATGCATAACACACACAAAACCACTTCATGTAAAATAGAATTTGTTCTAAGGGCAGAGCTCAGAAGACAGAGAAGTCCTACAAAGTAACTATGAATGTGTCTTAGTACTTTTTTCGTACAAAAAGAACTTTTTGTTTAAAACATTCTCAGATATAGACATTTTTTTGGAAAAGATTTTGAAAAAAAAAAAAAAGCAGTTTTCTGCTTTTTATGAGGAGTAGAAAATAGTTGCTTCTCAAAATAATCAATTAAATGAGATGTGCGAATAGAAGAGATAAAGTAAAATCTGATTTTTGCAATTGTATTCAAATACAAGACTACTCCTGCTTTTAATAAATAATAATTAAAAAAAACAACAATTAAGTCTTATTCCACTAGGCGGATTGGCCACATAGACCGGACAACATATGATAAGGGAATTGACACACTACATGATTTCAAATTTGTTGAACTGCTTAAACAGGTTACTAACTTTTCAGTTTGGTGGAGATGGAGAACAGTTATTATTGACTTAGAAAACTTGCAAAAACAGATTTTAAAATCTTAGGCAGCAGATAATGTTTGGACTTTGGATGGTAAACTTTAAATGGCACTGAGTTTCCAACTAAATTCCCTATTTTACCAAGTATAGTTAATCAAACAATCTAGCTCAATTTTGCATTTCCAACTCTCATCAATTTCAGAGGGCATAGTGCAATCCTCAAGGACCAGGTATACATTTTGCTCTGATATGATCTGGCTATGATACAAATTCATTCTCTGAAATTCAGAACCCACTTTATTTTATTCTCTTCACTTCGGAGTTCCTTTTTATTTGAACTATTTTATTGATTGTTAAGAATAATAGTTAACTGTTGTCATTGAAGCATGTGCTTAATATGTGTCATTGAAAACCTGTATGTGTCTTAGGATATAGCTTTGTATTAATTACATTTTCTTGAATTTAGGCATGTATTTATTCCTTTATGGCTATATACAGTGCTGCGGGTACCTATCTTATGTAAATTTTGAACCTAAGTATTCTACTCACACATATTACTATTTCACTTCCTTTCGTCTTTTTTTTCCTCCAAATTCAACATCGATAAACCACAATTTATTGTTTTTTAAGAGAATTGAGTAATTGACAAAATGACTTTCATATTATAGACATATATTAGTGAATGAGAAGTGTAAATATTATAAAATTCAATGCAGTCAATGCTTTGTCAACATATCAAAAGCCACAATGTCACTGTTGGACAAGGGTAGGGATCTGTTTATACCAGATGTAAGTATTTGTATATTTACACCATTCAATAACTTTTTATAGGTAAAAAATTTCATCAATCCAACTGTTGAATTCAAAGTTCTTACCAAGTAGATCAAATATATCAAATTTCATATAGTTTAAAAATGATTGATATTTCATCATACCACTTTATTTTGACGGGTAATATGTTTTTGAAAATACTTGTATATAAACCATCGGAATACATGTAAATTGTTGTTTGATTTTTCTGAAATTTGGCATGCTTGATCATCAAAATAATATCGCATAATTTAATGGTCAGCTTAATTAAATTCAATTTCTATGAAGGGTAATTGAAGAGTGCAAGTGTATAAGATTTACACCTGGTGTAAACGGATCCCACATATTGGACAATCCTGAAACACCTTTGTGAAAGGTGACACAGGTATTAGCAAACTCAAACCACAAGGAAAGATGTAACTGTTGGACAACATTATCTATGAGAACATTAAGAAGCAAAAAGCTTTGGCACGGTCAATTGTAGAATCAAAACTCAATGATGCACGGATACTTTACAATAGTCGACGTAACCGTATCGGATACGTATCATATCATATCATATACCAATTCGATAGTTTTAGATACTTTTAGTTATATTTTACATGTTTTTAATTTAATTTATAACGTATCTTCATATCGCACTAGTATTATATCGGATACTCGTACCATTATCCGTGCAACATAGCTTAAACTATTTGTGAATTTGTGTAAATGATTGCGACTGTTTGATGAGATTGGTAGCATCTAACCCAGTTTTTCAGGGGGAAAAAATTAAGGCAACGGATTGTCACTTTGTTCAAGAGAAATTTTAATAGGGACTTATTTTTACATGTACAGACTGGGAACCTTTAGTAGATAAATTTACCAATGGACTTGATTAGAGTAGGGTAGTTTACATTTGTAACAAGCTGGACATGATTAACATCTAGAGGCTAGACTTTAACTTGAACAGAAGTATTATATATAACAAGGTATCAGTGTGTTGCATGTTATGGGTTAGGCATGTACGAGTTGTGCTACTCTTGTATTATAGCCTAAGTACACACACAAGGGGCCAAACAATTATCAAGTTAGCACATTGCATTATACAATTTATTTGTGTGTGTGTGTGTGTCTCTCTCTCTATACCATCTCTTTGTATTTCTATAATGATGATTTTTAAAGTCGTCATCTGAGTGTTAATTTAAATAACAAATTCATATATTGATATAAAAATATGTGTGTTTGTGTAGGTACATAAATAGATAGATAGAAACACCTGAGACTCTGCCTCAGTAAGGAGTGAGATGGAATGTAGATGACTAGCATTAGCTTGACCATTTATAGCCTCATGCTTAGATAGGATGCCATTTAACTTCATCATATGAAACTCCTGAAGCCCACTGCTTAACTGTATTTTTTCCTGCAAATGATGAAAGTGCATATCATCATCTGCAAGCATTGTTAAAAAATTGACATGTATGAGAGAATACCAGTAATCTCTCACGCTTGATATGCATTAATTGTAGTTTTGCCTTCCCATATGCTAAGTTAAACAGCAAACTTCTTGCTTCCGCAAATCTACAGTAGAATTACTTTGCAATGTCAGTAACCATTAATCCAAACAATGCCATAAGTGACATATATGAAAGAATATAATTCACATTCCATATAGTGACTCAGTCAAACAACATAAACATACCTTTTAAGCCTAGGAATATTCAGAGGATCAGCTATTTTCTGCAGAAAGAAAAACATGAAACGTGTTGATAACAAATAGGAAATATCGGCCTTTGATATCATCTTGGGTGAAGTAATATGTCCTAATTACTATATAATGTAAGCTTGTTCATGATATAACTAGAATAGTGAAAAGATGATTATCCAACAGACCTGATCATGAATCTCAGAACAAAAAGCCTCCCGTATGTTAACTTTCTGCAGATGAACCAAAATATCTTCCAGCACACCAATCTAAATATTGACATTAAATATGAATAAATTATTTATTATTTATATGATAATAATAACCAGATTTGGAGAAATACTTGTATGCTCATGGAGCACATTTAATGCATGCTCCAGGTACATCCACAACCACATATTTTTTATTTTTATATAAATTTTAAGCATTTTAAATCAAGATTGAATAGTTATGGTTATTTCTAACACGCATTAAATGTGCTTAGGAGCATGTAAAATATCTCCCAGATTTGAGGAAATTTCTGAAGGAAATAATAATTACGAGACAACATCCACAATTTTATTTGGATGCCATCATTTTCTAGTTACTGAATTGCATGGAACATACCGCTCTCAAATTGAGCTTATCAACTGAAGGAGAAAGCAACTGTTTAGTGCCCCACAAGAAATCTTTTACAATCTGCAAGGTAACTGAAAAGTTGAGAGGCCAAACAACACACGGCTGAATAATATTTAACCCTTGACATGAAGCACTAATCATACATCAGTCCATGTCTTCCTTGTTTGATCTCCCAGCTTCTCCTTTTCACTTCTCATATCACCACTTCCCTCCAAAACCAACTGTTGGTCACTCTTCCTGTCCTTATGAAGCTGTGGACTCGTGTCAATCCTCCCTATTTCATCTACTCTATCTCCATACCTTAGTATCTCATACCCTTTTCTTTTCTTCCCAGAGGAGATCTCAGCACCAAAATCATTTCCATCCGAGTTGCCCTCGTGAGACAAGTCTTGCATACTACCGCGGCGCAATTCACTCAGACGCGCTTGCAGAAAAGTCATTGACGGAGTTGGTGCTTCCTGGATACAATTGCTTACAACTATAACTCCCTTAGCAGGACTCTCGTCGTGTTTCCTCTCAGACACACTCTATAAGCCATGCAAACGCCAAAAGCCAGTGTCAAATTGCAAAATCAACAAGAAATAACAAGCCAATAAACTAGACGCATTTGTTTAAGATTATTTTGATAGAAAAGTGATTTTTTCAACCTAAAAAATCACCTTTCATAAAAGCTATTCATATCTGCTCTTATTCAAAAGTTAAAAACAGATTATGAATGGCTTCTATAAAAAGTAAGTTTTTAAGTTTAAAAAACTCGTTTTTCGATCAAAACAATATGAAACTAATGCACACTAAATGAAATGCCAACACAAGACACTTCTTACATTGATCAAAGAACCAGAACTCCGAATAACCGAAGCTTCATTGCCTTTTGCTAAAAAGTAACCACTCCTATTAGACGATTCTGAGATAGAAGACGCAACCTTGGTTCCTTCTGCCAAAATCGCATCCAACGGAGGAGAAATTCTGTGATAATCATACCTAAACGGATTTCCATCTCCTTCCACAACACTCATGTCATTCGAATCTCTTGCACCACTCGCTGAATCATCGGTACGGACAGAGGAGCCAGAAAACTGGTTCTTCGCTTTGCTCAGCGTCATCATGAAACTCCTTGTAGTAGCAGTAGGAACCGACGTCTGGCTAGGCGTTCTGAGATCCGCAGAATCTGACCTAGCGAGGCTCCGAAAGTGCAACGAGAACGCCGTTGAGTCCATCGTGAGATCATCGGAGAAACCAGAATCGGAGCCGGATAACCGTCCAGGTGCAATGAAACTAGCCGAAACCGGAGCGTGAAAACCTTCATCTCCTGCAAAATTAACAACTATCATGCACATGCACAGATACTTCAAAATACTTGACAAACTTACAGTATCGAGACAATGTTATCAAAATTGAAAGTTTAGGAAAACTCATTTTTGTGCGACGAGTAACATTCACGTTGTCTTACAAGATTATCACACTTGAGAGTTTAGACAAACTCATTCATGGGTAATAGGATAGTAAATTCATAAGAGTTTAAGAGTATGTTTGAAACTATTAAAAATGAAAATGATTTGATTTGTAAATCAAATCTTTTGTTTGGATCTTTAAGAAAAATAAGAAATGAATTGATTTGTAAATGAGTTTAATTTTGATACAATAAGTATAATCCTGTCATCCAATCATGATTTTTAAATAATGAATATAAAAATTAATTATTATAACTTATATCATAATAGATTATTGGATGATTTATAAAAAAATTTCATAATATTAATGCATGAAAATTAATTCTTTTGTAAATTCATGAAGTTTTTTTCCTTTATTTTCAAAATCCTATCAAATTTGATGAAATTTGTGTGCAGTTAAATTTATTTTAAAACAATCAAATCAATTCATTCACATTCAAATCAAATAATTTCTATTTTTTATGATTCCAAATACTATCTTAAGAGTTCAGTCGAAAGTTTAGCAACTATGTTCGGATATTTTTCCATAACTTCTAGATAATCTACTGATATTTTACTATTTTTAATTTGATTTATGCGTATATTTGTACTCATGTCGTATTAACATGGACTATCAGCGATTGAAGCATTTTAAAAGAGAGGTGTGTTTAAAGAGAAAACGAAGAAAGTAAAACGGGAGAATTAGGAACTTGCCGTCGTCAGTGGAAGAAGGAGGAGAGGCGTTTGGCCTTAGGAAGGGGCTTGAAACGACGTCGTCGTTGAGAGGAGGGGTTTGTTCGGCGTCGTCGGTGGGGAAGAGGTGAACGGAGGTGATCTCGTTGTCGGCGAAGCTGACGCGGCGAGCGGTTCTCTTCGCCTGCGCGACGGTTTCGTCCTCCGTTTCGGTGTTGCCGGAAGGCTCCATAATTTGCAGTTGCACTTGCAAGTTCACCGGCAACTACTCTCTCTCCCTCTCTCTATAAACAATTCAAATGTTTGGATTTGGGCATTTTGCGCGAAAATGATATTGGACGTTTTTTTTTAAGATATTGTATTATATGATTTTCAAATAGTTGACTTGAATGCGGGTTTCCCAGGTAGCTTGTTGGTTTGGAGGTTATCCTCTAACCCTCGCGCCGTGGATTCGAACCCACACGAGCTGGTGAATGAATGATGATGATGATGATTCCTCTGGCATAAGAGGTATTTCAAAATACCTCTCTTTTGCTTCTTTTTTTTTCTTCTTTCAAGTGAAATTTTAATCTCGAATCAGAGGGAACTAGACAAAAAAAAGTTAGAATTTAACTTATATTCGTGCTCAAATCTCAACCAATAGAATTTTATCATAGAAAGTAATTATAACTTTTTTTTCTTTCAAGTGAAATTTTAATCTGGAGTCAGAGGGAACTAGACCAAAAAAAAAAAATAGAATTTAACTTATGTACATGCTCAAATCTTAACCAATAAAATTTTATCATAGAAAGTAATTATACTTATCATCACAGTTACTCATCATAATTCGTTATTTTGATGAGATTTTATTGATAAAGCTTTACATTATTAATGCATATAAATTAAACTCATATAGATGTATATAATGCTTTCCTTAGTAAAATTTTATATTGGAATCAAATTAGATTGGTTATTACAGTCCAAATATATTTTTCTCTAAGGAAAATATATTTGTATTTAATGTTTAATATATATATATATATACTCCCTTATTGTTTGATTAGATAAACAAGCGAAATGAAATGTTAATCCTCTCTTTTACAGTTGAAGAAACGAGAATATCATCAATTTATTTATTATTGTGAAATAAAGTTGTTTGTGGTATTCTTAGTGACCTTTCTTAAAATGTCACAATGCAACACTTTTGATTCCAAATCTCTATTCGAGAAAGGAAATCATTTTATTTAAAAAATTAAGACCAAATTTGTGTGAAGTGCTTAAAAATTTTTTGACAAAGAAGTGAGAAAACCAAATAAAAGTTTTAAACAGTAAATAAAAAATGAACATGTAAAACAAGAAACTTAAAGTAAATTTCGACAACTCATAACAAAGTAAATTGATTAAAAGAAAGCAAAACAATCCTCATTCGTAAATTAGAGTTTACTGATCCATAAGTGCTAAGTGATTGAAGACCGAAACTCAACGTGGGAGAGTGACGATTTGAATCCCTTACAATAAAATTTAAGACTTTTATTTATAGACAAATTATATCCTAAAATCTTAACTGCCTATTAATTTTTCACTTTGGTTGGCTAGATATGCTCGCTCCTCTCCCTTACTTGTATGCTCTCGAAGAGCCCACGTTCTCTCCCGCTGCAGTTCTATTTTCAAGGCATATTTTCCATCTTCATTAGTTTTCTTGGCCATAGACTTCAGAATCTCAACACTTTGATCTCATACTACCGTTTCTGTGAGTATCCACCCATTTTTCGACGCTGCTCTCTTCCTCACCTGTGGACCCCATTTTTACTTAATTTCCCACAATTCTTCGACACCACTATTATACCTTGCATCCCCCTTTCTTCTCACATAACCACTTTTTCTTATTCTACACGTGTTATCGGATTTATTCAACAACCTACAACACTTAATAGCAAAATCAAAATGCAACACTTAACATTCATTTAGTATTTTTTTAGCAAATGGCATAAATCTACTAGGCAAAGTATCATATGATGCTTTGATTAAGCTTCTCTCATAAGCTCTTTCAAAATTCAAAATAACTTTTAAAAAAAATAGCTTCTTTGGAAAAATTTTCAATATCCCACTCATATCTTTGAGAAGCTTTTCTACTTCCTTCATCACCCAAATGAAAATATAGCTTCTGACACAAATTTCGACTCCTACCTTTCTTTTTCCCGTTCCTAGGTTTTTTCAAAAATATTCTGTAATGTTTTCTCTTCAATCTTATCACTCTTCCTATTCCCATATTTTCTACCCCTCATCCCTTACAACCCTGCTCCCAATCTTAGAATCACAAGAGTAACACTATGGTACATATGGTGGTCAATGGCTATAGTGCCTATGGCACAGCCACCAATCACGTTGACCAAGCTTCCGGACACCCTGATCACGTTGACCAACCGTTTGCAGCGTTGAGGCCCGTCGGACCACCCTGGACCACCACCTTTGGTGACATATTGGGAAATAACAAATATGTATAGGGATATTATTGAAAAAATAATATTAAATTTCTATCTTCTATCTTATTTTCACTTTTAGAGGTACAAAAATTTTGTGTTTTCATATTCTAGGAACTGAAAATTTTTCTATTCTTATTTGTCTCCACCACCAAATAGATTTATGTTTTTAATGTCTTTGTATTTCTATTCTAATACCACTAATTAATGGCTACATGTCATAGACACCATAGCCATTTACCATCCAAGGCACCTGAGAAACACCCGAATCACAAATGAGGCAGGGACTTCGTGCACGATTGATGGTGATTGCAGCGTTTGATAGTGCAACAAATCGGCAGCAGTGGTGACAACGAGCGCGTAATGGGGCTATCCATGGCGGATCTACATGTGCAACCCTCCGGCGATTTCATCTAGAACGCTATTGCAAGGTGAGCATCCTTCCATAATTTTTGCTTCTCATTGCTATTATTCTTTCTGATTTGGTTTTTCTTTCTTATGCAACATTTCTGTGTATGATGATTCATAGTGTTGTCCATCCCTTTTGCACTTGCATCCATTTCCGCAAGTCTCTTTGTCTCCCTCATCATTCTTATTTCTATCTATCAAATGATTCTCTTTTTATTTGTATAGGTGATTTAAAGTTGTTTAGGATTCTTCCATTTGGGTTTTAAATTTCTAATTTCTATCCATCAAATGATATTTTTTAGATTCCTCATTTGTTCTGCTTTTGGCCTAAAGAATAATGTCGACAAATCTAGAGTTATGTGCTCTAGTATTTTTTCTTGTACTATAAGAGATAACTTTACAATCCCCACCTTTATTCGCTTTGCCTTAGATATGGGGAAATATCTTGGTTTTCCTTTAATTCACGGGAGAGCTAAAAAGAGTGATTTTATGGAAAGTGTTGATAAAATCAAGCTAATTAGGCTTGCTGGTTGGAAAAGTAAGCTGGTGAATTGAGCAAGGAGAATTTGTTTAGCATAGTCCGTGATTTCTTCAATCCCTATCTATGTTATGCAGGCATGTTGGGTCCTTTAGGGAGTTTGCTCTATGATGGACATCCTTGTGAGGAGTTTTATTTGGAATGGGAAAGGTTCCACTCGCAATTTAAGCTTAACCAAATGGAAGGAAGTTATTACACCGAGAAGGTTTGTTTGGTGGCTGGGCGAATATTACCCTCTCAAGGAAGTTGGTTTGGCAAATGTTGACCAAGCTAACCCCGCTCTTGGGTTTCTATTCTTAGCCATAAGTATGTGCATGGGGCCCATGTGCTTAGTGCATCTGCTCCTACCGGTTCATCGTGGCTCCGGAGAGGCAAGGTTCGAAAATTTGGCAGTTTAAGGTTTAGAGGTTAGAGGTTTAATGAAGGATATGGTATATAATAAAATATGTATTTATATAAATATATAAAAATACAAAATAAAATATATGTCATAAAATAATTAAAAATTAAATTATTAACAAAACCCATAGAACATAATATAATTTATTTCTTAATTAAAATAAACATTATCCATATGATCAAATTTCTCAAGTTACTACTTCCCATATTAGAAAAAAAAAATAGGGAATATGAGATTTTAGATTTTTTTTAAAAAAAACCAAAAATAATGAAATATTGCATTTAAAAAAAATGGTTAAAGGTTTTTGCTTTGTGCTTTTCAGCTGGCTTTTGACAACCTTTGCACAGTCCACCATTTTTTGAACCATGGTCTTGCCATGCAGGAGTTACGTGAGGGTTTCTCTTTCAACCTCGGCAACGGGGAAACCTCTATTTGGTTTGATTATAGGTTGGGCCCTGCTCGTATTACTGATTTGATACCCTTGTCCACATTTTCGATATTAATATGTGGGTTTGTGACCTTTGGCGAAATGGCACTTCGAATTTTAGCAATCTCTATGCCCTTTTGCCTGTGAATATCCAGCAGCAAATTATGGCGAAACATGGTCCTTGTGCTAGCCTTAGACGATGCTTGGGTCTGGCTTCCTATGACATTGGGTTCTTTTCTTACACAACCTCTTTGGCCTATCTCTAGCTTCTGAAATCGCATAACCCTTGGGATGAAACTCAAGATTGGAGATGGCTAGAGAAGCCTGGTTGCAAGTGTTTTCAGTTTTCATTTTCACTCAAAAATGAAAACAAGAATAAAAACGCGTTTATTTTGGAATTTTAGAAAACTTTTCTAGAAATTTTTTTCAAAAAGGACTAAAAAACTGAAAACCACAAAAACCTCTTTTCACTCTTTCCTTTGAAAATGTTGAGAATGAGAGAGAAAACTTTGAAAACGCAGTGGCATAAATGTAAAAATAATCTAACTTTATAACACTCTCTTATGAAACCCTACAAGCACACTGACTCCTTTCTATGGTGCGTTCCTGGTCTCCCCTGTTCCATCAGGTAAGCTCTTCCCTTGTTTGATCTTCTTCTTCATCGTATCTTCCCTTCTTCCTTTCAATCTGTTTACACCGCGAGGAAGGGAGCCGCCTAGAATGCCACCGCGAGAGCCGCGAGGAAGGGAGGCCCGACCCGAGAAGAAGGGAGCCGCGACCGCCGCCAGGAAGGGAGCCGTGACCACTGCTAGGAGGGAGCCAAGGCCGCCGCTGGGTTGCATGGATTTTCGGGAGGGAGCCAAGGCCGCCTCTGGGTTGCATGGATTTTGAGCTGCAGATTGGGTTGAAGAACTACGATCCTCGGAAGGACAAGCGTTTCAGTGGATCGGTCAAGCTCCCTCACATTCCTCGTGCCCTAAGATGAAGATCTGCATGCTTGGTGATGCTCAGCACGTCGAAGAGGTTCATCATTATTGCTATTACATTCCCTTTTTCCTGTAATTTTTAATGTTGTTGATAATAGTTTGACATGTGACCGAGTTAATATCTTCTCGATTCTAGTACTCAACGTTGCAATTGCTATGATTTTGCTAGCCGATGATATACAGCTTGCGCATTTTTATTGTAAATTTTAGATATTGAGGTTTTTTCTTATTAAATTAGGATTGATTTGTTTTATCTCGAGTGTTATATAAGTTTTTGTGATTTACATGGTCTTGATGTCATTTATTAACCACAGGCAGAAAAAATTGGGCTGGACTACATGGATGTGGAAGCGCTGAAAAAGCTTAACAAGAACAAGAAACTTGTGAAGAAGCTTGCCAAGAAGTACCATGCTTTTCTGGCTTCTGAAGCTGTCATCAAGCAAATTCCTCGTCTTTTGGGCTCTGGTTTGAACAAGGCAGGCAAGTAGCTTTGCTTGGTTTAATATTGGTTAACTTGGTTGTTTTTATCATAACAACGTGGCAGCTTAGAAGATGTTTTCAGTGTTTTCTAGTTGTGTTCTGCTTAACCCCTAATTATTCCTATGCATGTCTAGAAATGTGGTTGTTATTTTTGCATCCTTGCCAGCCTCTCTATTATCTGCATTGATATTTAGGAAGAACTTCTTGATCAACCATCTCAGTGATCTCAAAGTGTTTTGGTAAGAATAAAGTAAGCAATACTGTTGTTATAATTGTAAGGACTGCTAAAGTTTTGAATGATTCTTTTGTTGAAGTTGTTGGTCTTAATCTTAGCTGAAGCTGCAAAATATTGGTCAATTGGCTTGTCCAATTCTGTTTCCATAGAATTTGTTACAAATGTTCCATATTAAAAAGGCTGCCATGTTGGCCTTCCATTTCTCTCCTCTCCATTCTTTTTGTGTTCAATCTGATGATTTGAAAATTTGTGGTAGGAAGCCAATGGAAAAGTTACCATAGTTTTTTCCTCCATAGTTTTTTCCACAGACTTGTTCTCAACTGAGTCATGTAATTAATGCCTCTTTGAGTAGCCCTATGAAAACAATTGATTTCATATGCGGCTTAGTTAGGGGGCAGACATCAAATGGGAACCAAATTTGACGTTTGGGATCCTTTGTTGGAGAGGCCTTTTGAAGGGACTCTGCAATTCCATATCAGTAGTTCCTCAAGCAGCCTTTCACATTTTTATTCTACGTTTTTTCTCCTTAACAATGCTGTGATGGTTGAAAATTCAGTCCTTGTAGTTATGGATAATGTGGTGTTGTTTGTTTATATGACTATATGAACACTTGAATGCGGGTAAGTTTCCAACATTGGTGACACATCAGGAATCTTTGGAGTCAAAAGTCAATGAAACCAAAGCAATGGTGAAGTTTCAACTGAAGAAAGTTCTTTGTATGGGTGTTGCTGTTGGAAATTGCACAGTGGAAGAGAAACAGATATTCCAAAACGTACAACTCGGTGTTAATTTCCTTGTTTCATTACTGAAGAAAAACTGTCAAAATGTAAGTTCTGATGCCCTGCACCCGCATTATAGTTTTAAATATGAGTATTGGTCTAAACTATTCAATTTCAAATCTACTGATTTTGGTCAAATTTTACCTGCTTTTCTTTCCCTTAAAAAGAAAGGACGGAGGTAAAACCATCAATCTCAGTGTGGTGGTGTGTTTATCTCATATGTCTATGTATGCTATTTATTTATTTATTTATTGACTAGCCTGAACATGTTTGGAATGTGATATTAATTGCCATTTGCTGCGATTACGAAAGTCCTAGGCAACTGTGCATACCTGCATGTTAGGTGTTGTAGCCAAATTTTGGGAGATTTGTGTCAGATTGGAATGGTAGGTTTTAGAGATTTTGTTTACAAGTGTAGAATTGCTTTAAAAATTCCATCAGTTTGCCATAAAAGCACTGAATGAATTGTTAAATGTTTTATTGAGTGTCTAGGCTCTAACTAGTTCACTGACCAATATCATGGCTGGAAATCATAAAATATTTTTGAAACGCACCTGTTTTATGTTTTTGTTCCATGATTGGTGGTTGGCTACTTACATCTTTTATTTATCGTTTTTGTATGCAACAGGTGAGGTGCTTATACTTGAAGAGTACTATGGGAAGTGCGATCCGTGTATTTTAGATTTATGCATCTTTTTCAGAAGTTGTGATAGTTAGCATTGATTAAGCCTCCTTATGGTTATGACGGAGATTGTGATACCCCGTCTCTTTCTTCTCTTCTTTTTTCCTTTTCTCCTCCCCCTCCCCCTCCCTCTCGTTTTTCTGACTTTGTTAAACATTAATGTTATATCAATTTTGCTAGATATTGTTATGGTCATGGACATGTTATACAACTGTTTATTTGCATTTTATTTGATGTATGAGAACAAAGTAGATCATATATATCTGATCTATTCTCAATCTGGCTTCCTAGAACCTATGTGGTTGAGGAATGAGGCAAGGTTGTAAAATAACATAGCCTTAGCAAACCACACCTGGGTTTAAATCTCAATCCTCTCCCGCACCCCCAAAAACCCCCTTGTCTGCGCTGACCAGACAAGATCAATCTTATAAGTTCCTACGCAGCTGTTCAACCCATGGTTTGTACTTCTGCTATTGGTATGATTGTGTCTTCCACCTTTATGTCCTCCAATCTGAAGCTGTTGTGCCAGTTCCTTTATTTTCTACAGATTATATTGTTCGAGTAAATCATAAGTTAATAGTTAGTAACATTAGGGTTTTAAATGTGCAAAAAGTTAAATCAATTGCAAACAGATGAGCGCTCCTAATACATGTTATTTGTATATTAAAAATTGATAAGTAGTCGGATGACCTGTGAATTGTATGGGATGATAATAAAAAATAGTTTGTTACCCATTAGGAAAAATAAATAATAATTTATTTAAATATATTTTATAAAAAATTGAATATATAAATTTATTTTAAAAATAAGTTAATAATTAAATGAATGGAGAAAAATATAAATGTGTCATTCTATTTTAAATATCATGTTTATAATAAAATTAAAAAAATCTCAATAAATGATCCATAATTAATAATAAAGAGTCTATTTTATGAATATTTTATATATTTTAAAAGTTAAAATTATTAAAAAAATACAAAAAATAAATAATTTAATTATATCATAAGTTATTTATGAGAATAATAATAATTATCCATAAGAAAGGAAACGTCTCATGCCCCGTCCCAATTTAAAATCTTATTTCAATCTTCATCTACATTCTGTCATGGATCTCCATTTTCATCATGAGTTTCCATTCCTTATCCTCGTAAGAATTTGAATCCTTATAAATATTCATGGGTTTATTAAAAAATTTCAAAAAATAAAAATGTTTAAATTAAAAAAATTTTGAAATCCAAAACATAAATATATGGAACATGGCTGTATTGATTTATTAACCTTTGACACATCCAACACGTTCATGTTTTAAAAGTTATCTCATGCCTCACACGAATATGATTGATTCTAGGAAGCAAGTTTCATGATTGGACCAGACATCTATGATCTATAACGCATTCGGCTTTCCTGACCAACAAAAAAGAGCATTTGGCTCTTCCACCCTACGGTTTGTCTTGCAATATACAACACTAGAGGAGGGTTCACTTTTCAACCAGAACTGGAAATATTAGTTTAGCGTACTACTTTGTTCTCAAACATCAAAACATCTAACAGATGCAAATAAACAGATGTAATTATAACATGTCCATGACCAACATTAAAACATCTAACAAAATTGATATCAAAATAAACCGAAGAAAATCAAAGGGACATTTCACCGTCACCAATAATGTTTGGCCTACATGCCCAACTTCCGAAAACAAGATAGATAAATCTAAAATACGCGGACAGCACTCCCCATAGTACTCTTGAGGTATAAGCACCTGACCTGTTACATATGAAACAAGAGGAATAGAGTTGTTAACAGCCAACAAACAATAATGGAGCAAAAACATTTTTCTCTGAAATAGAAATACAGGTATTAAGAAGATTCTCTGCTTTACAGCCAGACGCATAATATTGGACAATCCAATATTTATAGCATAAAGACTTGCTAAAATAAATAATCATCACTTCATTGTGTGCTCCTACGGCAAACTGACTGATGGAATTTTTGAAGAAGATACTTCTACATTTATAAACAAAATCTCTAAAACATATTATTCTAATTTGACACAATTCTCCCAATATTTGGTTACAAAACACCTATCATGCAGATATGTATAGATGCCTAGGCCTTTTGTGATCAAGCAAATGGCAGTAATATCAAATTTCAAACATGTTCATGCTTGTTAAAAACAGCACACACGGACATTAGAAATATACACAACACTGAGATTGATGATCTCACATTCAACCTTTACTTTTTTACTAGATTTGAATTGAAAAATTTGGAATCTGAGACTATTTGAATATTTGCAACTGTAATACTGATACAAGGCCTTCGAACCTACATTTTGCCAATTTTTCTTCAATAGTGAAACCAGGAAATTGACACTGAGTTGAACATTTTGGAAGATTTGCTTCTCTTCCATCGTGCAATTTCCAACGGCAACACCCATACAAAGAACCTTTTTCAGTTGAAACTTCACCATAGCTTTCGTTTCATTAACCTTTGACTCCAGAGATTCCTGATGTGTCACCAATGTCGGAAACTTACCTGCATCCACGTGTTCATATGGTCTTATACACACACAAACAACATTACATGACCCGAAACTACAAGGATTGACTTTTCAGCCACTCCCAAACATTAAAATTGGTTCAGTTTGATGTCCACCAGCTAACTAAGCCGAGTATGAAACGTGACTATATTCATAAGGATACACAGGCATAAATAACATGGATTGCTTGAAACTCTGCATGAGAAGCTATGGTGTAAAAGAAAATTTCCACTTTCTTCTAACACTAATTTTCAATCATAAAATTGAACCCAAATAGAGTGGAGAGGAGAGAAGTGGAGGGCCAACACTACAGCCTTTTTAACATGCAACATTTCTAACAAATTCCATGGCAACAAAATTGGACAAGTCCATTGGCCAATACTTAGAAATATCAGATGCGATTAAAACCAACAAGCTGAACAAGAAGAATTACTCAACTTCAGCAGTCATTATATTGAAAAAAAAGAAAGTACAGCACTGCTGACTCCATTCTTGACAGAATACTTGAGAGATCACAATGCTGAAATGGTTGCTCAAGAAATTCTTTCTAAATCTCAATGCACATAATAGAAAAGAAGGCAATGATGCAATCAGAACAACCACATTTCTAGACAAAAATATAAAGGACAAAACAGGGACCAACCAGAACAAAAGCAGAAAAGACTGAAATCATCTTTTGAGATACACAGTGGTAATAAGAACAATAAAGATAACCAATATTAAACCAAGTGAAGCTACTTGCCTGCCTTGTTTAAACCAGGTCCCAAAAGGCGAGGAATTTGCTTGATGACAGCTTCAGAAGCCAGAAAAGCATGGTACTTCTTGGCAAGCTTCTTCACAAGTTTCTTGTTCTTGTTAAGCTTTTTCAGCGCTTCCACATCCATGTAGTCCAGCCCAATTTTTTCTGCCTGTGGTTAATACATGACATCAAGACCATGTAAATCACAAAAACTTATATAATGCTTGAGATAAAAACAAATCAATATTAATTTAATAAGACAAGACCTCAATATATACAATCGACGACTAAAAATGCACGAGCAGTGTATCATAGGCTAGCAAAATCATAGGAGTTGCAGCATTAAGAACTAGAGTTGTGAAGATACTAATTCAGTGACATGTTAAACTATTACCAATTCATCATCAACACTAAAAATCACAGGAAGAGGGAATATAGTAATGATGAACCTCTTCGACGTGCTGAGCATCACCAAGCATACAGATCTTCATCTTAGGGCGAGGAATGTGAGGGAGCTTGACAGAGCCACTGAAACGCTTGTCCTTCTGAGGATCATAGTTCTTCAGCCCAATCTGCAGCTCAATAGTCTCCGTGAAATTCCGCTTCTTCTCGTTTGCATTGGCAACCACCTGAGAATCGCCTCTCTCAGTGCATCACTTTGTAGCTTACTGTCACAGAGGGAAAAATTAAAAAACACACGAGTAATTAACATTTTCACACAAAAAAACAACAAATAGCAATAAACATGAACCAGTGTGTACGAGATATTGAATTGATGGAATCAGGGAGAAGCACCTCATGGTGAGAGGCTGAGGATTGGTGTTTCAGGCTTCGGCACTGCCTGTGGGTATAAATGAACGAAGCGAAGTGAGGCTCGACTACACAAAGGAGGTGAATGGTGAGGAGTACAAACCCTAATATAAGTAGTTGAAGGAAAGAAACCCAAATCAGACCCAATTAGCAATTTAGCACAAGATAGCATAAAATCAAATCCACCAAGTGCAAGATAGCATAAATCCCAATAAGTAGGCATAAATAAATCAATGCCATATTCAAGACAGCATCAAATCATTCAATATTTACCCTTGAATAGTTGAAGAAGCATACCTGATTTTTTTTATCTGTAATGTCAGTTGAAATTTAACCTGGTTTATCTGAAAAGCAAAAGAAAGAAAATTGAATTACATGACATGCACCTGAAGCAAATTTGGAAATGATGAAGAGAATAAACACAATCAGGAAACAATAAAAAAAAAAAAATCAGAAAATTAATCACAAAGATAACCCTGAAGAAATTTCACACCAATATAACAAAATTTTTACTACAAATCATCGACTGATGCAATCCTAATCAGTAACCAACACCCATAATTGTAAGATTTATGCTATCAAAGATCCAAAATCCATGGAACCAGAGGCGGCCTTGGCTCCCTCCCCAAATCCATGGAACCCAGCTGCGGTCTTGTCTCCCTCCTAGCAGTGGTCACGGCTCCCTTCCTGGCGGCGGCGATCGGGCTCCCTTCATCGCGGCGGTCGGGCCTCCCTTCCTCGCGGCTCTCGCGGTGGCATTCTAGGCGGCTCCCTTCCTCGCGGTGTAAACAGATTGAAAGGAAGAAGAAGATACGATGAAGAAGAAGATCAAAGAAGGGAAGAGCTTACCTGATGTAAGAGGGGAGAACAGGAACGCACAATAGACAGGAGTCAGTGTTGCGTTCCCAAACCAGTGTGCTTCTAGGGTTTCATAAGAGAGTAAATTTGGTAATAAAATTATGTTAAGATATTTTGGTAACAGTTATATATGGAAGCAATATGACTTGATTAGAAAGAGAAATATAAGTAATAAAGCAATGTTACAACTTTTAGCAAGAATGTATCTAATAATTTCTTTTATTTTTTTACTAAAAAAAATAGATCTGTTCATATTAGTGTAAAACTTGATTTGCTAATGAAGTGGATGGTAAAGAGGAATTTGTAGAATAAATCTTAAAATTTTATATTACAAATTTTTCCTTCAACAATTTAAATTCATAAATATATCCTTATATTTTTTATAATCTGGAATATAATTTTTTTCTTTTTCATATAGTTTTTCCTTTTTTGCCCTTTTGATAGCTCACAAGTGTATGTACCAAATTTTAAAATAATTGGACACTTATAAAAGATGTGATGTGATTAAATAGTCCTTATCTTTATACATTTAAAACATTTATTACATATACGTTTATGAAAAATGTATTAAATAATTTAGGATTAATTTGTAATTTTATAAACATGGTGATCTATACCATATGAAAAACTAACAAGACCTAGCCACCACATTTTCAAAGTTTTCTTTCTCATTCTTAAAATTTTCAAAAGAAAGAGTGAAAACAGGTTTTTGTGGTTTTCAGGAAATATTTTCTCATTCTCCTAATATGTTTGGTTCATTCTTTTGAAAATATTTTCAAAAATATATGAAAAAGTGGAAAGGCCAAATTATCATTTTCACTCTTTTTCTTAAAAATGCTGAAAACAAAAATGGAGTGAAAACACAGAGGCAATTTTGTAATTTAAACACATCCCAATTATTTCCTTTCATCCTTTCTTTCTTCAAAACATGAAACACGGTACAAGGCTGGAACCCTCATCGCTCAGCACTTGCTAAATCCAATGCAACAGGCAATAAACTCCAAACAATTACTAGGTTCATTTTTTTCAATATGGAAGTTGGATTGCAATTATACACTAATATGGAATTGAAAACACAAGCTTAAAACTTAACGGGATATAAGTTGGATTGCAATTAACGGGAATTATTAAAACTTAATTTTTTGTATATTGTCCAAGATAAAACTATTCAACAAAAGCTTAAAACAACACAGCTGCTTTTCTTTTCAATTTTAACAGATTTCAGATCGGTGGTGGACATATCTCTATCCAAAACTCGTTCAATTTCATATGATAATCTCTTTGCTACTCCATCAGCCAAATTGAATTGGTTTAGTTCTTCAAAATATTAAAAATATAGATTAGAAATTTAAATGTTTTAATCATTAAGCCAAAATTATTCTTTTCATTATGATGTATCATCGGTACAATATTTTTAATTATGTATAATACTTTCTTGTTTAATCCTCTGAAATATTAAACTGAAATATTAAATCACATGGTCAAGGTGAGGTGATAAGAATCATCTCATCCATTAACTAAGTATCAAGAGTTCGAACTCTTGTAACACCCGTTCATATAGTAACTAATGATATGAATTTACACATGAAGCACACGCTTAACATTAAATAAAAGGATTACAAGCATAATGTTCTAGTATAACAACTTAATGTCAATAAGTACAAACCGAATACTTCTAAAATTTGCAACATAAAAATCACACATTAATTAAACATGAAATTCATAAGTTCCTAGCAGCTGCCCTTACTAAGTGTTACTTGACTAATCTTGAAGAGGAAATAAAATAAAAGGGAAAATGAGAATTTATAAAAATTCCAATAGAGAATGAATGGTTTTAAAATATTTGAGCTATGATTGGTTCAGCTGTCTACATAAAATACATAGGACTAAGTAACATTATATGAACATAATCAGTTATCATATTATAAATAAATTATGTCATGTAGAACTTTTCATGCATAGAACATGTCATGCATATCTTATCAAGATTAAGATTTATTTACTTTAGTTATTCTTTCATTCGTTTGCTTGTCTCACACATAGTTGAAGGTTTGTCTTTGGAATTCTCATTCTTTCGTATTGTTCTTACATCGTGACGACAAAGCAAAACATTTACGCCATTCTAACCAAGGCAGGTATCATAAAAGGATCTTACATGTATCACTCTACCTTATTTGTGATTAGCGGTAAATTTTAATTAATCATATCCTTTTTGGAATTAATTAATAGATATTGTGCAATATTTCACCATAAGAAATTTATATAATTAATTAATAAATGAAACTTAAATAAAACTCATAAGTTAATTAACAATATAAATAATGCAACATAAATGCATAAAATTTATAATTTCATGTATAAATAAATTGGACCAGATAGTAAAGGTTAGATCAAATTAATGTACAACAGATAATATCATAATTAAAAAGGAACATTTAACTAACTTGAAATAAATAATAAATGACATAAATGTAAAGAAACATTAAAATAAATAAGAAACTAGCGGCGTAGTGCATGGCCAAGTGGAGGAAGAAGAATCTTGTAATTAAATAATAAAATAAAAATAAGAAACTGGAACGCGATCCTCACTGGACCAATAGAGAGAAGGAAATTATTATAATTAAATGATAAAATAAAAATAAGAAACCAGAACGTGGTACTTGCATGGAGGATAGAGAAAGGGAATTATTATAATTAAGTGATAAAAGAAACCGAAACGCGAACCGGATTGGTGAGGAGAGAAAGATTACTTGGATTAATATTATTTTAATTAATATTTAGACCCATGATCATCAATAATGTAAAAGAATGCCAAAAGCAAAGATAATAATAAATAACTATGAACATCTGTGATAAAATGACAGGAAAGTGACAGGAATACTAATAACTGTAGTCATGGTTTTATTTTGCATAAAATAAATTCGTTCCCTACCTCAAATTTCGTTGACGGATGAAATTTATGAATACTAATTGAACTTTGTAGTATACTAACCTTACTATCTCTTTTTTTTTTTTCTTTCTCTCTACCTCACGTTCTTTCTCTCTTTTTTCTCACTTTTTCTCTATTTTCCTTACTTTCTCTCTTCCTTTCTATTTTCTCTCTTTTCTTCTTTTCTTTCACGCTCTCTCACATGCACACAAGCACTATATATATAGAAAGCACAGAGCAGAAATTTCAATCCTGCGTGCGTTCTTGTGGGCAAATGGCATGCCGTGTGCGCCAGCCTCTGTTCTTTATTTTTTTGGGTAATATTTTGGTGTACTATCTTTTATTTTTTTGTGTATAGAAATTATACACCTAATTATTAATATTTTAACATATTTTTATTTATTACTCTTAATAAATTTTATTCTTCACTTAGTGCAATATATTGAATTCATCATTACTAATTTATGGTCTTATTTTATACAGTTAATATTATATTTTAAAATTTTAGTTTAACATTTTAAAATAGATGTTGATATAAAATTATTGAGTAAGACTACTAAAATACTTGAATATGATACATGACTTAAAATTATAAACTATTTTAAAAAGGGGATGTTACAAATCTCCCTCCTTTTAGGAATTTTGCCCCCAAAATTCACTTACCTGTTGACATAATTCTGGATAGGTCTTCTTAATCTCATCTTCTAGTTCCCATGTTGCCTCTTCAGATGACAACCCTTTCCAAACCACTTTAACTAAGGAAATTTCTTTTCCTCTTAAATTTTTGACAAATCTATCTATGATATGCATTGGTTTAGCCTCATATGTTAAATTATCTCTTACTTGCATCGTCTCATATTCGATGATGTATGAAGGGTCAAAACAATACTTTCTAAGCTAGAAACATGAAAGACATTATGAAGATTTGAAAGGTTGGGTGGAAGTGCAATTTGATATGCAACTGGTCCTACTCTTTTGAGAATTTGGAATGGACCAATGAATTTTGGGCTTAATTTTTTGGATTTAAGGGCTCTACTAACTCTATGAGTGACTCTAAGGAAGACATGGTCCCTCTTCTTTAAATACTAAAGGTCTCCTTCTTTTATCAGCATAACTTTTCTGTCTACTTTGTGCAAGTGAGTAGCTTTCCCTAATGAACTTGATCTTCTCTGTGGTTTGTTGTACTAGATAGGTCCTAGTAAACTTTTTTCTCCCACTTCAAACCAGCACAAAGGTGACCTGCACTTTCTACCATATAAAGCTTCAAATGGAGCCATACCTATTGTCACGACCCGACTTGGGAACATGACACGTGGGAATCTCATCTCGTAAGCCTCATAACCTCTAGAGTCTTTCTATATGCATATTTAATATTAAATCCATTTAATAAACAAAATTTCCATCTCTAATAAACCTTTGGATCTTTGAAAACATATCCATCATTAATAGCATATCATAATCATTTCTAACATAGTTCTCTAAAATTAGAAAACAATCATTTCTAACATAGTTCTCTGAAATTAGAAAACAATCATTTCTCAAACTCTGAACATATTTTTGTGACTCAAAATATATGAGTCTCTCTATACAAAGTATATATGAAAACTGAAATCATGTAATTACAAAATAATCATGATAAATCAATGTCAATCTATTTCTATGGTCAGGACCCTCCGTCACGTACACTGGAGCACTATATTTCTAAACAAAATACCAAAAGATACTTCACTTCAAAGCTCGCCACTGGAACTTTCTACTCCTGGGAATAAGGTGGATTAGGAGGACAGATCACGCTAACGTATCTGTAATGGAAGAAGGGAGAGGGGTGAGTTTCATCAAAACTTATGAGTAGGCCCTCACCCATAACCCTCTCATGGGACAATCAAGAAACAAATAAACATATATAATCATCAGAGTTTAATACAATATCTCTGAAAAATCATATTCATAGTCTTACATAATCACATGTACCTACATTTATATATGTATATATATTCAAATTATCATTTCATAACTCAATAAAAGGAATTTCTCAGTTTCTCCTCTCTAGTCACATAAAATCATAGTGTAGTAGCTCCTAGAGAAACAGTGATATCTAGTTAAATCCTGTCTAGTCTAAGGGTGCAAACGGGCTCCACCCTCCTAGACTTGTCTAGGGTGCAAGACACGGGCTCCACCCTCTAGACCTCATTCCTTCCCCCGAACACAGGCTAAGGGAAGAACATGTGTTTCTGTTATCTCTTGGCCTAGGCATACTTGGTACCAAGGTTAACGGATATTACCGTAACACAAGCATGTTCTCTATAACCACTGTCTAACTCAATCAGAAATCTAAATATTTTCTCAAAGTCTTCTATCCTAGAGTTCACAAGCTCTAGTATATAAAATCAATAAATTCTGAAATTCATATAATCATTACAACATCTCTAATTATTTCTCTCAAAACTCTATTCTTGAAATCATAAAATCTCTAATATATATGTATAATTATTTCAACATGAAAACTCTTGAAACTCTGAAAGTTTTGGTCTCAAATGGTAACAATCTACTTTAGCATAACTGTGACTATGAAATCATGCCCAAGGGATCACCTCTTTCAGGCATTCCGATTTCAAGCCAAGAATGTATCTGGCAATTGTTATGAATCATATTGAATTCCATACTCCTGAGTATCATAAAAATACTTATTTTCTCTAAAAACCCTATCATATACTTGTGCTCTACTAAAAATCATCATAATATTTCATAAATCTCTAAATATAAACATATTAATATTCTTGCTCTTTAATAAAAATCACTTTTAACAATAATGGTCCCATGAGTTTTCAGAAAAACATATATTTCATGCTTTCATTTCTAATATCATATGACCATGTCATAATTTCCTGAAATTAACTCTAATGATCAACATAAGGATCATAGGTCTGAACCCACTCACCGTTTGAAGGGAGTATATGGGCCCCACCAACTGGAGAACTTGGAATGGCACCAACAACTGCCATAGAGCAATTATAACTCTAGATTAAACTCTAATAATCTCTAGAGTGCTCTATCCTTATTCTAACAAAATTGGAGGAGGACCCCCTTGATAACAATGAAAGAAATGATCGGTCCAAATCGAAGATTATGAAGAAATAAAGACATAATCTAACAGCATATACTTACCTTGAAGCTTGGAAATGATGGATTTGAGAGAGAAGAAAATTGATGAAGGAGAAGAAAGGAACGCGTTCTGCGCGTTCTCGCCCGAACACGGATTTTATAAACTTTTACCGCCTGGGCGGTGAATGACCGCCTGACGGTTAAATGACCTGGGCGGTCCCTCTCTTCCAGCTGGGCTGCACTTCTCTCTGTTGACCGCCTGGGCGTCTCAGAAGGTTTCTTCGGGCCTTTGCCTCGGCGCGTCCCCCATGACCTGGGGCGGTCTCAGGAGGTTCACTTAATTTACATCATTTATTTTACTTCCCATTAACTTTAAAACATAAATGTAAATAAGGAAATACCCCCTATTTGGATTCAAATAAAATATCTAAAAAATTAAAATCCCAACAACTCAGAATCCAAAATTTGGGTTTTAGTTCAAATCCAGAAAATTTCAGAGATTTCCTAAACTTGTGGGCTAAAAACGAAACACTTAAAGGTTTGATAAAATTCATTAAAAATCACTCTTCAACTTATTTTCCCTCTAGGAACCATTACGGGACTTTTAATTCCAAGAATATGGTTCTATCATATAGCCCTCCAATGAGGTGTAGGATCCTCACTTAGCCAAATTCAGACCAGAGTTCTGGGAAACTCAGGCTATACAGAACTTACTCCTGGCCTGTGTACCTCGGGTATCACACCTATGCTTGAATGATAACTGTTGTTATAGGCAAACTCTATTAATGGTAGATAAGTATTCCAACTTCCTTGCAGTTCTAGCACATAGGCTCTAAGCATGTCCTCTAATATTTGGATTGTTCTTTCTCTGACCATCTATTTGAGGATGGTAAGTTGTACTAAAACGAAGTTTAGTACCTAAAGCATCTTGTAAGGCTATCCAAAACTTTGAGGTAAATCTAGGATCTCTGCTAGACAATGCTAGCTGGTACCCCATGTAATCTTATGATTTCCTGGATGTAGCTATGAGCTAACCTATACAATGGCCAACTAATCTTTATTGGCAGGATATGGGTGGACTTGGTTAATCTATCTACAATTACCCATGCAGCATCATAGCCTGAAGGAGTTTTAGGTAATCCTACAATAAAATCCATTGATATACTATTCCACTTCCACTAGGATATCTAGAGATTGCAATAATCCTAGGTTTCTGGTGCTCTATCTTAACTTTTTGACAAGTAAGACACTTAGCTACAAAATTAGCCATGTCTCTTTTCATGCCATTCCACCAAAACCGCCTCTTGAGGTCCTGATACATCTTGGTTGTTCCTGGATGCATGGTGAATTTACTGCAATATGCCTCGGCCAAAATCTGATTCCTCAATTCTTCATTATTAGGCACACATAACCTTCCCTCATACATTACAGCTCCTTTCCATCAAGTTGGAAATGCTCAAGTTGTTCTACTTGAATTTTGCTCTTGATGGACTTTAGAAACTCATCACTATCTTGGGCATTCCTTACTTGGTCATTCAAATCAGACTCTATTCTTAGTTCATTAGCATATAAGCAATGGGGTTGTAGGACACTGGAATTTTTAAATCCCTAAATTCCTCCATCAACTTATGCTCTTCTACCATCATTAGAGACATGTGCAAGGACTTTCTACTCAAGGCATTAGCTACAACATTAGCTTTGCCAACATGATATTTTAATTCAAAATCATAGTCCTTTAAAAATTCCATCCATCTCCTTTGTCTCATATTTAATTCCTTTTGATCAAAAAGATATTTCAAACTCTTATGGTCACTATAAACCTCAAACTTCACCCCATACAAATAATGTCTCCAAATTTTCAAGGCAAAAACTACAAGCTAACTCTAGGTCATGGGTTAGGTAGTTCTCTTCATGAGATCTAAGTTGCCTAGAAGCATAAGCTACAACTCTCCCTTCTTGCATCAAAACACAACCTAATCCCTTTTTGGATGCATCACAATACACTACAAAATCTTTCCTAGGGTTAGGAATTATTAACACTGGGGTAGATGTAAGCCTATTTTTCAACTCTTGAAAGCTAGTTTCACAAATCGGGTTCCATTCAAAGGCTTGGCTTTTCCTGGTTAACCTAGTCAATGGTAGGACTAGTTGGGAAAATCCTTTGATGAACCTCCTGTAATAACCAGCTAACCCAAGAAAACTCCTAATCTCATGATTGTCTTTGGCCTTTCCTAATGAACTACCAGCTTCAACCTTACTTGGATCTATTGCTAGCCCTCCTTGAGTGATCACATGGCCTAAAAATTTTAATTCTTGCAACCAAAACTCATATTTTTCTAGCTTAGCATACAACTGTTGTGTCGTTCAAGATTTGCAATACTATTTTAAGATGTTGTTCATGCTCCTCCTCAGTCTTTGAATATATAAGAATGTCATCTATAAAGACTACCATAAATTTGTCAAGATAAGGCCTAAAAATCCTATTCATATAATCCATGAACACTCAGGAGCATTGGTAAGTCCAAAGGGCATCACAAGATATTCATAATGGCTATACCTAGTCCTAAAGGCTGTCTTAGGAATATCTTCTTGTTTTACTCTTATTTGATGGTATCCTAATTCAAGTCAATCTTTGAGAAAATTGATGCTCCTAATAGTTGATCCAATAGATCATCTATTCTGGGAAGTGGGTATTTATTTTTAATTGTGACCTTATTTAGCTGTCTATAATCTATACACAATCTCATGCTCCCATCCTTTTTCTTGACCAACAAAACTGGCGCACCCCATGGTGATACACTAGGCCTAATGAATCCCTTAGACAACAAATCGTCAATTTGTTTCTTAAGTTCGTTAAGCTCTAGAAGAGGCATTCTATAGGGTGCAAAGGATAGAGGTCCTGTTCCTAGTATTAAATCAATGGAAAACTTAACCTCTCTTTCTGAGGGTTCACTATATCCTTAGGAAACACTTCTGAAAGTCTCTCACTCAGGTATGCTGTTTACATGTTGTTCAACCTTAGAATTTAAAGAACAAAGGAGAACCTCTTGAACTCCATCTAAGAGACACTTCTCTACTTAAGTGGCATTAAGGAAAATGGTGTCAGAGGTATTTTATGATGACTGGGTCATAGAGAAAATAAACAAGCTTTTTAGGACAATGTAGAAGGATACTATTAGAAGACATCCAATCCATTCCAATTATGATATCAACACCAGACAAAGGTAAACAAACAAGATCAATACTAAAAAGTTTTTCTTTAATTACAATGGGACAATTTAAATAGGCATGAGAGGTAGAAACTTTTTCTCCTGTGGGAGTGGAAACTAACAGATCAAAAGGCAAATAAGATAAAGACATACAATTTTAACTTCTTCACACAGTCGATAGATATAAAGGAATGTGTAGCTCCTGAGTCAAACAATGCAATTAAGGGATAATTTTTTATGAAACATGTACCTTTAATTATGTTAGGAGAACGAATTACCTCTTCTCCATTAAGAGTAAATACTCTCCCTTTAGTTTGTGGTCTTGGTGTAAGGTTGTTCAATGGTTTTCCATTGGTGCAATCCTTAACATAGTGTCCTGGTTTTCACATCGGTAGCAAACATTTTGTCCAAAAATGCAAGGTCTGGTTCCATGAGATTTTCCACATTTATTGCAAGTGGGTAAAGGTTCACTAGTTTGGAATGGTTTTCCCTTCACCAGGTTCACTCCATTCCTAAAATTGTTTTTCTTTTGAGCCTCTACTACCTCTTTCTTTTGAGAAAATTTTGTCTTTCTCTTTCAAACTCCAGATCTCGATAGCTCTTTTCAAGCTATCCTACATTTATTGACTAGAGTGGCATAGTCTTTAATCTCTAGGGTGGACACCTTGTCTCTAATCTCAGGCCTTAAACCTAATTCAAATTTGGTTGCCTTCCATGACCATCTGGGTTACTTTTTAGGTAAGAAGAGAATTTGGAAAGCTCATCAAACTTAGCCACATCCTGACCTATGGTCATATTCCCTGCTTGAGTTGTATTAACTCAGCTTCTTCTCATCCTTAACATTATCAGGGAAATATTTATCAAAGAAAGTGGTTAAGAATACCTCCAAGTAATTTCGGTCCTGCTAGATTCTAACAAGCTCTTCGCACCCCTCCACCAATGTTCTGCTTCCCCTTTTAACATATAGGTGGCAAAGACCACCTTTTGTGCATCTGTGCATCCTAAAACAGTAAAAATTTTATCTAATTGCATAACCCATTTTTCAGCAAGAACTGGGTCATACTCCCCATGGAATGAAGGTGGTGAGGCTTTCCTAAACTCTGATAGCCCTTGGTAATTATGATTAGTTATAAGTCCTCCCCAACAAAGTTTCCACTATGTTCACCATGATTATTGTTCCTATGCTGTGTTTCTTGCATTTGTTGGAACATCATTCTATTTGATTCTTCTGGGCCTTGACGCTTCAGCAGACTCATCATGGCTCCCATCATTTCTGAAGTGCCATTTGGTGCACTCTGATTTTGGGTTCCTTGATCTCTTGATGTCATATAGTCCTACAAGTGCATAAACAACCCAATATTGAGTTGATCAGGCTCAATATTGTATAATTAGTGCATTGAGAGAACTATAAGGCATGCAGAGAGAAATTAATGTCATGACATGTAAATCAAAGGGGTTCAATCTACATATAATTTCTATAATAGCCAAGAACGGGACTCTGATACCAAAATTGTAACACCGTTCATATAGTAACTAATGATATGAATTTACACATGAAGCACAACGCTTAACATTAAATAAAAGGATTACAAGCATAATGTTCTAGTATGACAACTTAATGTCAATAAGTACAAACCGAATACTTCTAAAATTTGCAACATAAAAATCACACATTAATTAAACATGAAATTCATAAGTTCCTAGCAGCTGTCTCCACTCAGTGTTACTTGGCTAATCTGAAACCACAGAAATAAAATAAAAGGGAAAATGAGAATTTATAAAAATTCCAGTAGAGAATGAATGGTTTTAAAATATTTGAGCTATGGTTGGTTCAGTGTCTCCAGAAAATACAACTTAACAACATTATATGAACATAATCAATTATCATATTATAAATAAATTATGTCATGTAGAACTTTTCATGCATAGAACATGTCATGCATATCTTATCAAGATTAAGATTTCTTTACTTTAGTTATTCTTTCATTCGTTTGCTTGTCTCACACATAGTTGAAGACTTTGTCTTCAAATTATCATTCTTTCGTATTGTTCTTACATCGTGACGACAAAGCAAGACATTTACGCCATTCTACCAAGGCAGGTATCATAAAAGGATCTTACATGTATCCCTTACCTTATTTGTGGTTAGCGGTAAATTTTAATTAATCATATCCTTTTTGGAATTAATTAATAGATATTGTGCAATATTTCACCATAAGAAATTTATATAATTAATTAATAAATGAAACTTAAATAAAACTCATAAGTTAATCAACAATATAAATAATGCAACATAAATGCATAAAATTTATAATTTCATGTATAAATAAATTGGACAGGAATAGTAAGGTTAGATCCAATTAATGTACAACAGATAATATCATAATTAAAAAGGAACATTTAACTAACTTGAAATAAATAATAAATGACATAAATGTAAAGAAACATTAAAATAAATAAGAACTAAACGGCGTAGTTAACGCTGGACAAGTGGAGGAGAAGAGAATCTGTAATTAAATAATAAAATAAAAATAAGAAGCTGAATGACGTCTTGGCACTGGACCAATAGAGAGAGAGGGAATTATTATAATTAAATGATAAAATAAAAATAAGAAACCAGAACGGTGGTACTTGCACTAGAAGAGAGAGAAGGGAATTATTATAATTAAGTAATAAAAGAAGCGAAACGCGTCTGACGGGATTGGTGGGGAGAGAAAGATTACTTGGATTAATATTATTTTAATTAATATTTAGGCCCATGATCATCAATAATGTAAAAGAATGCCAAAAGCAAAGATAATAATAAATAACTATGAACATCTGTGATAAAATAAGTACAGGAAAATGACAGTAATACTAATAACTGTCATCATGGTTTTATTTTGCATAAAAATAAATTCGTTCCCTACCTCAAATTTCGTTGACGGATGAAATTTATGAATACTAATTGAACTTTGTAGTATACTAACCTTACTATCTCTCTTTTTTTTCTTCCTCTCTACCTCACGTTCTCTCTCTCTTTTCTCACTTTTTCTCTATTTTCCTTATTTTTCTTTCTCTTCCTTTCTATTTTTCTCTCTTTTCTTCTTTTTTTCACGCTCTCTCACATGCACACAAGCACTATATACATAAAACAGCAAGTTTAAATCCTGCGGTGCGTTCTTGTGGGCAAATGGCGTGGTGTGCGCGGCCTCTGTTTTTTTTTTTTTTTGGTAATATTTTGGTGTACTATCTTTTATTTTTTTGTGTATAGAAATTATATACCTAATTATTAATATTTTAACATATTTTTATTTATTACTCTTAATAAATTTTATTCTTCACTTAGTGCAATATATTCTGAATTCATCATTACTAATTTATGGTCTTATTTTATCCAGTTAATATTCTGTATTTTAAAATTTTAGTTTAACATTTTAAAATAGATGTTGATATAAAATTATTGAGTAAGACTAATAAAATACTTGAATATAATACATGACTTCAAAATCATAAACTATTTTAAAAAAAGGGATGTTACAACTCTTACATTGCAAATGGAGCAATTTTAAAACCTTTTACTAGCGTCTACCCTTTAAATAAGCCTAGATTATATGAAATGATTAGTCATTGCATCAAGACGTCCAATTGTGAATGCCTTGGGAAACAAAAAAAAATCTCCAAAATATTAAAAATATATATTAGAAGTTTAAATGATTTAATAATTAAGCCAAAATTATTGACTTCATTATGGTATCATCAGTTTTTTTTTTTAAAAAAAAAATTGTCCAAATATATATATATATTATTAGAGTGATTTCCAATGAATAGTGGGAAATGGATCATATTATTTGGCCCCAATTTTTATTATTAACTATTGATTACATTATGATACATTAGTAAAAAAAATTAGTTATATATATTATAATGATAATGATTTCTAATGAGTTTTCGAGAATGGATCATCTAGGCTTAATGACTTGTTGATAGATCAAATTATCTCGGTTCAATGATTTGTTTATAAAAGAGAAACCCATATGGTGCATAAAAAAGGTAAATTACTAAGTTATTTAAAATGGAAGGATTCCTTAGGCAATAAAAAATTAAGAATGAAAATCTCCAATCCCCAAATGATATCTTATTCTATCCTCTCAATCAATAACTATCACATAAAAAGATAAAAATCAAAACAAATTTGAAAATATAAGTTATTAAATATATAATAAATATCTTTCACATGATAATTATTAATTGGGGGACATAGAAGTGATCTTCCATCTTGTTATTGATTTTTTAAGTCTAGAGTACCCAATTTTACACAATTTTAACCTTTGATGGAAGTCTTTTATGGTATTTTAATGTGTAAATATGTCTTGCAAATGGTTTAGTGAATTTTAGAATTTATCTTGATTTTAGTATAATTTGTCATTTTATTTTCAGGTTTATGAGAAATCCACAAAGAGGGAGTGAAGATTAAGAATCTGGCGTTGCAATGCCAGCTTTTGGAGTTGCAACACCAACAGGAAAAACACCTAGATGAGTTATGGCATCATAACGCCCAAACGTGGCGTGACGCAACGCCACAGGACCACGAATACTAATGCTGTTGGCTAAACCTAGCGTCCCAACTCCAAACCTCGCGTCTAAATGCTCGCGGCCGTATTTTTCCTCGTGTTTGTGCTTGTTGGATTATGAAGAAGTTATAGATAAGGTTTTTGAAGGGAAAATGGGGAAGTGAAGAGAGGAGAAAGGGAAGGAGGAAGAAGGCTGAGAAGGAGAAAACTTGAGGAAAACGAGAAGATTGGAGGAATCCATCATCACCAACCTTGGATTTTATGAATTTCTCTTCATTCTTGCAAATTTTCTATTATTTTTATAATGTGTAGTTAAACTCATTGTTAGGGGTAGGGTGAATTTGGCTTGCTATGTGTTTCTCTTGAACTAATTTACTTGAGTTTGGATTGTATATGGATTAATCATTTACCTTTGCTGTTATTGCAAGTTTGTGAGTTGACTTCTCATAGACTTTGATTAGGGTTCATATCCAAATTGGGAAATTTGGTTGTGTTCTTGCTCTGAGGTTAAATGACATGATTTTCAAGAATTAGGAATAGTTCCTGTGGTTGTGTGAAAATTGGATTAGCGTTTATGCTTAAACACGTTATTTGTTAAACATAGTTAAGGAATTAACATGCTTTGATAAAAATGGGAGAATTGGTTTGCTAAGGAATTAGGGGCCAATTACCTATGATCTTTCCATTAATCCTTATAGTTTTCCAACTCGAGTTAATCCGTTAACAAGTTTAAGACAGAGAGCCAAAGGATCCTTCACTCCTAACGCTTTTGCTTATAATTGTTGCTTGTTGGAATTTGTCATTTACCATAACTTATATTTACAAGTTGTCAAAGCTTTAGCATTAGAGCTACCTTCAATCCAACCCATCTTGTTTAAGTTTATCTAATTAGAAGCAAACTTGTGAATTATTACTCAGTTGCACTAGTCCTCGTGGGAACGATACTCACTCGTGTTTTACTACTTGAACCATTTAGTATACTTGCCAAACTATTATCAAGAACAAGACATTATTTGGAGACAGAAGATTTCCATCTAAAAATTAATTGCACAAAAGTATAACATACGCAATACTTTCCTTATTTAGTTTGAATAATTCGAAGGGTAGGCTAAATGAAGCATGGCAGAATGTCACATGACAAGTCAGGTCTAAAGCACCACTCTTCTAGTTAATGTGAATGTAAATTCCTTCTTTGAAAATGAAGGTTTTCTCTATCTTGGACTATAATCTATATAAAAGACAAAAGCTTTCCTTTTTCTTCGCTCCTCTCAGAAATCCGGACTTACATTCATGCTCTAATTGGAGGGGGAGACATATGAGCTCAGATCCTGGAAATTTATTTCCCTTATGGTCTCGGTGCACTTTTAGAGGCAAAAATACCACTAAGCTGACCTCGCTGGTAGGTGGGTGTGGAAAGGAGAAATCGTGAAACACTCTCATAATTTAATTAAGGATAAATTACACTCACCTCTCTTGAGGTTTGTGGAAATACAACTTACACCCCCTTTAGTTGTCCAACTTACACTCACACCACATCTGCTATCAAATTTTAAGTATTTATATTACAATCATACTCCTCATTCACAGAACACCTTTAGTAAACCTAACATAATGACATTTTTGTAATATTAATTATTTTTAATTAATAAAATTATAAAATATATTTACCACTCTATTAAGTTTAAGGATATTTTTATAATTATATTAATTAGAAACAGTTAATATCACAAAAATGTCATTTTGTTAAGTTTACTAATAATGTTCTATGAATGATGAATGTGACTTATAAATACTTAAAATTTGACAAGTGAGGGTGTGAGTGTAAGCTAGACAACTGAGAGGTATAATTGCATTTCCACAAACCTAAAGATGAGTGTAATTTACCCTTTAATTAATTGTTAGCTTGTGCCTCATACAATTTTTTTTATTTATTTAATCAGCGCATTAATCCACACAAAACAATATTTGAAAACTGTTGTGTGAAAAAAGCATCGGCCTTTTGCAATGGTGATCTCGTAGAACTGTGCAATTGTTTCATCACTACCAACTATCATAAAAACACCTGAAACCCTGACTTTGTTCTTCTCTTACTCATATTTATTCATTCACTCCTATCGCTCGCATCACCTACCCTCTCTCCTTCTCTTTCTTCTCTCTTATTTCTTTCTCCAATCCAATCAACAATGTCTCACTTCAAGGGCAAGTAACATGGTAACATCTCTTTCTCGACCATCGCTTCCTCCCTAAAATAATTTTCCTTCTTTTTTTCAATTTTTTTTTGATGAAGTTTGCATCTTTGTTCACTATTTTATTTTTCCCTTGCTTGGCCTGATCTGTTGTTATAATTGCTGTATCTTTCCTTGTTGATTGTGAATCGTCTTTTTTTTTTCCTGGTTACTTGATGTGGTACTTTTGCTTTTTGTTAGAGATGTTGTATTCAAGGAAACCAATATGAATGACATGGCAATTTTTACAAAATATATTATACAATACGACTAGGATACGTTATATAATAAAACATAAAAATAACATGCTATGATGAGAAAAACCAAATCTAAGCACTCTTATGGCTAAAAAACATCTCATAACTAAGAACTGACCAAAAAAATTACAAGAATAAAAAAATCTATACAAGCTTTTATCCATAAAAGATAATGAACAAATGTTTGCATAATAAAAATGGAGTGTGTTGCCATGTTGAGGCATGTGGGCTCTAAATCGAAAGATGAAGCGACACACAGGACACCCCTTGGACACGAGTGTTTGAGTGTCGTCAAATGTTGGCATTGCAAAAGTGTTCGATACGGGTGTGACAAGGTTTTTGGAGTATTCGTGTTTTTAAGGTTGTACATCTTGATTCAGCTAATTTTTTTGTTTCGTGCTTTTTTGTTTCTTTATGTGAATCAGTCCTTTTTTTTTTTTTAGGAGTTATGGACAGTCTCAGGCCCAGACTTGGCTAAAGTACTAAAAAAAAAACAATGCAAGGTTGCAAGCCAACTTAAATACAAGAAAAAAAAATTTGTACTCATTTTGTGTAAAATATAAACTTACACTTCATTTATCATTGCATGGGGTATAGACTATAGTTCAATGGAGTCCACCACATCCCATCCAAGGATAGATAGAGTGTGAGTCGACATGGTATTATTCACAAATGAGTATAAATATAGAATTATAGATAGTAAATATAAATGTTCTATCAAGTTATTTCTACATATCTCCCAAAAACTTATTTATGTGCAAACAAAACCTTTTACATCTCATTTGTTAGTTACATGTAGGGTATAATACATAAAAAATTTTATAATTATTATATAAAAACAAATCATGGCCTATTGTTTTTTAAAAAAAATTGACAAATATTATCATTGTTATACAACATGGAATATTATTAATAAAATATGAGTTTAATTTCTATGTATCAACAATGTAAAATTTTTTTACACTTTATTTAATCAAATCATCTCATTTGCATTACTTTTTAAATAGTGTGTATGAAACTTAATCACTTTTACTAAAATGACAATATATAATTCGATGATAGAATAAAAAAGTTTTATACCGCCATTACAGAAATTAAACCCATTAAATATTACCAATATTTTTATATATAAGTAGAATAAGTAAATATATAATTTGAAGAGAAAATTTAAAACAACCGATAAAGAATATTATTTTCATATTTTTTTAAAAACTTAAAATTTTTAAATTATTAAAAAAGAATTATATAATTAATTTAATAGAAGGACATTACATTTTATTTAACAGATTAAAATATTCTTGAAAAAAATTAGTGAACATTGAATGAATATATATAGTTGCACTTTGTAAGATAGTGATCATTTGCAATTTTTTTTGGGTTCATATATCTTGAAGATATGTTTGGTATAGAGGTGGAAATAGAGCAAAAATTGCATGGATGAGTTTTATATTTATAAATTATTTCTGTCATTTTCACTCAAATACTAAACATGTACTAAAATGTTTTCCTGTGAAATATGACATTGAGTGCCTATATGGAGAGGTCGATATAAATATGATAAATTGAGTAGTGTTGTATGTAATTTTACCTAACTGAGTGTAGTTTTCCTTTTATTTAGATACAACCCTTGTGCATTGCACATGTTTGTCAATACTTTTTTGAAAAAATTATATAATAATAATTAAAAATTAGATACAATAATTATATATTAAATTTTAGTTGTTCTATATGATACTTTTGGTGTACTATGTGTATTTAACATCTTTTTTAACTATTAGAATTCTCAACTCTTTTGATTAGATCACTATATACACTACACAACATATAATTATTCTTGACAAATAGGTTTTGGTAACTATAACCCTATATAATGTAATGGTCTTCATTTAATTTGTTCATTATCATTTGAATAACACAATTTTATTAGGAATAATTTTTATCGTCAAAATACAAAGTCGCTTTGAGTCCTTTTCCATTAAACCTATATGGTGTATTTTTGAAATAGTATGAGTGAAAATTAATCATATTTTGTTAATATGACAATATATAATAAGATAACTGTATAAATTTTGTTTACACTATCACTCTACTAAAATTAAACTCTATCATAATTATTAAAGAAATATTTTCATTACCTGCTCGTTAAGAACAAATAATCATTCAATAAAGGTGAGATTATGGGCAACAATTCTCTATGGTCAGGCTTGGAAGCAAAGTTACAGTAAGTGGTTGAGCGTTTAAGTTTTGATTAAGAAATAAATAAATCTGAAAAAATGATTCAATAAATCAGTTTTACTTTGATTCACTGCAGTTTAACATTGATCCTTTGCCATTTGTCAGGTCCATCATATGGTATGTGGTATCGAGACCGTAATAGCACTCCTCTTTTTTGAGGTATAGTAAATCAGTACCTGTTGATGTCACCTTAGGCATGTTCATGGGTGAGTGATATGTTGGTCCAGCGTATCTTTTGGACCATGTCATGATCCACCATTTTTACCATTAGATTAAGTTTTAATGAAATCTAAGGGCCGAAACTTTATCCCGTTATTATTTGGTTGAAATTATGCAACAACACCAAAAGTATTAAATTTTGCACTTTAGGAGCCACCCATCCATCCCTATGTTTCAGTGGTTGCCGCTAGAAGGGGAGAGCACAGCCACCGCGTGTTGCTGTTGACTTCTGGTGCACCGCGAGTTTTCATTCTCAGATCTAGCTGTTGCGCATCTCGCGACTCACCCTCCCAATGCACCACCGCGCCTGAGTCTCCTCACCCTGTTTTTGGTTCATCGCATTGCTATTCCACCATAGCTTAGGAAGAAGGAGGTGGCTAACGTGACTACTCATTAGAAATAGCTTGAGAAAGATAATAAAAAGAATATCTGGATTTCTCATGTAAGAGAAAATGGTTGACAGTTGAACTCAACAGATTTGGTTGAGAGCTAAACCAATATAAAACATTTGTGTAAAACCTTTTGTACCTTTCTCTCTTAACTACCATGTGTTTTTCATTTCTGTGTATGATTTTTATAATTGTCTCAATATATTTCTGAAGTTTATGTAAATTTCTAGATACTTTAGAAAGTAACTTTCTGAAGTCTATTAATTCAAATTTTTCAGCCTTCAAATTTGAAATACTTAATAGACTTTGTTTTAGTTTCAAAAAGTTAAAAAGAATTTAAAAGCACGATTCAAACACCCTTCTCATGCTATATCTTCACCTACATATATGTGGCCAAAAGCCAACTCTAATTAGCAAGTGAGATGCTAACCTACACATGATTGTTGTTGTGCAGACTTGTATTGGCTATTGACCAACTCAATTAAGGTAAGTGCTAACTTGCATATGGCTTCAAGTTATGTATGGACTTGTGGCTATTTTGCTTCAAATAACTCCCTATTATGTTTGGTTTAATGTGATTATGTAAAGTTATGTTCTCATGAAACCTCATTTCATGATTAGAACTATATTTTAATGAGTACATATATGTAATCATATTTGGATTGTTTTATGCTTGTCTCTAATGAACTAAATCCTTATCTCTCAGATGGTTGCAAAGCTCACCTTATCATCCTTCCTCTTTTAGATACAAATGCTAACTCTTTCTTCTCCTGGCTTAGTTGTAGTTGATTCTAGTAGGCAAGCCTTCTTGAGAAGGATCTTGTTTTTAAGGAACCCTTATTTTTTTCCCTTTAGCATATTAGTCTGTTGCTATATGCCATAAGCAGAATCCTTAGATTATGTTAATGATTATGTTTGAGAACTTATGACTTAGTTATGTAGATTATATTATGAAAAAGATTTGTAAATTTAATTTGGTTTTATGCTTTGAACTATGTTCCAAATTGTGTTTAACACATATAACTTGTGGCTTTGAATTTATGTTTGAAAGAGTGTGACAACCGGTATTATGTTTGGAATGATAAACAAGATTATGATTAAGATATTGGGCCGTACTGCTAAACTTCATCAACTCAAATTTGACCTAGAGATTGAACACATTGCTAAGCAAATGGGTGATTGGCTGGACTTAAAAGAAAAGAAGACAAAATGATGGACAACGGTGAAAGGAGACGAACTCTAGGCGATTATGTTACACCCATGACTAATGGGTAGTCTACAAGTATTGTTCGACCTCATATACAATGAAATAAGGCGCTTCTCCTATATAACTTATTCACCAAGAGCAATTTGGAGGATTTCCTTCAGAAGATCCTAATGCTCGCTTGGCCAACTTTGTACAGTTGTGTGACATAGTCAAGGATGAATTGTGTTTCTGACAATGCTCTTAAATTGTGTTTATTCCATTTCTTTTTGTGAGATAAGGCTAAGAGTTGGCTAAATTCTCAACTGCCTTAAGCATATCCACATAGGAAGACCACTCAAGGAAATTTCTTTGCAAATTTTTCGCACCATCAAAGATGTTGAAAATGAGGAATGGCATTGCCTTTTTTCACAAAATAAAGGAAGCTGAGTCTCTTTATGAAGCATGGGAGAGATTTAAAGAGATGTTGAGAAAATGCCCACACGATGCTTTTGACGATTGGCAACCATGCAATTTTTTCCATAATTGCTTGAACCATTCTATAAGAGCATTATTTGATGCATTAGCTGGTAGATCTCTAAATAATACGACTCCTGAAGAAGCATACATGTTAATAAAGGTGATGACCTCTAATAATTATCCGGCACCTTCAAAGAGGATTTTTGCCAAGTAGGAGTGGTGGAACTTGACACTCAATTCTATTTTGACTCAGAATGCATCTTTATCTCAATAGATGATGAACCTTACTAAGCGGCTCAATGAGATGCAGGTGAATGCAGCTAGTTCTACTTTAGTGGTTTCATGTTATGAATTTTGTGGTCGGTGTGAGTTTAACTCTTATGGATCTTCTGAGCATGTGAATTTTATTGGTAATCCTCCAAGAACTCAACATAATTCTTATTTAAAGACCCTGTGGAATGGAGGAATCAGCCAAACTTCTCATGGCATAATTAAGGACTACCTCAACATCAACCTCAGCCTCAACACAAGGTGTTGATGCACCTAAAAGAATTTCCACACTGAAAAGTGCCTTACAGAATTTTATGCAAGAGACGTTAGTTGATATGGAGAATTTGAAAAACACAAATGAGTCAATTGTCAAGACAATTAGCTGACAGATCTCTAGGCACTTTACCATTTTACACAGTAATGAATCCAAAAGAGCAAAGAGGAAGGAAAGGGAAATAAAATAAAATATTCTTTTTCTAATTGATCTTCACTTAAAAATTAGAAATAAATTTTATTAAATAACTTACACTTGTGTAACATGATTTTATAAAATTGATCTAATAAGTCACTTGTTTTATTTAAAATACTTTTAAAGTTGTACCTTTCACTTTGTCGACCATTGTATCCTAAACAATTTTGTTATAATTAATATTTGAATTATTTTATATATACGTTAATATGAAATTAACAAATTTGTTAAACTTATATTAGCAAATTTTCAACAATTTTATTGTAAATATAGTATACATTATTTATATCCTGTGTATTGCACAAATTTCCATACCAATAATGAAAAGAGATGGTTACCAAAAAGGGCACACAATTCTATTACCTTAAGCAGCGGAAATTTTTTTTATTAACTTAAGTGTAAAACCTCAAATTCATCATTTAAAGAATTGGGGACACCAAACCAGTTCTCCATTGAGTTGTAATATTAATTTAGTTATCAAAAGATTTATTATATCAATTTAATCATCAAAAGATTAAAATTTATTTTAAATTGGCCTAAAAGATTTTTAAAAAAAGTTTGAACTAACTTGAAATGAAATTTAATCTTTCAATTATCAAATTGATGTTACAAATTTTTAAGAACCAAATTGATATCTCACAATTTTTATAGGCCAAATTGATATCACAAATATTTCAAAAACCAAATTATTATAGGGGTTTTTTTGGTACCTTTACAAAATTTAAGGATATCAGTATTTTTAGTTATTTGTAATTAAGAATATATCATGTGTTGGACTAATCTAATTTATTATATTACAAAAAATTAAATATTTAATCATAACCATTGAAAACAAAAAGACACCAATACCCTATGCATATTGAAAAAAAATTATTATTTTACAACTCTTTCGAGACCAATTTGAAGTTTTAGCCATTAACTTAATTTGAGTTCTTTCTGTTTTGTCTAAATAGTAATTTCATTGTCATAGGTCAAGGCCAACTTTACAAATTACAAAAAGGAGAACATATACAACATGAACTTACACTCCACAAATTATATCAACCAAAATAACTAATAGAGATACAAGATGCTCAACTTATATATACATCCTTAGCTTTCCTATTAGCAAGCTTTCCTGAAAATGCTACAATCAATAGAGAAAACAATTTACATAGAGAGGTTACTCTGAGTTTTTCCTATGATTGATCTTCCTTTCTTTTTTTGGATTAAGAACAATTGTAATCTCGAGTTTATTGTTCTGCATAAAACTTCAACCCCACAAGCATGATGAACACGCAAACAAAACAAAGAAAAGAAAGCCAAATGTCTCAATAAAACCACCACTAATATATATGGGTTGTTGATTTATCATCTACATTGATGCACTACTCTGAAGCCACTAAAAGTATGAGTAACTGTGAGAAAATCAAGGTACAAGCTTTATTATACTGCTCACGGTTCAAACAGAGAAAATCGTCAAAAGAGAAGTAAAAACAAACATAATATAGTGAGGATGTGAGACAAAAAGGAGACGAAAAACACAAAAAAAGAAAAAAGAAACATAAAAGAAAGGGTTGGTGCACAAGTGGATGGGCTGTCAAGATTATTATCAGTGGGGAGACGACGTTGGGTCGAAGAAAAGTGTGGGCTGTTGAATTGATTGAGGTACGTGGATTTGGAGGGAAAACCGTAAACCAGGTTTCTAGTTTCTCCGTTGTTTGGTTTCGTGATTCCAACGGCAGTCCACAGAGAGACCACACACAAAAAACCGAGGTCGATGCTTCGGGAGCCGAGTGCGCGTCCTTTTTACCCCTGACCTGACCTTAGTCATCATCCTTTCATTTCTCAATCATATCATATAAACTTACGTTATTTGTGATTATTATATAAGATATTATATTGACAATTTATTTATTATTAGATGAGATAAATCTTATTCACTATGATCTAACTTAATTAAATGATAAACAAAGTGTGTCAATGGTGTCAAATAATTATAAATAATATTTTTCTATTATATATATATATCTCTACAAATGCTATTATAAGAAGCCTAAAACCCTCACTTTCTTCTCTCACTCATATTCTTCACTCGTGCCTGCCTCTCTCTCTCTCTCAATATTCTCCGATCCATTCAACCTACCATGTCTAACTTCAAGAGCAAGTACCATGGTACCCTCCTCGCTTTCTCTTCAATCACTTCCTCACTTAAACAGAGATTTTACTGTTTTCTTTTTCCTTTTTTTTTTAATTGTTAATTTTGATGAAGTTTGCATCTTTGTTCACTGTTGTTTATTCTGTCTCGCTTGCTTCGATCTGTTGTTATAGTTATAGGTATTGCTTCTTGCCTTGTTTGTTATGAATCTTAGTTTTATCGGGTACCTGCTGTGATTCTTGTTGACTCAGCCTTTTTGTTTTCGGTACTTTTTTGTTTGGGTGTGAAAAATCGGTACTTGATGTCGCTTTAGTGTCTGGTGTTGTGTGAAGGTTTCAGATCTAACTTTGTGTGGAAAATTTTTGTGAAAAAAGCATATCCCTTTGATTAATATCAGATTCTTCACCTCTCACGAGGGTTTTTATTGAACTCATAATTTTGCATCATAATTGCAATTTTTTCTTTGTCTTCTATTGAATCAGGATTTTGCATCTAATATAATGAAGATAACTCATCGGTGAAATAAAATTTTGCCCCTTTATTTTGTTCATTCAAATTTTAGGTTTGGTTGTGTCTTATCAGTTTTGTTTTGAGGGATTTTGTTATTTAGTGTGTAAATTAGTGGTAAGGTTTATTATATTTGTGTGCTAATTATAATTAATCGATCACTCTGCAGATGAGCTCATCGCCAATGCTGCATACATTGGCACTCCTGGAAAGGGTATTCTTGCGGCTGATGAGTCAACTGGAACAATTGGTAAGCGTCTCGCCAGCATCAACGTTGAGAATGTCGAAACGAACAGGCGTGCTCTCCGGGAGCTCCTCTTCACCACTCCTGGAGCTCTTCAGTACCTCAGTGGAGTGATCCTCTTTGAGGAAACCCTCTACCAGAGCACTGCTGCAGGTACCCTCGACAATCTTGGGAGCTTATTATACCTTGATTGTTTGATTCATGTACTGATGAGCATTGCATCAATGGCTTTTAACTTGCATTGTTGCCATTCTAAGTTTCTGTTAAAAGAAAAATATGCTTTGGTAGCCAAAATGCTTTCTATTTTTTAATTTTGAACAACATGAGTCAGTGGTTTTCCTTTTGGTGGGGTTGTTCTCCATTGCATTTTCAACAGTCTTGGTAGCTTGTCATATTTCAATAGTTTGATTCATTAACTTATCAGCATTGCATTAATGGGTTTGAGCATGCGTTGCTTTTATGCTAAGCTTTTTGCTTTGAAAAATAGTATACTTTGTCCAGCCAAAATGCTTTCTTTTTTTAAATTTTGAATAACTTGGTTAAGTGATTTCCTTTCGGTGGGGTTGTTCTTCATTGCATTCATCTGTTTGTAGTATCTTATTTGAATGTGGATTTTTTATAATGGGCATTGTTCTTACACTGACAACATGAATGGATTTTCTTTAGGCAAACCCTTTGTTGAGGTCTTGAAGGAAGGTGGTGTGCTTCCTGGTATCAAGGTTGACAAGGGCACTGTTGAGCTTGCTGGGACTAATGGAGAAACCACCACTCAGGGTCTAGATGGCCTTGGCCAGCGTTGCCAGAAGTACTATGAAGCTGGCGCACGCTTTGCCAAATGGCGTGCAGTGCTTAAAATCGGCCCCACTGAGCCATCTCAGCTCGCTATTGAGGAGAATGCCTACGGCTTGGCCCGGTATGCCGCCATTTGCCAGGAGAATGGTCTGGTTCCTATTGTTGAGCCTGAGATCCTTGTTGATGGACCTCATGACATTAACAAGTGTGCTGAGGTGACCGAGCGCGTCCTTGCAGCATGCTATAAGGCATTGAATGATCACCATGTCCTGCTTGAGGGCACTCTATTGAAGCCAAACATGGTGACCCCTGGATCCGATTCTCCTAAGGTTGCCCCTGAGGTTGTTGCCGAGCACACTGTTAGAGCCCTTCAGAGAACTGTCCCTGCTGCAGTTCCTGCTGTGGTTTTCTTGTCTGGCGGGCAGAGTGAGGAGGAGGCAACCCTCAACCTCAATGCCATAAACCAGGTCAAGGGGAAGAAGCCTTGGTCTCTTTCCTTCTCATTTGGAAGGGCACTTCAACAGAGCACACTTAAGGCATGGGCTGGGAAGGAGGAGAATGTGAAGAAGGCTCAAGAAGCATTCCTGACAAGGGCCAAAGCCAATTCTGAAGCAACTCTTGGTGCTTACAAGGGTAGTGCTACACTTGGTGAGGGTGCCTCAGAGAGCCTCCATGTTAAGGACTACAAGTACTGATCTAAGTTGGTGTTATTTACGTCACTAGAGGATAGGAATTGCTATTAAGGGTACAAGTCTATAATGTTTATGAGGGTTTGAGTGAATGTTGGACAATGAATAATCGCTTTGAGCTTTGCTTTTTTGGTTTTCTCATTTCAGTTCCAGCGTATGTAACTGTATTGTTGAGAGTTCTGGTTTTTAAGACACTATTCTGAGTGAGCGCCTGAGTTTATTTTTCAAACTACTTGCCTTGTTTTCATAGTTATGTCTCTGCCGTCAATAACTCGCCTAAAAATTATTTTCTGAATGTTTAATATGTTTTTACACTGTGATAAACCAAATAGCGTACAAAACTCGTCTGTCGACGTTATTAAATATAAGTTTAGAAAGGTTAAAGACGAAATTTTCAATTTGATTCCCGATAAGAATATAGGAGACAAAGTGATCTTCTAAGTTTTGAAACTTATATTTGGAGTGTTTATGATCCCATCTAGTCTAAAATTTATTGGTCGAATTTGGGTTTTCAAATTTAGCCTGATGCCTTTTTTGGGTAAAATTCCAATTTCTTAACCAATCCTTAAAATCAAACAATCCTTAAGGTAATACTTTTTTTTCAGTAATTAATGATAAATTATAACATTTTATACTTTAACTAATGCATTTTGTTGTTTTGAAATATAAATTGTAAAATATTTTTTGAATTTTGTTTGTTGCTAACAATATTTTATAACTTTACTATATATAATGTCAAATTTTTTATAAATTATTTAAGAGGTGGATTGACCAGTTTGACTTGATTATTAATTGAGTCATCTTTAAGTAAAGTTTATGCTCTAAAAAATGACTAAAATCTAAAAATTTATCGATTTGGTCTAATCAACCGTCCTTTTTATATACCTCTAGTTTACATGAGTTTTTTCACCCTTTGACATTTTAGTCTCTTAATATGCAAAAATATGCAAAATTGGAGAAATTGAAGTATTATGTTTTATATGTTATATAATGAGAGATTGAGTGGGCTCTTAATTTTGTCTTTTGATATTTAGATCAGGATTAAATTGAGAATTTATTCTAAATTAGATGTTACTAGTGTAGTAGCCATGCGATGCACGGGTTTGTTCACCTATTTGTTGATATAATTTTTATATATTAAGACATTTTAAAGTATAGATACTAACCAAAAAAAAAGAATGATATAAATTGGTAATAATTATATAGTATGTGTAAATCATTACTTGTGTGCATACTAGTGATCGGTTATCATGTTTTGGGGCTTAACCCCGTTGTTAAATGAAGAAAAATGTATGTGCAATGTATATGTCAATATGCACCACTTGCTAGCTTGATATCATTGTTAATAAAATAAATCATTTTATGACTATTTCCTTTTGTCATGTGAGGATCATAGTCTGAGTTACATAAGATTTTTAATATGAACATGTATATAAGATAAAGCCTTATAAAATTCACCATCTCCTACTTCTTCAAGCCAAAAATATATTGTATTGTATTTGTATCAATAAGAAAGATAAGTAATATAGGTTATCTTGATAACATAATGGTTGGATCCCTTAGTTGAGATAGTGTCCAAAATTTTAATATTAAAAAATCCTTGCAAAAAATATTTGAAAGCATAAACTTCATTCAATGTTTATAAATTGAGAAGATATTAATAAAAATATTTGAAAATGTAGTCCAACACCAATTATTATACTATTTATAAAAATTATTTCAAGTTAAACTACTGAATTATTTTATGACTATTTCCTTTTGTCATGTGAGGATCATAGTCTGAGTTAAATAAGATTTTTAATATGAACATGTATATAAGATAAAGCCTTATAAAATTCACCATCTCCTACTTCTTCAAGCCAAAAATATATTGTATTGTATTTGTATCAATAAGAAAGATAAGTAATATAGGTTATCTTGATAACATAATGGTTGGATCCCTTAGTTGAGATAGTGTCCAAAATTTTAATATTAAAAAATCCTTGCAAAAAATATTTGAAAGCATAAACTTCATTCAATGTTTATAAATTGAGAAGATATTAATAAAAATATTTGAAAATGCAGTCCAACACCAATTATTATACTATTTGTAAAAAATTATTTCAAGTTAAACTACTGAATTATTTTAGTAATTATAAATTAAAAAGATATGTAATCTATTTCTTTTGATCATATATGTTTAATAACCTATTTTTTATTATTTCCCAATGCATTAGTCTCTGGACTATTATTAAAACTGTGAAAATTAAATTCATATTAATTTTATGTTTATAAGATAAAATTAAAGATAAAGGATAATGATTATTTTAGTAGATATTAGAAATAACTTTGAAAGAATAATATTAAAGTCATTATTGCATATGTAAAAGATATGATTAAATGATTAAATTAATACTGTTTCTTATTATTAAATACTAAATTAATGTTATTTTAAAAAACTAAGAACATATTCTCTAGAAAGAATACTATTGTGTTGAGTTAGCTTTTTTAAATCTCTATATTATACATTACTATTTAAGGTAAATTTGAGATAGATATATGTTCAAAAGATTAAACAATTAAATTAATATTTTTTTATTATTAAATATAAATTAATTTTATTTATTAAAACCAACAACATATATTACTCTGGAAAGAATATTATTGATATTATTGTATTAAGTGAATTATTTAAATCACTATATTATACATTACTATTGAAAATAAATTTGAGATAGATATATTTCCAAATTTGTAGCTTAATCTAAAATATCAATTATATCTTGATTTATTTCACGATATGGTGATTTAACTAATTCTAAACATAATTTATTCTATTACAAAAAAAAAATTATTCAATTGTAAAGAAAAGTATAGGCTAACTACATTAAAATGTAAATTGATACTTATTCGTTATTAATTAATATTTAATTGTAAAAATTAAAATATCAATAAAAAATACATGTCAATAATAACAATAATTATAAACTTATTAGTTACAAATATATCAATGTAATTAATTTGACAAATTCAAACAGAATTTGCTTTATTAAAAATAGGAAAACATTAACCTTACAAAAATATCATAATAGTGAGCAATAGCATCAAAGTATTTTAAACTAAAACTATTTACATTTGAAGCATATAATATCCATTTTAAATCAAATCAATTAGTCTTCTCCTACTTAATTATTTTGTAGTTGTTATCTCTTTCAAATAGGATCATACATTTATTATATAGTCTTTAATTTTACATGAAATTAAATCAACCCCATCAAATAAAAAATAGGGTAAATTACATTACCTTTAAGAAGTTTTGTGGAAATACAACTCACACCCCCTTGTCAAATTTTAAGTATTTATATTAGGTTTAACTTCATTCAGAACACTATTATAAACTTAATAAATAATATTTTTGTGATATTAACTATTTTTAATTAATAAAATTATAAAAATACCTTTAAACTTAACAGAGGGTACAAGTATTTTTTACAATTTTATTAATTAAAAATAGTTAATATCACAAAATGTCATTCTATTAAGTTTATTAACAGTATTCTATGAATGAGGAGTGAAGTAATATAAATATTTAAAATTTGATAAGTAGAGAGGTGTGAGTTGCATTTTCACAAACCTTAAGGGAGGTGAGTGTAATTTATCTTAAAAAATATGTTCCAAACTATTAGAAAAACTTTGTTAGAAAAACTTTTCCATCCATACTACTATGTCCCTCAACAATAGAGTACTGGACCTGAGGGTACAATCAACATCCTAAAATTTGAAATGAAACATTAGAATATATGCATCAAAGAATGTTAAATAGTTTTTTTTTTTAATAAAAAAAGTATTGACAAATGGATGCACCATCTAACATACAATATGAGCAGGATTAGAAGTTTTGAATTTTTCAATTAAGGATGCATCATCTATCATCCTTTTCGATCACATTTAACATGTCTCCCCTTCTTGTAGTCCATTCAAAATTTAAGATCAATGTTTCTTTTACTGAGGTGTTAACTTACCTCTTCAAAAAAGAAAAAAGATATAAATTAATAACTGTATAAATACTTACACAAATAAGCAAAAAAATAAATATGATAAATAGACCAACAAATTTGTGAGTCAGGACTATTTTAAGCGAGAAGGTAAGCTTTGATTTTCCAAAGCTAAGTGTATTCACCACTAAACAATCCTTACACGGATACCATGACTATTATGTAGGATTTATTTGTGCAACATGGTATATGATAGGCATTCAGACTCACAAACAAATAACACAGAAAAATAAGGATTTATTTAAATGTGAAGTAAAATACGAAGACAACAAATCACAAAACCAACACATATATAATGATTTTCAATTTACGTGATTAATAACGTAAACTTTATGCCATAACTTATTTGAAATTTAATTATTGATTTATATTTATGTTTGATTCATTGATTCTGATTTATATCTATGATTAATTTTCAATTTATGTTGATTTGTGAAATTATGCTAATCTCATTTTTTAATTTGAACGAAAGGAATATTTTATATTTGATATTATTATTATTATATACGGTACTACTATTTTTTTTGGGTGATACGCTATTACTATTTGATATATATGTTAGTATTATATGATTTGATATATGTTATAATTGCTATCTTTCCATGATATATAATATTATATGATTTGATATAAGTTATATTTACTATCTTTCCATGATATATATGTTATACTTGATATATACATTATCAATAATCACCCATTCTTGTATACATTTACAATTTATCAGCAAATATTGACAAACCTACTCGGCATTAATCTTAGAAGATTAAACTTTATCAGTAAATAATAAATATATAAGAACCGTTTCCATACCCGTTGGATAAGTTAGGGTAAGAAATAAGTAGCAGTTAAAAAAAAACTTAACACCAATTTGTCAACAAATAAGAATATATTTATTATCTATTAAAATGAAACAAAATCATCAACAATTCCTCATACAGAACCTAAAGCATAACTGAAAAGTATATGTCATAACAATATACACAAAAAATTGATACAAAGAGGCCAAAAGAAAAAGGAGGAAAAAAAAAAGGAAAAGAGAAACATGATATAGAGGTTGAAGGAACAACATGTGGCTTGACTGAAGGGAACACAACATAGATCGATGCCCATGATGATAAGAGCAAGTTATGAAGAACAAAGAGAGAGGTAGAGAAAAGAAATGTCACGGAAGGGGTGGAAATAGAACATGCAAATCAAACTTTAATGGTTAGAAGAGGGTGAAGAAAATCAACAAATGAAATGAACAAGAAAAGGTTAGCCAGCAAAGGCAAAAGCAAGACAGTTACTAATTATTAGAGAGGCAAAAAGCGAGCAAACCTTTGTGTTCGTTATGTGCATACTCGAAGTTGAACCATAGCGAATGAAACCTTATTTGAATATAATGTTTTAAAATTGCTATTAAGTTTATAGTTTAACTATATTTTAACAAGTGCGCTGAAAAGATCATCTGTAATTAAATTAAAACAAAATGGACCTTCATTTTTGTTAAACAAAATGAACCTATTGAGAAATAATAACAAACTTGTTTTTGATTGATTGGTACACCTGAATTGGTTATTTTGTTTATTGCTCTTTCAAGGTTTTTGTTGTGGCTTATAGTCCATCAAGCCCAATAAATTTGCTTATTTGTGAGGATTTTCATTTTAAGATATGGTATGTGTTGACCCAAAAAAAGATACGGTATATGTATGAACAATACGTTTATTCTTGAAACCAATTTTGGGGACAATCTCTGCCGAAAGGAAATTCACAACTAATGGAAGTTGACAAAACTCTTGCAACAACCTTGGGCCGAGTCTTTATCAATTGAACCTCCAACTGCTCTTTTACTAGTCTTCTCCAAAATTGTCACTTGTAAGGAGTCTCAAAACTCCTCGAAAGACTATTGTATCCAATTTCAATCTCCAACTCCTCTTCAAATAGCCTTTTCAAATATTCCTTGTAAAATCCCCTGACCTCTTATAGAAAAACTCTTCAAGTCATTTGTAGGAATCTTTATCCTTTCTCAAAATTCTTCTTGAGAATCTTCGACATTTCTCAAAAGTCTTCCTGTCAAAATCATAGTTTTTATTTGATGAAAATCCTTCGAAATTTCATTCAGCATATCCCTGAACATACTTCTTTTTCGGCCATTCTCCTTTCATTTCCAAATCTAGAAAATTTTATACCAACAATTAATTAGCCAGTTATATCATTAACCAAAAAACTTTTGTTAGTTAACAAGTTAAAGAAATAATTGGAGGCAGTGAAACCACAATGGTGTAACACAATAATGCAACAAACTATAAAGACCAATAGACGTTGAGTGCACTGATAATAAGCAAATTATACTAGGTCCAAACCATGTGAAAACAATTGTTAAAATTATAATAATCTTATAAAGATACTCTTCGACAGATTAATCTTATAAATTATAATAATGTCTATAAAGATACTCCTTAAAAAAAAAGGGTAATGAGGCAATCAAAATCCCCGGGTGACAACGTCGTATCACCCCACCAAGGGGGCAAACTAAACTAAACCCCACAAAAGACAATGGAAACTCTGAATCTAACTGCAGCATCATGAGTCTACATAGTACAGGCTAGCAGGCTGAGCATATTCTGCATGGACCACATATGCATGTATACATTATATTTATCAAATCTAAGAAAGTCAACCCTACATGCCTCCTTAACTGAGCCAAAAAAGCAATGAGGAGGCAAATTACGTACAAAAGGAGTAATATCCTAGTATGCAGTTCAAACTTTAAGATATTCCCATGGATTAACAAGGAGTACTAGTGCTAGTAACACCAGTACAGTGGCGGAAACTGCAAAAACAGAAGACCACATGCCAAGATTGGAGGATGCCTTTGATGTGTAAGAAACCCCTCTGCTCAACAGAGTCTCATTTAACCCCGAGAAGGATTCCAATTTTGCTTTTCCAACCAGTCGTCTACGACTCATTTTTCTCACAGCTAACTCGCATGATATCACATCCAGTTCATCCGCATCATTACTGACAGTGGCAGTCTCACCAGCAGCATGGTCTTCAGAAGCTTTCCTCTCCTGCAAGAGAAGAACGAACAAAGCTTACAGCACATGCAGCAAAGTCTGTGAGTTGGATAATCAAACAGACTTCTTACCCAGCGGCGGTTGGTTTTGGATAATGGTCTTCTGATGCGTCATCTTCTGATGTACAACTCGCTGCCTCATCAGAAACTGCAAAAACAGAAGACGTCTTGCAGGAAGCCTCTTGTTTACAGTCCAATATTATCTCAGCTAACACGGGCAATGTCTCCTCTAGTTCATCTGCATCGTTAGTAACAGAGTCACTCTCACTAGCAGCATGGTCTCCAGAAGCTTTTGACTCCTGCAAAAGAACCAACAAATCTTACAGCACATGCAATGACATCTCCGAGTTGGATACACAAGTTAATCTAAAAGACTTCTTACCCCAGAATTGGCTGGTTTTGAATTATGGTATTCTGATGCACAACTCTCCTCTTTTGCAGCCTCATCGGAGCCATGTGAATGCACAACAAATCGCTGCAATCGTACTCTCCTAGGTGCAGTACCTTGTGCCTGCATCACAGGGTTCATGTTTGGCTCTTCACGCTGTACTTGCCGAGTCCTTCTCCTGATTCCAGTCTCACCACTCATATTGAAGTTTCTTTGTTGCTCATAATCACTGGCCTCATTGTACACTTGGCCTATACTAACATCAGTTGAGAAAGGCATATGGGAATGGGTTTCAAACAATCCTATATTGCTTTGGAGCTCATTGCCACTGAGGTCACAGGTCATGGCATTGAATTCTTTAATTGTCACCAAAGGAATCTGTGTGTCAATTGGCTCTCCAGGATAAGCAGCATCAAATGCTTGCAGATGCTGCAGCATATAACAACAGCTAACATTATACATGTGGCACAAGCAAACCACACAAAATAAAATTGTACAATACATTGCAATTTGATATGTATCATTTAGAGGGTAATTAGCATTAAAAAATTAATTAACAAAGGGCTCGGGATGCCACTAGGTATTTCCAAACTAAATGTCATTTGGTGGCAGAACCTAAACTGACCAAAAGATAAATAAGGTAAGAGCTGTCACTCACCATCGCGTCGGTCATTTCTACATTTGAGTTGCTCCATGATCCATTGCCCTTAATGTCAAACCAGGCAGAGTTTGGTGTTTGGCTGCTGGACTCCTCATACGGGATATCATCCCAATTAACAACCGAGTCAAAAAAGTCTGACAAATTGATCTCATCTGTACCATACTGATTTGTACCATATTGATGTTGCACCCCACATTGACCATTTGATTGATAATTAAATTCTGGCGGAATATGCATGTTGATTGGGGAGAATAATTTGTCATCAAATTGCTCAGTTGGGTCATAAAATATGTCCAAGTTCAATAGCTGATCATCCTGAAGAAGTAAACATTAAGTATAGTTACTAAGTCAACAAATCCAATGTCTGCAACATCAATTAAACGGGGCTGAAAACAAGAAAAAGAATGGAAGAAATAATAGATTAAAACTCAGATTGCCCATCTAACCTCCATTGATGGTTCTACTGCTTCATTTCGATTTTGTGCATCATATCCATTGCTATGGCAGTTAACTGGGGTTATAATGTTGGATATTGCTTCCTCAGAGTTCTCAGGGACAACTGCTACTTGCCTATCATCTTCTGTAGCCTGTGAGGAAGATACTGGCTGCAGAGTTGGATCAGATTGTATTTCTTCTGGGGAGTTGTTGGCAGTTGTTGGAGTTAAAGTAGTCCGCTCCACTTCATCGCCGTTTGGACTTTCAAGACTCTCATCTTGTTTCTTAAATAATCGACAAAGGACATATGGACTCTGGTACAAGTAAAATCAACCAAACTGAAAAGGTTAGCAACATATCACTGTCTACATATAATTGGTCAGCAAGTCATAAATTGCAGTAGCTTTATTTTAATCCATATATGCACCATGTTTGTCAAATGGAACACGAATATTGAATTGGAAAGACTATTTTCCGAATCATGAATCAAATCGTGAATTGTAAGATTCATGATCACTAACATAAAATAGTATAACAATATTTCCATGTAAAGAAACATAAAAAAACAATGCTCTCATGTAACATCCTCCTTTGTTTTCTTAGTCTTAGGAGAAACATAATGTAACTATGTGAATTGTGAAGTTTTAATTTCAGAAGAATGGAAATAGAACACTGGAATAATCAAACATGATGCATATAGAGTGAAGGAGTAACTGTGAAACCTATTTAAATGGACAAAAATAGAACAATAGAACAACCAAATAAGGTGTGTATAGAGTGAGTGAGTGAGTGTGTGATATCACTATTTTAAAAGAATGAAAATTAAGCAATGAATAGTAAATTACGGTTCATTTACTAACACCTCTTAGTTAGTTCAATTAACAATTTAAGTATCTTTGACCATTCAATTTCTCGTGAATTGGAAGAAAAAAGTTCAAAAACAAAAGAAAATTAATGAATCATTGAATCGCTGAATAGTATGAATCGTATTCAAATCATACATACATTGTAAGATTCATACTCATTTTAGATACACTGCATGATAATCACTAGTCTGTAAATCGTCTAAAATCACGAGATTCGAATCATGAATCGTAAGATTCTAACTGCTATGATATACACCTGTAGGCAATACTGCATTATGAGGAGATGGACCAGAGACAACGAAAATGTGCAGGTGTGCACTCTAAGAAATTGAACTATAAAAATGAAATAGAAGATCACTAGGAACATTTAGAATCAGAATAACCAAGTGTGGAATTAATTCGAAGAGATATTAGCTACTACACTCAAAACGATTGGCTCAAACTCAGCAAACAAGAGCTTCTGATAGACATGAAAACTCGTGAAGTATAAAATTCAAAACCCAAAAATTTCTGCTTCACCAAATAGTAGGAGGAGGAAAATAGCAACCTGCTGACAGAAAATAAGTGAGGAGACGCCTGACTGAATGAACTTTGGTTTATTACATTGACACAAACATGCAAAATGATCATTTCATGAACCAAATAGGAAGAAGAACAAACTTGACTCAGTATTCATCAAAATGACAATGAAATGAAACAAAGACCAGATCAACATTTCATATAGTTCAATATACACACACATCCAATCAATTCTTTTCATTTGCATGGCCATTCAAGAAATGGGTGTCAGAGTTAACCATTAGTGCTGACAAGGCAATAGATGACTGAATTGACAACATAAAAGTAAAATAAAATTTTTATACATTGCTAGTGCATCAAAACCAAATCCTATTGCACTTATAACGATTTAAGGTCAACCCCCATTGTAAGTTAACAACAAAGAGATAAAAAACAAATGCACAAACAATAAAAACAAGGTTGAGACATTACCTGTCCTGGATTCGTACCATCAAGCTCCTTGAGTGTAGGCCTGTACTCATGCATAACCCAATTGGTCCTCTTCCCTTTTGGAGCTCGGCCAGTGTAGAAAACAAGAGTCTTCTTCATTCCAATCAAGGTGGAGCCAGACTTAATCTTCCTATCCTTGCCGGTTGCCTTCCAATACCCATGAGCGGTTGCTCGGTTCAGCCGGTGCCCGTTCGGATACTTCCGGTCCTGTGGACAGAAGAAAAACCACTCTGGATCCTTGGTCCGCACCACTGACAAATCTACAAACAAAACCAAACACAAAAGCCCCCAAACCTCAACCCAAGGAACAACAAAATTTCAGCAAAAATTGAATATCACATACATAATCATCCAAATTCATGTGTGTGCTTCTACACCATTTATCCTGACATATCTTGATTCAGAAAACTTTTTTCTTCTTGAATTAAAATTTAAGGCGAAGTCAAACCAAGTCACATCTAAGCAAATTCAGCATTATACAGGCTTGATCACATGATTCATGAACCAGAAACCAAGTCATCATGCTCAATCAAAACAAATTCCAACAACACAACCACATAAAACCCAGAATTTCCAAAACAAAAAAAAAATCAGTAAAGTCAAATAAAAAAAAAACTGTTATTTCTTCTTTTTAAAAAAAAAAGACTACAGCTTTCTCAATTGTTGAAACGAGACTGAAAATCGAAGTGAAATTACAAAAGAGAAGAAGCAAGAGGAGAGGAAAAAACACACACACACACACACACACACAAAATACCAGGCAAATCCCAAGGCTCCCATTTGCAAACATCAATTTCGCGAATGACCCAAACTTCATCGCCATTCCCGTTGATCTTCTGCCGCAGGTAGAAGTCGATCAGCTCCTCGTCCGTCGGCCGGAAACGGAACCCCAACGGCAGCGAGTTCAGTGACAGAACCGGCACGGCGTCAACCACCACTGGCTGCTGCTGGTCCAACTCAACCGCACCCATGATAACGGCGTTTTGTCTGTGCGAGAGAGAGAGAGAGAGAGAGAGAGGTGGAAAAAGAAAAGAAAAGAAAGGAAGAGAGTTTGACGAAGCTATATGGATTGTTTTTACAATAAGGAGGAGTTGAACAACTCGGAATCAGAGGATTCTGAGAATTTTCTGAGAATTTCGGCTCTTTTTTTTTTGTTTGTCAGAAGAAGCTGCTGATGAGAAGGTGTGATTAAATAAAAAGAGATGAGGAGAGAAAAAAAAGACACGAGCAAGCACGAAAGAATAGAGAGAGAGAGAGCGCTAGTGAGAGAAAGAGAGAGGCATTTGGCGCAGGCTACACAGAGAGTGTTGTGTTACGCTTCGAGTGTATTATTAACGTAAGAGAACGATTGGTGAGAAGCGCGTTAAAAATTAATTCCCTCGTATATACGCGGCGGGACTATTGTCTGGCCTCGGTTTTCCAGTAAACTACGATGATGCCAGTGCATGCATCTCGGGCTGATGTTTCAATCGTGAGGGGCGGAGAAAGTGTGGTGAATTTAATTTTTAATACAGTGTTAAAAAGTTTTATGAGAAAAATTGCACACAATTGAGTTGGAATTTAATTTTGATATATTTAAAATTAAATATTATTACTTAAAGATTTTTATTTGTGTTTATTTATTATTTGTGTTTAAACTTTTAATAATTATTTATTAATTTAATAAAATATAAAATTAAATATTTTATAATACTCTTTTATTTTAAATATTTGAATATTTTTAACTTGTATTTTTCATCATATACTATATAAAAATATAAAATTATATTAAAATATTTATTTTTATTAGTTATTTAAATTTAATAGGGTGAAGTACAATTTAACCAACCTCAAGGATGGTTCATACTATTTATCCTCAATTCTTTTATGAATTCCAACTCTGAATTTATTTCCCTAATGATACGTGAAATGTTATATTAAAAAAGCCATTTCTATATTTTTTATATTATTGGACCATATTATATAAATGGATTCTCTTCTATCAAACGCGTTGAAAATTAAAATAAGATTATTTTATGTATAAATTTCCATGACCTGATCGTTACAACTGATTTCTTGCTTTTTTAATTTATTATTTTATTAATATAACGATGGAAATTGTGCGCATATGTCCAATTTAAGAATGAGAAGATAATCTTCCTTGTAAAAAAAGAAAAAACCTCCTTTAAAAAGAGAGGGCAATAGAAGGGTAAAATTGGTATGGCACATGGGGAACAGAATTGGCGAATGGTATTTCGACACGCGGAACTAATCTGGGCCCTTCATATGACTTGGCGAGTAAGGAAACCTTATCAGTGTGAAATGGGGCCAAGGAGCTCAAAATATTTAGCGCAAAACGACAAAAGTTTAAAAAATTGCACGACAAAAGTTTATAAAATTGCACCATGGATAAACGACAAAATGTCCACGAACAGCCACCTTTGGCTTCTCTCGGAATTAGGGCATGTTCAGTTTTAAATTTTTATATTTTATTTTTAGTTTTTTTATTTTTAAAATTTTATGAAAGAAATACTGAAAATTAGAATTTACAGTTTTCAGAATTTTTAATATTTCCTTCATAAAATTGAATAACTAAAAATAAAAACTTGGAAACTAAAAGCATTAATTTCTTTCATTTTTCTACTTATTTTATTAGTAAATATATTATATATTGTGTTTTAGATTTTGTTTTTATTGTGGGGACATGGTTCTATAATCCTCCCAAATGTGGCAGTGGTGATGTATAATATAGGGCTCAATAAAGGCTAAAGTGATTAATGCATGTGCAACATTAGTCCAACACATTTGTGGCTGTTTCAAGTTTAGGATTCTGTTCACATTGAGTTAAATTTATGACATTGATGTTCTTCTAAGAATAAGAATTTATCTTTCTTTTTGGTACATGAATAAGAATTCTATCTTTGGGAATTACTAGACTTGCTGTTTTTAAAAATGTTTATTGCTAAACAAAATAAATAATAAATAAAATAGTATGCATATCTTTTGGTGATTTTTTTTTAAGTAAACTCCCAATTTAGTCCCATGAAAATAATATTAGAGAAATTAGTCCTTAAAAAAAAATTCTTCTTAGTCCCTCATAATTAAAATTGGACAAATTAATTCCTAATGATTTATAAAACTAGGTCAAATTAGTTTTTCATAGAAATATAAATTGGATAAATAAGTCCATCAAAATATTGAGAATGAACTAATTTATCCAATTTTTTAAATCATAAAAGATTAAGAAGAGTATTGCCTTTCTTCATAAACTAATTTGTACAACATTATTTTTATTGAAGACCAAATCTAGGGTTTATTTATTTATCTTTTTTTTCATAATTGTGGTAAGAGACTAAGAGCAATGCAATTTTTTCCCCATTAATTTGGCCATTGGTATTAGAAGTCTCAGTATGTTTAGACTCGAGTCAAACTTTGGAAGGTTTCTAATGCTCCCTCTATTCACAAATAAGTGTTCATTTTAAAAACTTATTCTTTATATAAATAAGTATCCACTTTCCAAATTAAAGTAAAATTAATTAACTTTTTTCAACTATACCCCTATTAATAGAGGAGAGAAAGAAGTGGAGGGGAAAGAGTAATTAAGAAATAGAAAAAAATAGTGAGGACAATTTTGTAACACATATTTAAATTATCTTAACATCAATATTGTGTCAATCAATTTCTTAATCCATATATATAAATATTTATAAGTGGACATTTATCTGTGAACGGAGGAGATTTTTTTATGACCTAATGAAAAAAATTATGACTTTCATCTCTATTAATTATTCACAGCTGCATGATTTGGACATTGTGCCAATTGGATCAGAAAACTACTAACTTGGTTTAGTTTGAGTTTTGAATTAGAATTCTTCCTTTGAATTTAAAAAAATCGGTGGACTAAGAAGACCAATTAACTCGGGTTGATTCTTTTTCTTATTATTTAAAAATTTTAAAAAAAATAAACATGCATTTTTGTCTTTTACTCTTTAAAGATTCATATAGTGTCAATTTAGTCATTGAAATATTTGTTACATCAAATAAATCCAGAAACTTAAAAGATCAAATGAGAGATTACGTTAATTTTTGAAAGTTTTTTACATTAAATAGAGATCCTTGAAAATTAAAATATGATATTACTTATTTGATGTCAAACAAACAACTTTTAGAGTAGCGAAAAAAAAAACTTTTACTGACGTGTTGATGTGAAAAAAATTTTAAGAATTAATGTGATGTCACATATTAATTTTTAAGAAACGGTTTGATATAAAAAAAAAATTAAGAACTAAACTGATATCGCATTAATCTTTATGAACTAAAAAATCCATGTTTACTCTTAAAATAATTTAATATTTTTAAGTAATTTATCTTGTATGAAAATATTTTGTTGTTATATTCAGTATATTTCTCGTCTGCTTGTCTTATAGAATAAACAAATTTTTCTTACTTATTTAATAGAGTTTGTAGAAAGGTCTCTTTTGTCTTAATAATTGCTTAAACAATTTTTGATCGGGCGATAGTTAAGAAAAGCATTTCCCAAAGTAATTATTTTATAATTCAAACCCCTAACATTTGATGCAATAACATAGCTAGAAATCTATTAGGAGGAGGATTGAACTAAACATATATAAAACGTAAAATAAAAATAAAATTAATTGACATACAAAGGCATATACATGTAAGTATACATATACATCTATATATATGGTCAATCGATATAAACTATTTGTCACATACACATATGGACAGTTACATACCTAAAACCTTTACTTTTTTCTTTATAGAATAAAAATAATCAATTATCATTTCCAAAGTGAGTTTTACAGCAATCTCTTCTTCAGTGTAAACAGTGTAAATAATCAAGTAATTCACAAGAAAATAACTTTTCATCTTGTTTCAAATTAAAGCCTTGTTTTAATAGTTTCCATTACTAAAAAACTCTTTCACTTATTTTGTTGACACAAGAAGAGTCAAAACAAATTAATTTTACATATTAATTAAAGTATAAATATTTGATTTGCCAGCTTCCACTACTTTAGCACAATTAAGCAATAATAAACCAATTCTAAAAATTTGAAGCTTTAGGCAAATCAAGCTCATAATGCTGTAGTTTATATACCAAGAGGATTTTACTTGACCGATTTGTAAGTATATTTAGGATCTAAAGCTGTGGGAGTGACTATTGTCAACCCTATTAAAAGAAATTTTGCTTAATTATCCTAAAATACCCTTATATAAAGCATATACCAATTATATTAGATAAACTAAAAAACTAAACAAGCGAACCGCTAAATTGTAATATATTCAATCTTGCATTTAAAATTATTATATATTAATTACTAGTATATTTTGTAGATAATTATTATATACTAAAAAGTTTAAAATTAATCTAATATTTATGTTTATGTTGTTATATTAAATTAAATAAATCAATTGAAAATACTTAGAATATATCATGGTCATATAAAAATAAAAACAATACAAAATGTTTTAAATATAATTAATTATTGTTCAATAAAAACCACATAAAAGTTTTAATTTATACAATAATATATCATAGAAATTTTAATAAACTTGTGCCCGTTATAAATTCATGTTAGTGTTTTATTTTAATATTTTATAGGAAGAATCTTGAAAAAGATTAGCTGATTTATTATAATTTTTATCCTTGGTGCTTTACAATTTTTTATTGTAAGTTGCTTAAATTATTTTATTACTAGAAACCTACTAATCTTACCCGATTTCTAGCAAGAATTTTTTTCTAATTCAAGGCTCAAATTTGAGACATTTGGTTAAGGGATTAAAGGACCTTATGTAAGGTTCTGTTTTATGGATTGGCAAATTTTAACATGCTTTGTCCTACATAATTCCTGGAAACTTAAGGAGGTCACCTATCCAAAATTACTTCAAATCAACGCTTAACCATGAAGTTCTTTATGATGGCTGAAAGAAGATACATATTTGTTGGTATAAATAGTACCAATAAATTCATATAAGTTATCTTCAACTGTATAGTCTCATACCTATTTGTCTTATTCTGGTATGTAATCGATTCATTCATGTACCCCTCTCTTATAAACATGAGCCTCATTGTATTATAATATCCTCATCTGGGCATTACATGCCCACCACTTGCTTGGTTCCCGAGTTCCTGAGAAAGGTTATCATTTGTAATATGCTTATGGATTGACGTGAAAAATCAACAAAAGTCTTTTCAACATGTTTTGTCCTCACTCACACGCTTCCTGAAAACTTCCAGCATCCCAAAATTGCTCCAAGTCAAACACACTTAATCGTGGAGTTATTTAGTTAAAAAAGAAGATGCATCTTCGTTGGCATAGGTAGCACCAATCAATTCATATAAGTCATCCTCAATTATAATCTTATACTTATCCAGACTTAAGATTCATTTTGGTGTGTAATCGGTTTATTCGTGTACATTAGAAGCCTTCCTTATTAGTTAAATTAATTTGTAATTGTATATTATGATAAAAAGCCGTACAATGCACGTGCTATAGTTATTAATATTGTTAAGTCATGATAATTTAAGTAATTTTTATTAAATTATAATTAATTAAAGTATAAAATTTTATATTATTTTATATTTTATTTTTATATGACCATGATATATTCTAAGTATTTTTAATTAATCTATTCAATATAACAACATAGACACAAATATTTAAGTATGATATGCGCTTGTAATTTCAAATTACAACGAACTTTATATAAATATTTTTTAAATTTCTGTAAATATCCGTCTCTACTTTTAACAAAAAAAAAATTCTTACTTTCTTTTTAAGTGCCGTATGGATTTATTATGCGCCATTTGGCAGGAGTTTGCAATAACATTTATAGACGGATATGCTAACTTTTATTAAATTTTTTTTCCAATTTTTCATTTTTATTGTAATACAAATAGGAAAAATTTGTTTCTAACATCCGTCCGCGTTCCAAGTTTCAGTAGTGTTTGAAGCGAATCTCACTCCTGGAAAATTGCTCACAACTACTAGGAGAAATTGGAAGTTATTTAAACTGCTGTATCTATAAGGGAAAGAGGATAAGAAGGGTGAGTCATTGGATTTAGTCAAACACCACTCATAGCCCATATAGGACAACAAGTTGATTTAAAAACAAATATTACACACATTTTTTAACACATATTTAAGGACTGAAATGCATATTTACTCTTATATTTATTTAAAAACAAGTATCATCACATCTTTTAACAATAATTACTTTAGAAGTATTTTTATGGTATATCACATTAAGTTGTGTATTGAATGAGATATCATGGTTATGACTCAATAGGTCAATTTCTTAAAAATAATTTTATGTTTACAACAAACATTTAAGAAAAAAGTTTGAACTATGTAAATATAATCAAATATAAATGTGAATTTGGTTTTTTGCCATCATAGATCACCAAAAATATAAATTTTAGGAATAATGTTATTATTGACTAATCTAATATTAAGAGACAAAATTATGATTACTTTATTTAAATGTGTTTATTTTAAAGATTTCTTTCTTATTAATTTTAAAATGTATAGAAAATGATATTATACATTACAATTAAGGGTGTTTTATCAATAAATACAAAAAATATTATATCAGAAAAAAAAATTTAACACACACCTTATCATAATATTAAATTAGTATACTTGAAGTTCATACCATGAAAATTTAGGCAAAAATTGTAGATTAAAGTTACTATTAAGAGTGATTTATCATACACATTTTGTATTTTAATATAAAAATATAAAAGTATAAAATATCATTATAAAAATAATTGATAATTTTTTGGTAACAAAATTATTGATATTTAAAATCAAATCAATTTCACTTAAGTCATATTAATGATTTAAAAAATAAAGAAAGCCTATACAAAAAAAGAAAGAAAGCAAATACCATGTAAGGATATTCATAACATGGCCCCAGCCTGGACCGTCAATCAAATCAATACCATTCAAATTGTATCAAGGATTTAAAAAATAAAGGAACCGCATACCCAAAAAAAAAGAAGCAAATGCCATATGGAGATATTCATAATTTGATTTGGCCACCAACCTAACTTGACCCAAGCTTTTTGGGTTTAATCTAAAGTTTGATTTTATACATTTTTAAGGTTGATTTTGGGTCATATTTTGGTACAGGACTTAAAAGTCAAATAATTTTTTTTATAATAATTAGTAAAAAGTTATAAGATTTTATAATTTAATTAATATATTTTACATTTTGAAAATACATTTCAAAATATATCTTAAATTTTATTTATTATTTGTAAAATTTTATAAATTTATTATATATAATCTCTAAATGTTCATATATCATTTGAAAGTGGGGTTAACTAGGTCACTCATCAAGTTCGAGTTTAAGTTCAAAAGATTGATTCGGTCTATAAATTGGGTCGAGTCTAATTTTGATTTAATTTGGCTCTTTTCTTCTATATACCCCAAATGCAATGTATTTAGAAGTAAAATTATTATTTTTTATTTTTAAAAAATGAAACACAATATTATTATTTTTTTAATTATTTCAAGCACTCAGAATGAAGGTGGTTTGTTTCAAATTAGAAGAAAATGACTATGAAGATTTTTTTAATATTTTTTAAAAATTATCTAAATACACAAAAAAAAAAATTTTGAAAAAAAAAATGATTTTTCTTCAAAAAATCCCTTTCAATGCCCCGAAGGTCAGTTCTAGCCAAAAACCCTTTGCAGTTTTCCATTATCCTGTCCTTTCTTTCTCACTGCTCAGTGACTCAGAGCAGAAGCCGAACCAACGAACAACTGAAACTTCAACGCAACACAGCCTCTTCTCTCTCTCATCCATCCATATTGTGAAATTCCCAATTTTTGAGCTTGGTGGATTCTGTTGATTAGCGTGGCCGATGTTGTGTGAGCTTTCTTCTTTTGCTTTTGTGGATTTGAGCATTGGCATGACATTATCCCTTTTTTTTCAAAAAAAAATAAAATTATTGTTTCAGGTTCATTCTGATAGTGTTTTTTTCCCCTTCTTTTTGGGTTGCTAGGTAGTTGTATTTGTGCCTGATATAATGTGACTATGTGAGTTTGAAGTAGCTTTTTTGACAAATTAAATGTGGGTTATTCTTGTGTTGAGGGTATATGTAATGAACCTCTAAAAAAGAGAACTAAGTTAACCGTGTAGGCTGTAGTTGATAGATTGAAACTGATATAGCGATTATGAGCATAAGTGACAGAAAGAAACATTATAGTAGTTTTCTATTAAGTTCCAACTAGCCACTTGAGAAAGTGAAAACACGTAAAAGTCGGCGGCAATGTATTCTAACTAACCATTAAATCTTTCTGAAGGATTTAATCATTTTTAGTTTATTTGAATCCATCTCTTGCCTGATGTTCATGGGTGGGCCTGCAATGCTGGGGACTGGTTAATCTTATAATGCAATACCTGCTCCTAATGGGGTAGGCCAACCCATTTGACTGTTGTTTGTGCATCATAATGTTTAATGGGTTCAATGATTCAATTCAAAATATTGAGCTTTCGTTGTACTTTGTTTTTTTGTTGGTATTTACCTTTTTTGCATTTGCTAAGAGTTTGTAAATTGTTTACTGTTTTGAATTAAACGCTTGTTACCTTCCTGTTTCTGCAGATTCAATGGCACTAAAGATTGACCCTTTGAAAATATGGAAGTAATGAACTTTTCTGGTGGAATTACAAAACCCGGTTATTTGTTTGCTCAAACAAAAATGTCTATTCTAGCATTTGGTCATTCTATGTTGAGTGCTACATTGGCTCTTCGGTTGCCATGCAACCGTGTGAGGAGGATGGGGTTGGTTACAAAGCTTCAATATTCTGTTGCTGATGGGACATTGGCTTCTAGTTTTGTGGATTCGCCGGCATCCAAACCGGAGTCTGGTCCAGTGAGTAGGAGGCGGGGAGGAGGCTCATCGTTATATATTCGTCCTAGTTTATCAGTAATGAAGAAGGATAGGGTGGAGATGCGTGAAAAGGTTTATGAATTCTTGCGAGGAATTGGCATTGTCCCTGACGAGCTTGATGGTCTTGAACTTCCTGTGACAGTTGAGGTTATGAGGGAACGCATAGATTTTCTTCACAGTGTGGGGCTTACAATCGAAGACATTAACAACTATCCACTTGTTCTTGGCTGCAGCGTCAAGAAGAATATGATTCCTGTGCTTGATTACCTTGGTAAATTGGGAGTCAGGAAATCCACATTCACTCAGTTTTTGCAGAGATACCCACAAGTGCTCCATGCTAGTGTTGTTGTGGATCTTGTACCGGTGGTCAAGTATCTTCAGGGGATGGATATAAAGCCCAACGATATTCCTCGTGTTCTTGAGAGGTACCCTGAAGTGTTAGGATTTAAACTTGAGGGAACCATGAGCACGTCAATTGCTTATTTGGTTGGAATTGGTGTATCAAGAAGAGAAATTGGAGGAGTCTTAACTAGATACCCTGAGATTTTGGGGATGCGAGTTGGTAGAATCATCAAGCCTTTTGTGGAGTTTCTGGAAAGCTTGGGAATTCCAAGGTTAGCTATTGCTAGATTGATACAGAAAAAACCTTATATTCTTGGATTTGGGCTGGATGAGAAGGTGAGGCCAAATGTGAAATCCCTTGAAGAGTTTAATGTTAGGCGAACATCACTTCCCTCTGTAATCGCTCAGTATCCTGACATCATTGGAACTGACTTAAAGCCAAAGCTTCTCAATCAGAGAAGCTTACTTAACTCTGTACTTGATGTGGATCCTGAGGATTTTGGCAGAGTTGTTGAGAAGATGCCGCAGGTAGTTAGCCTCAGTAGTGAACCTATGCTGAAGCATGTTGATTTTCTTAAGGATTGTGGATTTTCCTTGGAGCAGATGAGGAAGATGATTGTTGGATGCCCTCAACTACTTGCTTTGAACATTGACATCATGAAACTTAGCTTTGATTACTTCCAAATGGAGATGAAGAGGCCTTTGGAAGACTTGGTTATTTTCCCAGCATTCTTCACATATGGTCTGGAGTCAACTGTAAAACCTAGGCATAAGGTGGTTGCTAAGAAAGGATTAAAATGTTCTCTTGCATGGATGCTTAATTGCTCTGATGAGAAATTTGAGCAACGAATGGAGTATGACACTATAGACATGGAAGAGATGGAAATGGAACCATCATTTGACATGAATTCATTGATGCAACCAAGGAATGATGAATCAGATTCTGATTATGAAGACAGTGGTGATGATGATGATTAGAGATGATGCCATTTCTTCAAAAACTAGCTACCTGGGAGAATTTTGTTTTTCTCTTGGATGACACTGATTGCTAAGGGGATCATTGCTATGCTATTGAAAAGGATGTGAAACATTTTGCAAGTGTTTGCATCCTATATGCTTGCATTTAATATGGTGTTGAGTTTAGTACTTTAATGCTTTGAGATTCTACCTCCTGTTTGATTCTATACACTACACTTATTTTGTTTTTTGGATATAGGGTTACATTTATTAAGATGAATAGAAATTGTGCGGAATATCCTCTATAATACTCCTAATACTAAAATTATTTGAAATTGTGAATGAGAAGTTGACTCAATGAATAATTATAATCCTTATATTGAAATGGAGAACCACTATATTTTTACTCTCTATCTCTCCTCAAACTTCCATTCTTCTTTATTTATTTATTTTATTCTCTTTCTATTATCTACATGTTTAACTTAAAAAAGAAAAAGTTTTAGGAAAGTAAGAAGACCTTTTCGAGGTATTTGATTTGTAATGCCTAAAAAGAACGAATCTCAGTGTAATATGTATAGCACTATACCTATCTTAGCTTCTCTGCATTTGAGTCCATATATGTATACCACTATACCTTTCTGGGTTCTTTTTGTTTGAGTGCATGTATTCAACCTGGGTGAAAGACCTAGGAAAGGTATCAGCCAAGTATGTTTGCACTCACACGAGTATCTGTTGTTGACTTTAGGCATGCATATTATTCAATATCCTTTGTGTTTCTTTGCATTGTTTGTGATGTAGTCTTCAAAATTTAGTGTTTGCGTTTGAAAAATTTATTTTATTTTAGTGTATGTTTTCATGGAGTACAAGTAATTGTTTCACTTTCTTTGCTAGTGCAGCTATTCAGTTGCAATCATCACACTTACCTCCTATGTGTAGCTCATTTTCTCGTTTTCATTTTATGCTTGAATATTTATATGCATCACATTTCTTTTCTTGCTGTCCAGCTAGCCTGACATAACAAGAACCACAGTGACATGTTCAGCTCCTGGCTACCAGCTTAGGTAAATGTTCAAAGGGTGAAGGGTACTGGATGCTCATGAATAAAAGACATATTTCATGAGTTTTCTCCCCCGCTAATTTGGCTTGTTCATAGTGTTACTTTTATTTGGCAGAAAAGGCCCTGCATAGAGGTTAGCATTATCTTAGTTTTCTCTTCTGTGCTTGTGCTGTGTGTGTAAAGAAATATATCTTGTACCTATACTTTCTTCCTTGCTAGTACTAAGTGAGCCAGGAAACCCTCTTGACTAAGTTTTTTTTTTAAAGGAATATCAATGCCAATTTAATTCCATTTATATATTATATTGCAATTTTCACAATATAATAATGTGCTGTCATTGGATGCTGCTGCTGCTCCTCCTATAAGCACCATGTCATCTCATCTCACGTGCTGACCACAAAGGCAAAGACAGGAAAAGAAAAGGAAACTAGGAAAGTTACTTATCATAGAAAGGTTGAGAAGTTAAAGCTAAAGCTAAGTTGCACTACTAAATTATTGATTGCTAGTCTAAATGTCCAAAACTCAATTTCCAACCTACCTGCATAGCTTTCTTTATGCACTTTAGCCATCAGCAGCCTCATTCCACCTTTTTTCTTATATGACTGCTATGCTTAAACTAATATTGTAATGGGGTATTTCCGTACTTGAATTAGGTCCCTCGCTTTTTATCAAAGTTTTGATTTAGTTCCAAAAGTGTTTTTCATTCTATTAACATCCCTAATATTTTTAAAACATTTCAATTTTATCCTTTTGATAGAATATATCCAAATAAATTTGACATTTTATGTCTTGTTGGGATCACCTGATACTCTAAGGTGATATTTTATGTCTTATTGTTGCTTTTTAACATCATAATTTAACCTTTATTTCATCTTTTATCATTTATAATTTGGGTATATGCTTTAAAAAGGATAAAACTAAAATGTTTTGAAATCATTAGCGATGTAAATAGAAAAAAAAAAAACTAAATTGAAACCTTAATGCAAGGGATTTAATTGAAGATTTATGTAGAATACATATGGTCACAACTACTACAACACGAGGAATTTGAATTTTGGACGCATTTCTTATCATTTACTTTGCTATAATACTTATCCATTCCCAACTTGAAAAGTGAGAACTTGCCTTTGTGAATTAAGAAGTCACATTTGAAGTCGGTGCAAATGGCATTTGTCGTATATGGCCGCAGCATAATGGTAAATATCACACGATGCAACAATAATTTGATGTTGACAATGTATGTTATCATTCAGAAAACTGCAGTATCAAAAGTGACTGTGGGGATTCAAGGAACGACCATTTTATGAGATGTGTATGCTGTCATTTTGTTCAAGAGGACAGCATCGTGTTAGCTGAGAATCGCATACAATACATGTGTTTTAAACTGGTAGATTCCTACCAAAAGAGTGTAATAATTTTCTTATAACATGACAGTGTCCTTGTTATTTTGGGAAAAAAAAATGAGGCTTTTTCGAAGTGATAAATTCAAAATAAAAAAAAAGAAAATATTTACTCTTTAAACTATAAAGTATACCATTTAAATGATTTAGCGGTGGGTATATTTTTATTTTTCTCATTTTCAAGATAAGTTTAATTTATTTTTTAGGAAAAAAAGGTTCAAATCTAATTGTAGATGCTTGTCAAATAAAGTTAGCGTGGTTGACATTTTATTTATTGAATTAGTTTTAAGAAATCAGAGGATACAAAATTGATATAGTGAATTCATACCTGTAGTTTGGGTGGTGCCCATACCATAACCTGCTTAGAAGTGGCAATTGAATTTTGGCAACAAACAAGTAAGGGTAGTGGCACTGTCAAAATAAAGAGAATGACAATTATAATTCTTTTGTTTTGAGTTAGATTACTCTATTAGGGCAACGCAAATGATACTAAAGTTTGGTAAAGGACTGCAAAAGTGCCACACATTAAACATAGAGTACTTGCACTTCCTTTTCAAATCCTGTGCAATTTCAGACTAAAAAATGGTGGGGCTAAGCCTCTTTGCACTTCATTTAATTTAATTAAAAAGTAAAACAGCCAAAGAGAATCTGGCTTTATAATGCGCTTTAATAAAGGTAACTAAAGCATGGATTTTAATTTTAGGACTGATATAAGGCTGAAGCTTGATGACACAAGTAGTGGCCTAAAGATGATGTGTTCCTTTTACTTTCATTGAAGCAAGCAATTTTAGAGGGGCAGGTGAGGAAAGTGGCAACTAAAGGATTGTAGAGTTTCACTTCAATTATAATCCTTCACTAGAAGAATATAGTCTTACAACAATTCTTATCGAAGTGAAAAGAAAAATACTCACAGAAATTTCTAATCGAAGGCTAGAAAGGTCTTGAAAAATTTGAGTCCGTGCTGATTTAGTTTCAAGTTCATTGTTATTCGGTTATACTATTGTTTATAACGTTGTGTTAAATTAGTTGCTTGATTTCCATCTGGTTGCAAATTTAGACTGTCCAGCATCAATATTTTTTAAACTTCGAATAGCAAGGCTGCAAAAGACTTGATTACGTTTTTAAAGTCCTTGAAAGTATAGGTTTTTTTAATTCTTTGAAAAAAAAAATTTAGACATTATGGTACGACAAAGGCTTGCTTCAATGAATATTTTATTGAAGCACACAATTTAGAGCGGGGTAGAGGAATTGATATCAATATTTATGGTTTTTATCCCTATCGTTCTAATTTTAGATTCCCATAAATATTTTAAAATATGTATTAATTCTTACAAATATTAGAAACCAATGTTATTATCTAATATCTAAAATTACAATGATAAAAACCAAAAAAATTTCATTGAAGCAAACAATTTTAGAGTGGGGTAGAGGAATTAATATCAATATTTATGGTTTTTATCCTCGTCATTCTAATTTTAGATTACCGTAAATATTTTAAAATACGTATTAATTTTTACAAATATTAGAAATTTTATATATAAATATTTTAAGAATATTCTTTTAATCCTTATAAATATTATCATTTAAAAGTACTAACAAACAGTAGAAACCAATAATAATACTGAAAAAAGTAAGATCAAAACCATTTTTGTTGTCTAAAAAGTACTAAAAACAACATATGTTTATACAGACTAAACCATATTTAATATTGGTAGGACAAAGGCTTCATACATAGATTACTGCTTGCTGGAATAAATTTCTAGTGATATGTATTGGTTTAAATTTTCACGTAACACCTAGTTGAACTTATTTTGGGTCTTATTTGAATAAGAATTTTATACATACACACACTTATATATAAACATTCCACATTAACGTAATTATTACTATGACATGCCATCTACCCTGTAAGCTGATAAAAATGATTTCAGCCTGACTATTATTGAGATTTATGGTGAAAAATATAAAACTACAAAACTATAAAGTACAGAAATCAGATTACAGCCCATAATAAAAATTATTCAACCAGTTAAAAGGCATATAGGCAGTAAAAAAAAAAAAGTGTACATTGGCCATATTTAGCCTTTGGCTGACCAAAAAAAAGAGGGCAATAAAACCAGAAGCATTTATTGTGGAGCTCAAATTAGCTGCTGCATATCTTAGTCCCACTAAGAATGTAGCCACCGAATGCGCTCATTTGCATGGATGGGTGAGTTCTTGATGGAAGTACCTGCATACATATCATAGAAATGTTAAAGGAGATGAACAGGTATAGTTCTATTTCAAATTTTCAATCATGGCCAGCCAGCAACCATAAACAAATAAGATATGCAAGTATAGTGAATTATTTTTTCAGAAACTAATATATTACAAATCAATACTTCAAAAACTAGTGTGTGTATGATTTTTTCAGTTACAGAGATTAATGTGTTTGACATATAATCTTTAGGACTAAAGTAAATGAAAATTTTTCAAGGAGTAAAGTGCAGATTTACTCAATAAATAAACAATGACAAGGGTGCAATTGAAAGAAAATAAAAAATAAAAAAACATCATGATGAAACCAATCTCCTTATCTACTGGTGTAGTTAGCCAGTCTTAGTCTGCATTCCAGATACCCAAACCAATCTCACGATTTGAACATGAAGGTACTTTTTTTTTTCTTTTTCTCTTAAAACCAGAAACTTAAGAAATAAATGGAGCAAGCTCAGAAAAGCTGCACTTTTTGTAACCAAAGGGCTTCATAATGTGGAATTTCATAATAATGATAATGATTCACATAAACAACTTAAACCTGGTATTCGCGTAACCAAGGCTCTGATATTTGCAACCCAATGGCCATTTTTCCAAGCTGTAGATTGTGCATGCAAGTTGCAAGAGGCTGCAATTTGAAAAGTGAACAAGCAAGAGAGTTCTGTTAATAAGTGAGTGAATGAAAAGAAACATAATCTCTCTAGTTATTAGTGGCAAAGGGAAGCATTTCAACTTTAACATCCACACCACTAGTCATCCCTAAAGATTTCATTTCTACAGGCTAGAGGGATACATTACAGGATAATTAAATTGATAAACAGGTTTAATCAATGATCAAAAGGATGAAAACTGCATCTTCAAATATGCTTATGGACTCTGAACTCTTAAAGTTGCTAGCATTTGCAATCTATTTCTGAAATGTTCGTCAAGTTATAACCAAAGATAATGAGAACAAATAACATTTTATCCCCAACAATCGCAAATAATGAAGCAAAATTAAAAATTTAAGTTAAAAGATTGCATAGCACAATTCATTAAGCCTGAGAAGTGAACTAAATTACCTGAAGATATTGGTGATAAATTGCAAATGGAGCAGAATTAGCTAAAAGGGGCAAGAGATCTCGGGCCAATGTCCAAATATCCGACTCTGGTGCAGCAATAATTAGGCTGTACAAAGAAATGGAGAAGAATAGTATCCCCAAAAAAAAACACCTATATGATTCTTTGAATTGTCAGTCATATGTGTTACTTTAGATACCTTGAAAAACCATTTTCCTTCCACAAGTCAACGGTTTTTTGTTGGGCCTTTTCTCCAGCCTTTGTAGCTTTGCAAACTCTTATAGCAGGAATGTTGTCATTCTCAGTATTCTCAGCGCCAAGATCAGAAATTCCATCTTCTGATGAATGACTGATTTCCTCCATGCTGACTGAGGCACACATTTGATCCTGCACACACCATATCTCCAGATGAAGTGTGCAAATATCAAGAAAGAACTAATCAGGAGATCAAGGAAGTGCTACTTACATTTGATTGGCTTTCCACATTGCGGACATCATTCACATCAACACGTTGCACAATTTGTTCAAGCGATTCTTCGATGACAACAAATCAGAAATTGGACACGTACGATTCTGCCACAACCACAAGTAAAAGATTATAGTAATGGCAGAAGCAAGAATTCATACCTAGAAAGACACATTCATATGAGCCACCAGATGTGGCTGTAAACAAATGCTTTTGAAGTCATTTTATTTGATTCTTAGATAGTAACATCAATTTTATAAGGAGAACAAGCATATAACAACAAAAGAGTATTTCTATTAATTTAACACAGTTACATCGGAAGAAACTTTCATAAACTCTTCCCTATCTTTTTCCTGGGATTCATAAGTTAGTTTTATTTGAGGGAGGAAAAAGTGTTATCCATGACAATTCATTTAGATTGAAAAAAAAAATCTAATTGCATTAATAATGACAAAAATATCCAAAATAGTCAACGACCATACAAAATGATCTGAGAAATCAAAGCTTGAAAATTATCAAAAAAATGTCTCCCAATGTAGTCTATGAATTGCCCCATCAAGAAGAGTGATAAAGAAGTTTTGATGATTTTAACTGAAAAAATTGCAAGTAAAACACATCATCTCACCTCTTGCAGATTTCTTCACTGAAGTTAAATATCCTCACAATATCCATGGAATAAGGAGCCTGCCCAAGATATGAGTTGCATACAAAACCTGTACCTGTATAATAGAAATTGTTAAGACCTGGAAACAAATATATTAGCAATGAAGGGCCATTTCCATTATATCATCATTGTTGTGATGATTCACTGCTTATTAAACTTTATGAAAAATAATGAAAATAAATCAGTAATATCTAAGTGGTCAACTTAGTTTGAATTTATATTATACCTCCTAAACGTTCTGCCACAGCACCAGTAAGAAGGCCACCAACCATATCAACTACAAGGATGTCAGAATTTGAAGAAACATTCGCCATGGAAAGTAGAAGAGACAATGTATCCACCCGCAAGAATCTAAATCATCAATAGCTAGTTAGAAACTCTTAGAATTGAATGGGTCTAACTCAACCCCAAATGCTAGCTCATGATGGGAGGATTGTCCAAGTTCTTATAAAGGCTATCTAGTCCATATCCTTAACGAATGTGGGGCTCTAACAGAAACAATGTCAAGGATATGAACTTCATCTAGAGAGAATGAATATGACAACTAAGTTCTGTAAACAGCCAATACACTCCAAAAGTGTAGCTCAACTCTAATAGAAATTAGATGCAAATGGTAAACATGCAAAAAAAAAAAAAACAGCATTCTTGAGCATAAGATAAAAACCTCACCCAATTTTAGATGGATACTTCTTAAAATAGGCCTCACATATGCTGAAAAAACAAATAGTGACAACCATAAGTCCTTGAGTAGAAACTCAAATTATCATTAAAGCTGAAACAGTATACATATATAAAGATACTTAAGATGAAACATATGCCGCAAATAGCTTAATAAACATTCTATGACATAAGTTGGGTTACATTTTACTTACTGATAGGCAACAATATATGGATAGATAATTTTAGACAGTATTGAGTTTTCTTGATACTTTGAAGAATTTTCTTTCCAAGGCTCAAAGAGCATGGTATATCTGCTATGTTATTCTTATATTGTTTATTGAATCATAATAATGCGATTGTCAAATTGGTTGTAGTGCAAAGCCAAAATGCATAATAGCAAGCAGAGACAGATAATGTTATTAATATCATTTACAATCAGGAGGACAGAACCCACATGCTCCAAAAATATTCAAGATCTTTCAGTAACATCTTGATATTTCAGGGCAAATTTATTGGTTCCAAAGTGTAAAGGAAAGCGCACAGTTATGAATATGTCAAATAACATTAATAATAATGATGATGATGATTTTAAAACAAGACTGAAAAATTAATTCAGTTCACCTTCGAGCAACAGGACGCCTCATAAGTACTTTTGGTGCATATTTCTTCTGCTTCTTTCGTCTATATTTCTCCTGCACAAAATGCATCATGCATGAGATTCAGTTCATTCCTAAAATAAATTGTGTAACCCCTTTTATGCTTCAAGTCTTCAACATACCTGTGAGAAAGCTGTTTTCCTTTCAAATGTTGCACTATTGGCAATGAGAGCTTCAATTATCTCATTACCTCCTGCTCCCTGCCTGCACAAAAAGATACAGGATATTTTTCACAATCTAATCTCATAAGCAGGGTAATGAAACGATAACTTGACATTTTATTTCATAAAAGCAAGTGCATGCTTGGTATCAGCTTAAGTTTTGGAAATAATCCTTTTTTTTTCCAGAAGTTGTCTAAGAAAACTTTTGACCCAAAATAAGCTTATCCAAACACACCTTTAAGTTATGGATTGTAAAATTCCTATGAACAAAGAATGGTTATGGTACTAAAACTGTATTAGCATTACTATAAGACACAAAAATCAAGGCTATAGATCCAAAGCATCCAAAAACGGAAAGTATATTTCTTACTGTTCCATTTTGTTGAATACCCAAAAACCAATATTAAAAACTAGAATCCAAGCAAAAGGAAGTTGCTCCTACCTTTGCATAGCTTCTATATCTTCACCAGTGAGGCTTTGTGCTGTGTTATTGTCAACCAATTCACGATTGTCCTTCAAATCAACATTTAATTGACTGTCCCTTACCTCTTCAGTGTTATCATTACCTTCAATTGCAAATAGAGAGGTAACTAAGTGACTAACACACAAGTAACACAATAGAACAAAAAGAAATGAAATTTTAAAAATAATTAAAAAAAATTGCAAAACTGTTAGAAAAGGAAAGGTTTCACCAAACCACCAAAAAAGAAAACCACACATATGCTCCATACACCGATACACATATGTTCATCCATAACCATGACATTGCATCGCAGACATACATATACACTCTGGAAACACATGTATATTATGTATGAGTGAATGAGAACATGCCTTGAGGTTGGGATGAAGGGATAAAGGGAGAGAGGCAAGGGCCTAGGGGTCCAGAGTCAAGCTGAAAGACAGAACCGAAGGGAGAACCAATCAAGGGTTGCAGAGAGCAGTTCTTATTCCCAATCTTCAATTTCCTGCAAATCATTCATCACATCAAATTGTAGATATATTTATATTAATAAAATAATTGAATTAAAGATAATAATAAGAATAAGAAGAAAATCAAAATAAGAGAACAGACGCAGCGGGGAGAGGCGAGCGAAGACGAGACGGTCTCCATCGTTGATGTCAAGCAACACGCTGCATCCTTCCCACGTTACTCGACTGCTGTTACTGTTATTGTAACTGCTGCTGCCATTCATCTCAGAAGACATGATCTTCTTGCTATTATCTATAGATAGATTAGAAAATTAAGTGAGAATCCAGAGAGAGATAGTGAGAGGAGAGATTTGGAGTATGTGTATGAGTGTATGATTGAGGCAGTTTCACTATATTCGCTCTGACTGACTCAGTTATGAATCTACCCTCTACTTATTTCTGCTCACTTATGAAGATGACATTCATATGACTATGAATATGTTGCCTGTGACTATCATAAACCCTCCCTTGGTCCACCTCTATCCTCTAAATTGTTCGCAATTTATGTGGCCTCTATTTTTGTTAAGTAGGGGTGGAAAAGGCCCGATCAAGCCAGGCTTTCCCCTTAATAGGCCAATTTGTACTACAGGTAATGGTTAAGGCATGGGTCACTTTGCCTTGGTCAGTTTGAAGGAGCCAAATGCAAGCTGTCTTTATTAACAGGCCTCAAAATAGGCCCAGGCCCAAAAATATACCTAAAATGGCCACTAAGCAATTATATACATGTTCATAGTGACAAAATCAAAATATAACCAGTATCTACATGATAATAACTCAATCCAAATTATTCAAAACGCTGATTTAATAGGATAACAATAAGGGCACCAAATTATCCAAAACTATACTCAGTGTCCAAACTATCAAAAATACTATTTTACCAAGATATATAACACCAAATACAAAAAAGTGTAGCCAATCTCTCCAGACAAAGCATCAAATGACCCAAGAAGCTAAATGACTCGCTCTTGCCACAAAAGCATTCAGACCCTACAAGCAATATGATATCAAAAAGGTGAAAAATCAGCATCCTTTCAAGTTCAAGCACTCACTGTCAATGTCTCACAAATATCCGGGTACACCTCCAAAACCTTTTCAAAGTTTGAAGGTGCACTTCTAAAACCTCTCAACTTTATTTGCACTAGTGACTAGGCCCAAACCGGGTATCAACATAAAAAAAAACTTAAAAAATAAAACAGCGAATTAGATGAACAATACTAATAATAAACATATGAAAATAAGGCAACAGACCAAGTCAAATCACAAGACCCAAATATGGTTGCACTTTTAAGAACACATTAAACATCTGCTATTGCTGTAAATAGCAATGATACGGCTACAGGATCTAGCTAGAAAAAATTTCACTGTCAGAAGTTAACCGAATTCTGACGACCCCAGCTCAAAGAAAAGTGTCAAAACAAAGCCAGTATTTGAAATACAACAATCATATATATATATAGGTCTACACGCTCGGATCACTTTATCAATTACATTTTTGTACACTTACAGCCTTGTCAATAACAAAATAAAAAAATCCATCCGATATTTTCTATAGCATAACACAGTGAAAATACATTAGTTGTTATCTTACATACAATGGCATTGCAATATTGATGTCATTATTCTATGAAGCAAAAAGGACGTGGTGAGCCATCAACACGTGTTCAAATTCAAAACCATAAAAGCCTAGGAATTAACATGAAGGGACAAGATGGCAAACACATCACAGACAAGGGGGGTTGTGGCTACTTACACTGTTCGACGACGACGATGAACCAGCGACGGCGGCGGCGGCAAGCTGGCGGTACGGCGTCCGGCGTGGAGGCGTGGGCGAGGTGGTTGCGTAGCGGCGGGTGTACCGTTGAGCAATGAGCCCTGAGAGCACTGAGGCTATTGCAACAGCTGAAAGCTGCCTGATAGGATGGGGGAATGACTGAGAAAGGAGGGCAGGTGGCAGCGGCTAGATGAAAATTGAGAGCAGTAGTAGGGTTTTAAATTGAATTGAATTTTAAATTAAGTGAATGATTATGCTTTTTATTCACTGTAGTTTATGTTTATCATCCGATATCGGATCCGACCCATTCCATGTATCCGTCTCAACTCGAATCTTATTAAGTTGGGCCGTCTCAATTTGACCAATATATATATTTTCGGGTTGGATTGGTCAACAAGATTGATATCAATAATTTTTAGAATCATGCCTTTTTGTAATGATTTGTAGAGTTATATTATTTATCCTTATAGGGTATGAGCATATCTAAACTTATCTTAATTATCATTGGATAAGTGTCAGATTCAAATAGGTTAATCTAATTCAATGATGGATGAGATGTAAGTGACAAGTGTCACATTATGAGTACAAATAATATTTTTCTAATTTGTAATGAGATTTTACACTTCAATTAATATATTTTAGATAACTTTTTATTATTTTTATGAGTTTAGTTTCTACACATCGCAGTGTAAAAAAGTAAGTTTTACACTAATTCAATCAAACAACTCAATTTGCATGACTTTTCAAGTAGTGAGTAAGATTTAACCACTTTTATTGATGTGGCAATATATGATTGAATGACAGGTATAAAAAAGTTTTATATTAGTGTATAGAAATAAACTCTATTTTTATATTGATATAGTTTGTTTTGAAATATATATTGTAAAATATCTTTTGAATTTTTTTCTTACTTGCAAAATATGTTTTCAAATCTCTAAATATTATTTGAAAGTCGAGTTGACTGGAATAGACTTAGTTATTAGTCATGTATTAGGGTTGGGTCAACAGAAATGACCCGACCTAAAAGTTAGGTTGGGTTTGGGTTTAGTCCACCTTAGTCCAATTCATTCTTTGTATACCTTTAGTATTAAGAGTGTAAAATAATTTTACGCTTTACACAATCAAATAATCATATGTTTTTATTTATAAGACTTTCTAACTAGTGGGTGATTGAGTAAATACTTTTGTTAATATGGCAGAGTATGATTGAATGTCTATTTAAAATATTTACTTAAGTCTTCAAAGAATTCTTTTTAACATTCTACTCAAGATTAAATGCATACCCTTTGAAACACGGCATAATTTCACATCAAGCACATCAATCCCATAACAAGTGAATCATACACGTTGATCTCTAAAGCATTAATTTTTAAAATGTTAGTCGTTGAAAAAGTTCTCATTTAGCATTTAGCATGTTTATCTGGCATATAGGTGAACCTCTAATGTTTGGATCCACCATAAATTCTTATTAATAATAGTTGGATGATTATCATTTTTGTTAGATGGTTTAATTCAAGTAGTTAATAAAAGCAATCTATGATGAATCCAAACATAATAGATCCAACATAAAACCTACATGTTCATCTTTAGTTGTGAAAAAATTAGCTTTTTAATACATTAATATTTTTGAGTCAATGAGTATATGTTTTCCTTATTAAGGCATTTGTTATGCATTATACTAGTAGGCCCAATTCTAAGCAGCTCAATCCTCAGATCTCACGACCTCTAATATAGGCCCTTCAACATGAGACCTTCATAATTGTTCTTCATTTCCCTCACATGCGCATATAGAAACGAAAACTCCATAGAAATAAGGAAGATAATAAATCAAAGAAAAATATTATTTGTATTCATTATTTATAGGACACTATACCAATACACTTCTATTTATCATTAAATAGGGGTATGAACCAAATAGTAGATGAGAGTATGTATTTGTAAATACAAATAACACTACTTTAAATCAAATTATCATATGATTTTTTATTTAGTCACGTATCTAAAGAGCCTCTCACCATTTAACTAAGATACACATGCTTTCCTATTTACATTAAGTATTTCGAGCACTCATGAGTTGAAATCTCTTGCAGGTACACATTTTAGTTTCGTGTTTTCTATTCCACACAAGAGACCATGTAACCCTCATTCTGGTCTCCTACTTCCAAACAATGTATAATGTAAAATCTTTTGAAACTTAAAGTATATGCCATTTAGGTGGGCTTTATGGTAAACCCTTTTATTTTTGGATCATCATGGACTCCCTATTGTTTAGTCATTAGATTAAACTATTCAACAAAAATGGGTGGATGATAATCCTATCCACTCTTGGATTATTACATGGTCCTCTATTCTAGACCATTAGATATTATTTTAATGGCTTTAAGATCTAATAATTATATAAAATAATAAAATAAGATAATAATTTTAAAGTTAAAAATAATAATTTTTAAAAGACAAAATTATCCCTTTCATTACCTCACCACCACCCACTTTCTCTCACCTCTACCAGAAAGAACCATCCTCCCAACTCTAAGAAACCACCACCGCCTTTAATCTCTTCAAGATCCTTTGACCATGATCATCCACAACCAAGACAAGATTATCGTTTTCAACATTTTTTTTACTTCCTATAAAAGTATACACGTTAAAAATTCATATAGCCATGTCCACCACTCATCCATAGATAGCAACCAGTTGAACATTCAAATGTGCAAATTAGAAAAGCCCAGTTCCAACTTCACAAAGAAGAAAATATTTTACTAACAACAAGTGCAATTTACTATCAATCAAAAGAAACATAAAAATGTATCCTTTTACAAAATTGAACTCAAAATCAATAAATCTTCCAAGACCCATGTCTTGCTACACCTTCACAATTTGAAACAAGCAAGAACCAAACCCAACAAGAAAGCCCAAAAGATCAACGTGATGGCTTTGGTGTGGAACGTATGCGACCTCACAGTTTTGTAGCGAGGCTTGGGAATTAGACGTGCCTACTTCACATGGATTGATGCTAGGAGGAGCTATCAATATGGTTAAGAGTGAACTCAGATTTGGTTTGGGCTAAGGGCTTGATAGCAGTGGAGAAAGATGGTGGAGGGCGGTGGTCCCAAGGCAAAGTCAAGATTGAAGGATGTAGAGATGGCAATGTAATGTGAAGGTGATCATGTGAAGGGATGAGTTATGCTCATGGTGGTAAGACCTAGAAAATTATCAGAAGATAATAATCTAAGAGTTATTTGGTAATTTTATAAGAAAAATAAAAGGATCATCAAATGTTTCAAAATTAGGACCAAATTATCCTTCACCCATGGATAATCATCTAGTTAATAATAAAGAGTCTATAATGGACCAAATAATTTGAGGTCTACCTTATAATTTACCTATACATTTAATCCTCTAAGAACTAAAATACAACAAACAATGATCTTTCTTACACGGTCCTTGGACCATGATGGTCCATGAAATATTGGCATCAAAGCTTGTTTTTTTTAAGTTATTGACAAGTTTGTTGAAATTACAGAACTCACCCAACCTAAAAAGAACTAAAATGATGGAATTACACCATGAACCCAATGTTGTTTTGAAATTAGCGTGGCATAATTGTTGTGTAATGGTTTTGATAAAATGCTAGTGGATATTAACAACTCTGACCACACTAATAAATGTTAAGATAAAATATTTAATTTTAAATTTTAAAATAAGTAAATTATTTATGACTTTATTTTTGGTTATTTAATATTAGAATTGTTTTAAATAGTGAAATCAATATAGTATATCATATAATGTAACATCTTATGTATTGATCATTGCTATCAATGGTGGAGTATAAAAAAATAACAATCTTATGCATTGGTCATTGGATTGGTTATTTAATATTAGAATTATTTTAAATAGTAAAATTATAGTAGTATATCATATAATGTAACATCTTATGTATTGGTCACTGCTATTGGTAGTGGGGTATACCAAAAAAAATTATGCACTAATATGTGAAACATTATATAGTATTAAAATGTTAATAAAACTTATACTATCACGGTCCGCTTGCAATGGTATGAAATTGAGCATATAATTGGAGTTTGGAAATGGAATTGAACTACTCAATGTGTAGATGATGTATCCTATGATTTTCTTCTAATTTCTTCATTCAAAACACTACACTTTGCAAGATCCATAGAGATGATGTCATCAGGAGTAGAATTGGACAATGAAGGTTTGAGAATTTTTGAGAATTTTCCGTGACTCTGGCAAGGAGCCAAGAAGCAATAACCCCTCTATTTCTTCATCAAACTTGATACCCATGGAACATAAATGGTTTGTAATTCCCTGGAAGTTATTCAAGTGATCTGTCATTGATGTTTCGTTAGTATATCTCAAGGTCAACAAGCTTTATCAAAAACACCTTATTATTCCAAGATTTTCAAGCATACAATTCTTCAAGCTTAGACTATTGAGTACGAGCATGTATCTCCCTAATAATATGGTTCAACACATTATTGTCTACCCACTGTCTAATATATCCATAGACTTGTTTATGCATCAAAATCCATTCTTCTTCAATTTTATCATTAAGTTTCTCTAGCAAAAATTGATTAATGAAAATTTTGACATAAAGCAAATCTTCCAGTGTTGCCTTCCAAACATTATAATTAGAACCCTTAAGAGAGTAACTATCATGTTGGTATTAGCTTCCATTGTTCATCACAGAGTCATAGACCAAAGAGCTTTGATGCCAATATGATGGAGCTTGGCAGTGGAAGCAAATAAACTCTTTAACAAAATGAACAATATGAAAGCATTCAAAACACAATATAATAATAGCTACAAACTCAACAAGTATGCCCCAACAAGGAAGAAAAATGGAATATCAAATTTAATGTAGGAGAAACCTCTCAATACAAGAGATCAAAAAACCCACATGATGGTAAAAGTTCCACTATCACCCAAATCAAAGGTACAAAGGGGTCTCAAAGTTATAAACACTGGTCACAAATGCACAACTCTTCCACATCAACATATTGTCACCCACAAGGACCCAAAGATGTCAACAAGATGAAAAACAACAAAGAAGAGTTCAAAACATCATCAAGAAAATAGCCTCTATTCATGAATTTTTCTATAATTTTATAGAGCTTAGATCGCTAATCACACCGTTCAAATTGTAGAACCAAGGGTGACGAATCTCCAATTAAACTTTCAACTAAATTGGACAAGATTTGACCATATCTGTCCACTTAAGATAAGGTTAATTAGATTACCAGACTTGCCAATAGATACCCTAAAATATTGGGCCAAGGCCTCACATAAAGGAGAGAACCAACAACCTAGCAGTTTCCTAACAAAAGTTAGGTGAGTTTTATGGTGGATCTCTCATTTTGGGTCCATCATAGACCCTTAATATTAGCCATTAGATCAAACTATCCAAAAAAATGGCAATCATCCAACGGCTAATAATAGGAGGTTTATGATGAATCCAAAAATTTGAGATCCACCTTATAATTTGCTCAAAACTTAACTCATAAACAATGGGTTTTATGATGGACTTCAAATATTTTCCATCATGGACCCCTATTTATTGATCATTGGATCAAGCCATCCAACAAAAATGGTATTCATCTAATAGCTAATAATGTGAGGTCATAATAGATATAAATATATGAGATCCACCTTATAATTTGCCATAACCAGCGCCCTAAAAATTTCAAAATCTTGACTTGTAAATAGCGCCATAAAAATAGTCACAAGACGTCCATTGACGTATACGCTCCAAGATACATAGAGTACATTCATTCATTAATGGTTTCTGTGCCGAGTAACACTTGAAAAACGTTGCCGATCAATTATGGCAGGCTCCCCCTGTTACATTCTTTATAATAATGTAAAAATGAGACTGTTTTTTCTGCACACGGGAGCGTTGCTATGTGGAGGAGCCACCCCATGAAAGAAGCTGCACAGAAACAAACTGGGAAGAAAAGTGCCCAACGGCGCAAGAACAGAATAAGCTTTTCAGCTGGCCTTCCCAATGATGTGGGTGGTGCATTTTCACATAGTTTTTGTGCAGTAAGCTACTCTGCCAACCCTTTTGTTGACATTAGAAAATCAATTCATGATATGATTGTCAATGTTGGGGTTCATGATTGGGATGAAATGGAGGAGTTGGTTTACTGTTATATTGCTCTCAACTCACCAGAACTTCATGATGTTATATGTCAAGCATTTGTTAGTCTATGCTGACCACTTTGTAATGAAAGGCTATGCTAAAGTAACTATATTTCTAAAGTAAGAAAGTAAAGGTCCACATGCGCTTAAATCAATAAAGTGTGCAGTAATTATAACTCACAAATTGATCTAAGCGTGGATAAATTTTTACTTTCTAATTTTAGAAATAAGCTCATTTTAGAATTTTTTTTTAAATCTTTATGAAATTTCTAGTCCTCATCACTATTGTGACTAAGAGGTCCTTTCAATAATTTTCTTTTCCAAAATTTGAATTTTAATAACTTTTTTATGAGTACAGCTTGCTTAACACTGCACTTAACCTCGTCTTTTGATTACCTTTCTCCCATTTTACTGCATAACCCCTTGCAATTATACTGTTATAAGTAGCCACAAATTCTCTAATTTCCACTTATTTTGGTAAATAAGCAGTGTAAAGTAATTAGCCTAGATGTTTAGCCCACCATTTATCTCTGTCTCCTCAGAAAGAAACCATAAGACAGAGATTAAGAGATTACTTATTTTATTTATAATTATTTGTTGAGATTTAACAGAATTATATATATATATATATATATATATATATATATATATATGAATATTACTTATATCCAGCTTTAAGGGCAAGATAACTAAAAAAAAACACTTCCCATCAAAGGTTTGACTCATTTTGTGCCAGTCTTACTTTCTATTTCTAGGACTACACTATTATTAGCTGAAGAACTTGGTACAACTACTGCTGTTGCTTGCACCCCAGCAGGCTCAGCAACAATGTTTGTTGACACTTCTCCAGCTGGTAAATTTGGTTGAGGCAGCAAGCCCCTTGTCTCCTTCTTTTTGCCCCACAGAAACGAGTACAATCCTGTTATGATCAAAACCATGCCCAAAATCCTGCAAAATTGATTTTAGATTAGTGACTTTTTTTCTGTATGCATGTGTCATAAGGAAATACCAAAGTATAGATTAATTATTAAGGAAATCTAATCTGCTGTAGCTTTAGTGTTGTTTGTTCCTGCCAGTGAAGTTGGACAAGTGGTTCCGTGATTAAGGTGGGAAATTAAAGGAAAAATTGAAAATTGGTATAATATGATAAGATGGGAATGAAAATTAATGTTCATACGTTCCAATACTTAATGGTTCACCAAATATGAGAGCTTCTGATATGGCCACAAAAACAAGAGCCAGGGGATTGAACATTGGGGGGTAAATAGGTCCTTTGATCGGAATAACCCATGATAGCAAGCAAAATGTAGCAGCTGTAGTCAGTGCTCCCTGCACAAACAAAACAGACTTGTTAATAACATTGGAGTAGTGTCCATGGTCCTGATTCAAAGTTTAATCTCAAATTTAATCATATTTGTTATTTTACAAATCTGAATAACCAAGCTACATGATTTATGACTGACTTGGATTTCAAATCCTTTAATGATTAAAAAAAAATAAAATCATTATTATTGCAAATCATAATTGATCAGAAAGAAAATTGAGAGGCATGTAACATGCATGTTATTATTGACTTTATTGTTATTATTATTATTATTATTATTATTATTATTATTATTAAATCTTTAAAATTTAAGAGTATTTGTTTTGAAGATTTAGAAAGAGAATCAGATTTTATTTTATTTTTTTAAATGTTTAAGAAAGAAAACAAGATGAATCAAGCAAATCTTTATTTTATGCATTATTTGGTCCTTTTTTGTACAAGGAAGTTACTATTACTTGATTTGGAAGTTATTATAAAAAATATGTTAAATGATAAGAAGGGTCTCACACACAACTATATAAATGAATAGTGGTGCACTCAATATCAAATTTAATAAGATTTTTAATTTAAATATCTCAATAAATGCTACAATGTGGAGGCAAGTGTTCACAATATCTTACCGAGTACACTATAGTGATAAGTTGTAGATTCCACTGTAATTTCCAAGCAGCTTTACTGGAATCTATACATACACCTATGACTGCAGATTGAATTGCTGCCATTACGCATGCTAGCATCGTTCCCCAAAACCTAAATGGAAATGCTTTAAGCAACTTGACCTGTTTAAATTGAAAATTTATAGATGTTTAAGGAGGATAATAATCACATTCAAGGGAATTCTGAACAACGAAGAGCTGGGTGAAAGAGGGGAGTGTGGTTGCTTGTAATCAAATATTTATTGCGTGTTTGCAAATAATAAAGGTTTAAAAGGTCGTTAAATATTTGATATTTTGAAAAACTTATTTATATTTTAATATAATATTAAAAGATCTTTTACTCTCGTACCTTTTTTATGTTATAAAAAGTTTTTTAGAAAATAAAAATTGTATTCCAACTTTTGTAATTTTTTTATTTATTTTGATTTTATTAAAAATTTATCCAAACATATTTAAAAACATAAAAATTATTTTTTTGAAATAATGACGTATAAACTAGTTCTTAGATGTAATAGATACTTTTTTGTAAAAAAAAGTAATTAATTCTGTCATTAAAGTGAAAAAACAATATTGTATTATTATTATTATCATCATAACTTATCATATTATTTGAATAAAATGCCAAAAAATAATAATTTTATTTGAAGAAAAAAAGTACCTCTGTTGTTTTAAATTTTAAAAGAAAATTCACTTTAGAATTTTTCTTCGTTTTTTGTTTTTTCTATGGTACACCAATGAAGAAGGAATTGGGGGGAGCATGTATGCATGTGTATACTTGCACAATAAGCCAAGCTGTGTAGCAGAAGCAGCTGCAAATCAAAAAGAAAGTGCCACGAAGCATGTTGGTCTTGTGTGCCACAACATCATAAGCCTTATCATGATGACCGCCAACATAGAATTCCTTCCCTTTGTAAAGGCTGGTGGCCAATGCTCCCCCGACACACAAAATTGCCCCCACACACTTGGCCTTACCGGGCCATGTTTTCAACCCCAGTTTCTCCATCCTGCAGTTAAATTAAATTAAACTCATTTTAACCAAATTTTTGTTTTTGATAAACAAAAGTTTACGTGGGTTCGACACTGATAATCCTATTAAGGTCAGGGGATATAGTCCTCGGATTCTTTGAGTGTTTATAGATATTTTTATTTGAATACCCATAAATAAATATCTCACAGCAGGAGTTGAATCTATGTGTTTGTGAGATATATGGGCCAATTTCTTAACCTTCCGCACCACACTCCATTTACACTCATTTTAACTAGTGCTGTTATGTAATAATGCTTGGCACATGGAACTGATGGAGGAGGTTCAATTTTTATATATAAGGCTAGTATCTCTAGGTACCTGCATATGATGGAGACAACGAAGGTGCATATTGGTATTAGGGTCAGAAAGTTGACAGAGTAAGTAGCTGAAGTGTCTCTTAGGCCATAATAGAACAGTCCCTGTGCCATGGTCATCCTGCAATTATATTGATGTCATCCCATTGTTAGAACGCCACCTGGACTAAGTCATCAGTAGCTTATATTATTATTATTATTATATAGAACGTGTGACAATTATTATTTATACATGTATTGAATTTATGGAAAAAAGTTAAAAAGTGACAGATCATGTGTGAATGTTAAGATGGGTAAACTATTTCAAATTAAATAATGCTACTACTTGCACATATAAAAAAGGCAATTCACTCGGGAAGAAAATCATCTGTTTTTAAATTATGTATTATTTTTAATGAAAATTTTTTTGGCAAGTGAAAGGGAAAAAAAATTTAAAAAAATGAAAAACTTACAATATTTATTTTTTCACAAAAAAAAATTATTAAAAAAGGATAAAATTAAACATAATTTAGAAATCGGTGTTTTTTTTTTTTCCAATCACTCTTGTGACTCCAATCACCCAATTTGATTATTAAAAATAGGAAGATAAATTACTTGAATCATATAAAGTTGTTTTTGCTATATAAATACATTTGCAGCTATATGCAATGTTCTTCCTCAAGTGGCATTTTATTTCAAATTCACGCGATGCTTGTGGGCAAGAGGGTTTAGTTTCTATCCTAGGCATTGAATGAAAGGGATAAACACAAGTGTCTGACAAATAGAACATTAATTTCTCAGCTCGATTGGTCTTGCGGTGAAGATTTCATGATTTATTAATTTCTTCTTCTATTTTTGCAGTCAGGAAAGGGCTCCCAGTACCCATCATTATCCACCCAAGAAAGAAAAAAAAAGTTCTATTACCGCCTAAAAGCAATGTTATTGGTTATTTACCGTTACTAGAAATACAAAAGTGCTTTATTTAGTTAAAAACACTTTTAAGAATTATAAATATGCAATGTTACGGCTAAACTAACTCATTAACTCTCAATTTTATTTTGGCATAACTATGTAAAAAGTGAAAAACACAAGCAATATTAGCTGGGTGTTGGAGTTAGGGGCCGAAATGGGGTCTGCTATTACAACCATGCAATTGGCATCTCATTCAATTCAGCAGTTATTGATTTTGGAATTTTGTTCAAAGTCTAAGGAGTAATTCTGGGTATTGTGGATGATTTTCAGAAGGAAGTTAGGATTCCATTGGAGATGTTTGTATTGCCTACGTATGTGCTCTCCTCACTGTTTGGTTGGTAGAGTTTTTTGAGTAATTAAAATAAATAAATAAATAAAATAATTGGTTGTATTCAACACTAAATGGACTAGGTTTAATTTGCCAAAAGAGTAGAGAGGAGAACTTTAGACGCAAATTTAAGCAGGACTCCATAAAAAATAATTATCAACAACTTTCCTTCCCAGCAAAGCCAAACCAATCACACAAGAGAAGCGCTAAATTCTTTTATTAATTAATTAGTGTACTTAAAAATTCTCTTAATTCAATATCTCACATGCATTAAATAGTGTTTAGATGTATTTGAATAGGAGAGTTTTTAAGTTGATTATTATATTAGAAGAATACAATTACACTTAACATAAAATAGCAAACCACAAATTAAAGCTCGTGTTCTTAATTTGAAGAATGTTGATATATTCTTCTAATTAACAATCAACATATAGCAATCCTTCTAATTCAAAATTGTACTCACATTGGCAAGAATTGTAACTCGCACACAATATCCAAAACTTATTTAACACATGTGGGTGAAATTTTGAATTAGAAAAATGATTAAGCATTTTATTTATGAGAAACTCTCGAATCACCTCTCATAATCAATTAACCCAAATATACCAAATGTAAATTGATAAATGCACGATGGGTTGCCATCAAAGACTTGAAAATTAGAAGAAGGTTAGCCTCACTTTGTTACCCCTTCTTTTGCCTGTATTTAGAAATGGTGCTAATAATTGCAAATAAGCTTCCAAAATAAACTGCTCATTGACAGTGCAAACTAGAATTGTTCCATAAAAGGCTAAAGCAAGTGAGAAGGAAGATAAGGACCAGCATTATGTATCCGTGAAGTACCAAACTTAAACGTCTGATCTTATAGAAAACTAGCTAGCTGGCCATAATAGACATGTTTATCTTCCAAGAAATGTTTATCTTCATGCATGAGTTTTTCTATCTAGCATGAAATCAAAGGGAAGGCAATGGAGATTCATTCAGCTTTCAATACTTTGCAACACGTGTTATGCATGTGTTTGGATTGATTTATTTTAGATTCAAAAATAATTTATAACAAAAAAATCTATGAGAAGGCTTGCAAAGAGCGTATTTTCTATTCTAAAGTAATCAGAATTATAAAACCATACATGCTTAAGCTTGTTAATCTCACATCTCAACACGTTCATTTTTAAGGAAAAAAATCATTCTTTTTCATTTGTCCTGTTAGAAAAATTTGTATTATAAGCTGTATTCAATACAATGTAAGCAAATCCAAACAATACATGAATACATTTAAAACCATATTAAAGTGGTTCCTGTCATTTAATACACTATTGTTTCCAAGAAGAAGTAAAGAATACGTACCCCAATAAGGCGTTAATGAAGATCCAAAACCAAACTTTCAAACTGAACTTCTTTGTGCGACCCCTGCAGCAATCAAATGACCCATATCATTCAGTAGAAAACAACAGGAATAGAAGAAATTTGATAATTAAAGATATAAAACAGTAACAAAGACTTATAAAATAAAGAGCCATAGAGGAGAGATGAAGACTATAAAGGCTATAGTGCTAAACTACATATTAACATAATTAGGTGGTTGCTCACATATAGTTGATGGTGAATATAGGTGTTTATGTGGTTAAACACAAATAAAAATGTGGCCAAACAACCCTTCTAAATCCACTCGCCATCACAACTCACTGTGTCAACTCTCGCTGAAACACGATTGAATTAAAGTTTTTGCTTTCATTCTGCCTAAAATACTACCGTTTTGGTCATTTCTTTTTTATCATGGAAGATACGAGTGGCAAAAAGTAGGTTTGGGATGACTCAGACAAAATAGGCTGGAATTGCTTAGGTCGAAGCGGTTCGGACGATTTACTCAAGTTCGACGCACCAATGAAATGCCTTCCATTCAAGATCTAGACTTGGTCATAAGGAGCCTTCAGGAGGAGATTTTTGCATCCACCTCATCACCCACTCATTCCATATCACGTCAGATTCAGGCGAGTCTCAGCCTCAGACCTGAATCACCAAGCCACTGCGAGCTTGTTGTCCATCGTCCGTCTTCCTCGAAAAGTGGCCACATCACCTCCTCGTTGCTACCCTAGGGCATCATTGCCCTATCCCACAATGTTTTGCCTCTACTTCTACTTTCCTTTTGTGTGCAGTGTCAAGTTAGGTTAGGGGGGATTAGGGTGTGTGCGCTTCTACTTTTCTTTTCTTATTTGCGTTTAATCACATTTAAGAAATGTGATTAAAGGAGGAGTGGTTTAAAAAATGGTGGAATTGAGCAGAAGAAGAATAATGAAAACTTGGATTAGTGTTTGACAACACTTTTATTTGCGTTTAATTACATTTATAAAATGTGGTTAAAAACAACCATCAATTGTACGTGAGCAACCACCACATAATTAACATATGAATAAAGGAACTTAGAGCAAATAAAAAGGACTGATTAATGAATAGAGTGAAAAGCATATATAATTACCTCTCATAGTATAAAGCAAAGGGGGCGACACAGAAAGCAGCAACAATATGGCGATAAGCAGTGAGTGCAAAAATGAAGGTGCCATGAACCAATATGACCCTTGATAGCAACTGCATCCCAGTTGCAAAAACTTGCACCAGTAGCATGCTCAGAAGAGCCTGTGACGACTTGAACCGTTCTCTGAAAGTCTTCATGGTCCCCCACCTCTCTTCTACTTCTCTCTCTAGTTTCCCCTCTATGCCTCTCTGCCTAAAGCAAAGAAAAAAAGGTGAAAGGAAACAAGCGAAAAATAAGGTACAGAACTCGGTTTCTTTTTTGTCTATTTCCACACAAACGAGACACAAACACAAATATATTAACAGGGAGAGAGAGAGAGAGGGGGGGGGGGTGGAAATTAAATAAAGAGAAATGAAATTTCCACTCAAAATCTACACTTATTTAAGGCACATTGAGAAACAGAGATACAAATTTAATTGGATGGAAAGAAAAAAAATTATGGACCCATAATTTTTGTATCTATTGTTCTATCTAATTCTGACTGGGTGCATATATATATACTACAAGAAAAATTAATTTTTTCAATAGTTAATGATATTAAAAGTGTTAATAAAAGTATTGTTAAGAAAAATAATTTCAATTATAAAGTGATCAATAACTGCCAGGCAACAAAAACTTATAAATATTTTCAATTATCATTTTATGTAAAAAATATTTTCTTAATAATAATTTTATTATTATTTTTATATTGTTAATAGTTAAAAACACTGTTATTTTTCTTAGGGTGATATCGTTCCTCTTTAAAGAAACGGATATGTGCAGGAACAACCATAATCATTCAATCTTAATTTAAAATAATTAAAACTTATATAAAAATTAAAAATATGTGATTGTAGATATTTTTAGAGCACATATTAAATATGTGAATAAACATCCAAATTGATTCCTTAAATTTTTTATGGACAAATTAATCTTAACAATTATAAACACTTAAATTAGTCTCATATTTGTAAAAATATGACACTATGGTTAAATGGCCTTCAAGACTAGGCCAAGAGATAAAGATGAAAAAGAGCTAAGCTGAGAAGATGAAGCTGTTTAGAGGAAATAGAGCTCAACTTAGAGAGGAGGCTGGCTGGAGGAGGAGCTAGGATGATAAGTGGTGATCCGTCACATGCTTATCAGTCTCAGCCACCTGTCAAGCTGCCTCCTAGTTGAGCTATGCCTAATCTTTCTGAGCTTTATTTCCTCTGAGCTCATTTTCTCCAAGAGCTCTTTTCCATCTAATAGCATAGGGAAAAGGACTATAATATTCTATTTCAACAATTGTAAGAGAAAATTAAGTGTTTATAATTATTAGAAATTAATTTATTCATTAAAAAAATTATCAAAAATCAATTTAAATATTTAATCTAAATATACTAAGCATTTAAAGATTTCCCCATTACACCCCACCGAAAACAAAAAGGGCCAAGGGAACCTTAGGGAACGATCTCATGTTATATGGCACAGAAATTAGTGAGGTGAAATAAATGCTTGCGAAGATTTTTGAAGCCAACAGGGTTGTGTGGTGTGATGTGGTGAGTGACAGATGCCATACACTGAAGCAAAACTATTGTATTAGGAAACTCTGTGTCAGCCTGCCACTGGTCTCCTCCATCTTTGTCGCCGTTACATGTTATGCTATATATGTACGTGCGTATAATAAATAAACAACAATAACAATTTAATTTTTATTTACAGATAGTATAAATTTTTTTTATATTGTTATCTAATTATATATTATCATATCAATAAATATAATTAAGTCTCACACTCATTATTTAAATAGTTATTGAAATTAATACAATAATTTGATTAGAATAAGTTACATTACAAGTGGATCAAAATTAAACTCTAATAGTAATATGCACCATTATTATGCATGTGTATTTGTATAAGCGATATAGCTAGTTGGGAAATTTCGTGAAGGTAATTGGTGCCGTTCTCACTAGGAGTTGTCGATTCTAAATAAGGTTGTGGCATTTTTTGAGCTATCAGAAAGAAGGTAGGTGCGATCAATTGACGTGTTTCCTGGATCATGGAGTCAAAATTTTGTTTAATATGGTGTTTAAGCGAGAGTAACGTTAAACTGTTATTTGGGTGTTTTGCTTTTTCTATTTCTACTTTTTATTTTTAGTTTTGAATTGCTTTATCATGTTTTTTAGATGACTTTTGCAGCCGGAAATTGTGACAAGAAGTTTTTAGAGGAAATAAGATTGTTGGAAGCAAGCAATGTTTGAAGTGATAACTTCCTCCTTAAACTTAGGGCACGTTTTTTCTGTGAGATTACATTGTTTTGATTCTATATTTTCATAGTTTTGTTTTTTATGTATCTGTTTGTGTATGATCTTTATTCATTTCTGAGAAACAACACATGGATGTTGCAATTTATTTTCAATGAAACAATTTTACATATATTGGAAAAAAAACTACAAGAATTTAATTTTGATGCATGTAAAAAATGATTGACTTTTTAAATAGTGAATGTGAGATTTAACTATGTCTTTGTTGATGTGATAATACATGATTGCATAATAATATAAAAAATTAGTATATAGAAATTAAACTCTTTATTATTTAAACATAAATAAAAAATTACTTATATATACTATCATATAAAGATAATGCATTGGGTAACAGTCTTTTGGACTCGCTAAATTATATTAAATTTCTTTTCAAGTCCACATATATTTGAATAACTTCAAACATCATATAAAATTCGATAATTTCTATCACTACATATTTTTTGAATTGTTCTACCACCACAAATAAAACCATCCAACAACTTCGAACATTATTTTTTAATATTATTTATGTATTTAAATTAACTTTTAATTAACAATTTATTTTTTAAAAAATTTCACATTAAGTTTTGAAAAACGTGGATTGATAATCCACTAGTTAAAATTACATACACAAATAGATATTCTTAGACCCCATTTGGTACATTGTATAAGGTATGATAGGATAAACTAATACAATAGGTAACGACTTTATTTGTTGTTTGGAAGTTGGTATGATTAACATATTATATAAGTTTATCTATCAATCATTCCTTATATATTAAAGCAATGGATAACTTAATCAAGCTTAAGGAGGGAGAATAAGACCTGATTGGCTTTTAACATATAAGGTTATGCTCATTGTTTATATTTTCTTAATCTGCATTCAGCTACTAGCAGAATGATATAATTTAATGAAGAGAAACACTAATATATCATTATTTTAACGAAGCAAAATAAGTAATAAAGTGGTTAGCCAGCTAGTAATTATGATTGTCTACTACATCTTTAAATTAAATGGGTGTTTTTGTATTTAACTCTCACCTCCCCTATCTTCTATTGATCCCATCTAGGAATAATTTCTAGTCTTAATGCTTTTGTTAAAAAATAAGAAAGAAAGAAATAAGTATTAAAGTTTTTTCTAGTAAAAAAGAGAACAATACATTATTGTTTTGATAAAGAGAGAGAAATAATAAATTCAATAATTAATAAAGAAAGGTAATATGATTGTACAAGGTAAAGGTTAAAATAATAATAATAAAATAACAAAAGAGTTAGTGAGCTAAAAAAATTAAAAATGTCTATAAAAATATTACATTTTCAATAAATTGCTATAAAATAATAAATATATTAACATTGAAAATTTTCATAAACAATTATGAAAAATGAAAATGACTCAAAAATTTAAAATAATAATAATAATAAGTATAGCATTTTTATAATTATTGAAAAATTTACTAGAAACTATTACATTTTTATTATTAATTAAAAATAGAAACATATTTTCTTTTTTATTTTTTTCATAATTTGAAATTAAAAATCATAAGATACCAAAAAACTTCACATTGAGACTTCTAATAAATAATTATAAAAAAATAAATGATATCAAAATTTGAAATAAAATATAAAATTTCCATAATTAGTGAAAACATTCCACAAAATTCTTTAAGTTTTTTTTTAAATTGTTTGTTAAAATCATAAATAGTTTTAATCAAATTTTATTTTTCATTTAATTAAGAAATTATATTCTATTAATATTTTAGTTTTTATTTTTTAATAAATATTCATTAAAATCTTTTATGCAAAAATACTTACATTCTCAATTAATAGATTTTTACGTCAAGATTTTCACATTAATATGTAATAAACTTTATTTCATTTTGATGTTTTTAACTTTTTTACAACTATTTTTTAAAAAATTAATTTGAAAATATTTATTTTTTATAATTTATTCAAAATATTTTTATTGAATCTTTTGATTTTTGTTTCACTAACTCTTCTATTACATTTTTTTTCATTACTTTATATTTTTTAGCTCATTAATATTTCTCTTTCGTCATTGAAATTATAATTCAACAAATTCATTATTTTCTAAGTTGTTGGATTTATTGTTTCTATCTCTTCATTAAATTATAATCCAGCAAATACAACAAAAAAAATGAAAGTAATAGTTAGATATTGGTGGTGTAATATGAGTTTTTCTAAGAGTAATAAAATTCTTACTTAAAAATAAATAGGAATAAAGATGCAGACGACTGTTTTAGCTTTAGTTAACATGAATCTTCAACATGAAAGATCAATTATTATGTTACCAACCATGAAAATTGTAACACACATTAAAAATTTAACAGTTTAAACATGTATTTGATGTAGTTGACGTACTCTCAGAATTTTTTGTCCGAAAAAAAAAAGTACCGAAACAATTTACTTTCTTTTAATTTTCAAAAAAGGATGAATTTATTCAAAAAAGATGATGATGTTGTTATTCAATTCTTCCTATCTAGCATGTGTAGAACAATTAACTTTTAACAATCCCGAAGATGAATCAAGCCAATGAAACGGATGAAAAACAATAAAAACAAGTTAAGATAGAAAAGGAAACATAGAAAGCTTTTAAGCTTTGTTTGCATTATGGAATCACATTTTGACACAAAACAAATTATTCTCAAACTGCATAACACAAACTAGAAATCTAAATAAGATATATGAATTGGGTCGGCAAGAAAGATTCACCTCTTTGGCCACGCTTATAGTGGACAACGACTTTCCAAGAGATGCTTAATCTGAATAGGTTGAGCCATCATGATGAGCCTATTTGAAGATGATTTTTTGTTGTACATACAACAATGGAGACATTCAAGAATCTCGGAAACTGCAAGGCTTAATCATATACAGCAATGTGTATACATGAAAAGGAAAGAAACGAAATATTATCGCTTCTACCCAAGCCCTTCTGGGAATGCATGATTCTTGGTTCTGCAATTGATCAGCAACACCGTAATTATACATAAGTTTTAAAGTGATGAGCAGATGAACTTGAGGAAAAAAAGGATGATAGAGAATAGAGGGTTACGTAGCCGACTTCTTTTGGGGAGAAAATAACCGTCGTGCCATTTTGATGTGTTGGTCAATTTTTATCAGATACCATTCTAGTATAACTATTTACCGAAAAAAAAAGGAGTTTGACTCTTGATTTTCACGTGTTAAATTAATAGGAGTAACTATCCTATTTGGAGTAGGATCTCAACTAGTTTTAAAATGAGAAAATGAGATGTTAATCAATTCTAGATCAATTATTATTGTTGTATGTGAGTGTCCTTTACATTATCTAAAGGTGATTAATTTTACCTTTTCATTTTACAATTACAACTACTTTAATTTAGACGATACAAATCCATTAAAGATTTTTTTTTTAAAAAAAAGGTTTGTAAATAGCATTTATCAATTTAGCATGAGAAAAAATTAGTAAAAAAGTATTTCTCAAAAATGAATATAAGTTAGTTCGTTTAAACATAGGTGATTTTCTCCGAATTTTTGTTTGTTTACTTTCAATTTCTATTTACTTTGTTTTAATGTAAAATGTGTGCCTCACACCCTTTGTAACGGATGTCATGAAATACTTTCTTGTGATATACTACCGCTAGTTCAGCCTTGTTTATTGGGATAAATAAGATTTGTATTATGAAAAAAGGAAAAAAAAACCTGACTCTCTTGGCACAGAAACTTACAAAATAGCAGGTGCATTTGCAAACTTTGACAGCCCTGAAAGATAGTTGGTTTTCAGAGATTCAAATTTTACTTAGAGCATCTCCAGGCACCACTTTTTTTATTGACATCGTCATATTTCCTTGACATAGGCTCACTAAAAGGGACCACGACAGGTACTTTTTTATTGGAGAAAAAGAAGGACAAATCTTACCTCTCAAATTTAAATTATAAGATGGATTTCAATATGATATTTATCTATAGATTATTATTATTTGTCATTAAATGAATACTAATTTTTTTGTAAATAAATATTTTGTATCCAATTATTAATTAATAAATACTATTTTTATTAAGACAATAATCAATAATATATATAATAGATAAATATAATCCACTCTCAAATTTTATCTATTTATTTTGTAAGTTTTGGAATCACACATTAACATATAAATATGAATAATGTTATGGAAACAATAAAATTGTATAATAAATACACACACACACTTATTATCATTTGATGTAATGAGTGGCCACTCACTTATCACATATAATGCTCACTTAATCACATTTAATAATGATAAGATGTGTGGTATATATTTATTGTATAATTTTATTATTCTTATAACATTACTATAAATATTTAGTAGGTTTTGTTATAACAAAAATAGTGGCCGATAGTGCATGGGATAAAAAAGTCCATATATAATCACAATGCCTAGCATAATTAATAGCTAGTTGGGTTTTTTAAGTATCTACTAGGGGTTTAAATATTGATAGTGTATATGAAGAAAGTTTTGTGGAGATTTACTCTTAGGAGCTATCGCTTGAAGAAATTAATCACTATTATCAACGTGAATAATTGAGCAATAAAAGAAAAGTCAATGTGTCATTGTCTGATTGGAAAAATAATAAAATGGAACAATGAAACTTGAGGTAAGTTTTATAAAACATAATAATCATAATAATAACTAACTTTCCATTTTCTCACTTTATAGCTATTTTAATAAGAGGATTTAAATCCATGTTATTTAAAGAATTAAAAAATGTTTATATAAAGCATTTATCAGTTTAACATGGGCAATAATTAGTCAAAAACTATTTCTCAAAGATTATTATAAATTAGTTGGTTTAAACATAGGTAGTTTTCCATATAAAAAAAGACATAGGTGATTTTCTCACTTTTTTAACTTTTAATTTCTATTTGCTTTTTGACGAATTAATTTCTATTTACTTTTTGTGGAAAAATGTGCATCACACCCTTTGCAACGCAATTCATGAGACACTTTTACTGTGATATAATGCCGCTAGTTTAGCCTTATTTATTGGGATAAATGAGATTTTTTATTTTAACTTGAAAAATGATATTTATATCAATATACTATGAATTTTTTCAATATAGCAAAGAAACTAATTTAGAAAAAGAAGATTTATAAATATCATATACAATTAAATTATTATTTTATATAAGTGTAAACACCAAAATACTATGTACAAATTATTTAACGTGGCAAAGAAACTAAAGAAAAAGAAGGTGCATTTTTAATTTATTTGCACATGTTAAAATAGGCTAATGCTACAGCACTCTCTACTTTATAGGAATCACCACACACTTTGTTATCTAATAGATAAGATTATAGGTTTATCAATGCACAAATTAACTGTGGTACACCATAGGAATACTTTAATTTTGGTCATATTGTTGACTTGTGGGTAACTGTATTTTAAAAAAGGTAAATGGCATAGATCACTATTGAGATTTAGTTAAATTGCTCCTTCACTTCATTCTTTCTAAAAAATTACACTCTATATCATTAAATTTAAATAACTAATAAAAATCATTATTTTAAAATTATTTTCCTTTTTATACAGTATATAGTAAAAATACAAGTTAAAAATATTAAAATATTTTGATAAAGAGATTATTATATAATTTTTAATTTATATATTTGTTACAATTAATAAACAATTATTAAATTAAAGTAAATAATAAATTGCATCAATATAAATTATAATTTTAAATGATAAAAATAGAAAATATTTATTATAACTAAAACTATGAATAATAAACATTAAATAATTATATTGATTTTTAAATTTATAAATAAACAACCAATAAATATTTTATTTTATTATAATTTTAATTTTTTGTTAAATATTTAACTAACACGATCATTAGTTGTAATAGTGTGAGAATAATTATATATCGTATAATGTAACATTTTATCCAATGTCATTTCAAATATTGTATAATAACATTTTAAACATGCTTAATACTATCATGACTTATATTATTAAATCTTATCTTATCAGGCATATCAAATCTACCCTTAGAGGGCTTTCGATACCGATAAACTGTTTTATTCCTGGTAATGCGATTTTAATTTGCCTAGGCAACATTGCACTATTTGGTTATACATTATTACTAACAATATGGATTACTAAGACAATCTAAAGTGCTTCCTTAAAGAGTAGAGATGTCAAAACGGGTTAAACCCATGGGTTGGTATGCTAAAACCATTATTTTTAGTGGATTGGGTTGAAGTTTTGAGCTCGCAAAAAAATTTCACCGCTTAATCCACCTTGTTTAACCCATGGGTTTTGGTGGGTTGGGCCTTAGGCAGGCCAAGTCCTTTTCTCTAAAAAAAAAATTTCACAATTTATTGGTAAAAAAACAAGAAAAATGTAACAAAAAAAATAAAAATGTAAGAAATGTGTACACTCATAACTCACCAACACGATAACACTATACAATTAATATTATTCATTCAAAGTTAAAACTTAGAAATAAAACAATGTCATTACTCACAAATAATATTATTAACAATAACATTTTTTAGTCAAAGTTAGTGTATAGTTATTATAGACATTGAAAATTTAGGGTAACATAAATAAAAACTTTTTTAAAAAAAAATTATCAAAATATTAAAAAAAAAATTTTGACGAGCTGGTGAAAATGGGCTAAACCCATTTTATGAGGCAGTTTTTTGACACCTCTATTAGAGATATTGCCTTGTTGAGATTGTCTATGTGGTAATCTTGAATCCTATTATTATCATATGAAATTCATAATAATTATATTTTATCATTTTTACTTATTACCATAATTAATTATAATTACTAATAATATTAATAAAAATTATTAATTAGTATTAATAGCCATATTATTATACTTATTAATATTACTATTCATTATTAATTATTAATAAAACAAATGAGATGAAGTGCGATTTTTTTCAACAGAATGGGCGAAATGCAATTTAGCCAAACTTCAACAATAGTTTGTGCTATTAACTCTTTTAAAAATAACCAAAATTTATTGAGGTGATCTTGAGATGATGCAAACAAAAGTTATTTGATTTCAAGAACATACAGATCAAATTTTATTTAGTGTTAGGATTACATAGCTAAATTGCATTATTTTACAAATTCAAATCCCGAGAAACATACTTGTTAGGAGGGATAGTAACCATGAATGCTCAATTTCTCAAAATTATAAGAGCAATGTTTCCCATAAGATTAAAAAATAAATGTAAGTAGCCAAAAAAGTGACTGTACTATATGTATTTTAAAAGTGACTAAAATTGATTTGTATAATTCTCAAATATTTCTACAAATTCTATTTAATTGTAGGATTATAAAAATAAAATTCTGCTTAAATTCAAATAAGCACATGAATATAATTTAAAAATTATTACTATGTATTATAAATAAATAGTATATTAACCATAGTACAGAAAATTGGACTGAACCAACCAGTTCAACAAGGAACCGTTGCCCAATCTAATCTAATTATACCATAAGAATACAAAATTTCAAAACCGGTCAAAAACTGGAACCGATTAAAACCAGTACCGATTTACATAGTTGACCAATTTATTCATTTATTTTTAATTTTTGGCTCTTTAAAGCAACTTGGCCCACTCACTTAATGGGCTTGGCGTCCGTTTAATGTCTGCTATAAGAAGCAGCAGAGCCAGGGCCCCCTTTATAACATGAGGGTCGTGGCTTGGTTTTGACAAGCTTTCAACGTGGGACTTCAAGGGATCCTATATATGCATATATTTGAATGCCTCTCGTATGCCATCCAACAACGTTTGCATATACTTACACTTTGTTTTATGAAAAAAACGTGAATATATTAAAACACCAAAGTCAAAATGCACACAATTCAAAGTTTGGTCCATCAATCCTATAGAAAGTTAAGTCGACCACTATATAAGGGCTTTTTGTTCAGTTGCATAAAATTATTAGAGAGTTTTGTGGCATTGTCTATTTACATCACAATGCACACAATTCAAAGATTGAGAGAATCTAATTTTTTTTTAATTGAACAAGTTCCACGTTCTAGCTTTAAAAACAACAAATGAGAGATCAATATATACATTAATTTAGATTTCTCTTGGTGTTAACACACTTTCTAGTTTATAGGATATTCTGGCTTGGTGGAACAATTGATATAAAAATGACAGCAAGATATACAATAAGATGAATAACTGATGAAGATTTTGAAAGTGTTTATTGGCTCTCATGAACAGGAAAGTGTGATTCGGATGATGTTACTTGCATAAATGCAGGATACAAAACACTTGTTTTGATTAATCTTTACTCAATGGAGTGATATTCTATCAATATAGTGTTACAGTTTGAAAGACCACTAAGATACCGAACCTGAAGTATATATATTCTTAATTTTCACATAATAATAATCGCCATTTAACATATATGTAGTTGCTACAGGACTGCTTCTTGGCTCCAAAGCCATTTAATCATATTGATACAAAGGATTTATAACTGCTTATCATGTTTTTCGTACACTATTTTACAAAAAGTTGTTCGAGCTAAACATCTTTTCTCTATTTTCTCTTTTCCTTTTTAGTTTTTAAAACTCAATGAACGATTCTAAATCCTTCCTATCAATATGACGAAATGGCTTTCGAGCCAGGAAGCAGTCCACTAACTAATAATCGAAACTGATATGTAAAATATAGAGCATAATGTAGCACTTACTCTTACATTTTGTTGTGGAACATGAATATTAATTCTTACCTATACATAAGTGAGATTACTATGTATAGCACTTTCAGAACGCACCCATGCTGGGGGTAAGGGTGGGAGCGGGGTACTATGACCAATGATACGTGTGTGTGTGTGATCAACCACCGAGGCGTCACCTTCTTTTATATATGTGTGTGTGATCTTGTAAGTTAGACGTTTCATTTTTCCCCCTTATATGAAGATATTTCCATTTTATTTTTTGGGGTGTGTGTGATCTTGTAAGTTAGATATTTCCTCTCTTTTTTTTCCCCTTATGTGAAGATATTTCTGCTTTGTTTTTTGGTTAAAGAATATACTCATTAACTATGAGGCTTAGTATAGCTGGTAGTTACCTAGATTCCTTAATTTATTGTCAGAGGCAAAATTCATATCTATGAGTTCTATGTCAAGTGGATTAATTATTGTTCTATTTTGTTTTTTGGTTTTTGTGTGTGTGATTTTGTAAGTTAGATATTTTCTTTTTCCTTATATATATGAAGATATTTTTGTTTTGTTTTTTGGTTGAATAATATATTTATTAACTATGAGGTGTAATATAGTTTGTAGCTACTTGGGTTGCTTAAGCATATAGTTAAGGATTTTGTTGTCAAAGCAAAACCCACATCTATGAACTTTATGCATCAAGGGGATTAGTTAATATTTTTAACAGTGGATATTAGGGTACCTATAAATTGTTGGGGTTCAGGCCTCCACAAAAATTTTATGATTTGTTTAGAAATATATAGGAATGTATATATTTTGCCTCCCATTATTTATTAACTTTGAATCCACGTTAAGATAAAAATTATATAAAACTTAATGTTGTGTATGTAAATTATTCTCCCCCCATTGTTTAAATTTTCTAGATTCATCACTGGTGGATACCATGAGTTCATATATGTGTGTGTAATCTTGTAAGTTATATAATTCCTTTTCTTTTTTTCCCCTTATATGAAGATATTTTTATTTTGTGTTTTGGTTAAAGAATATATTCATTAACTACAAGGCCTAACATAATTGATAGCTTTTTAAATTCCTTAAATATCTAATCATGGTTTTCATTGCCAGAGATAAAACTTATATCTATAAGCTCTATATTTCAAATGGATTAGTTACTTCTACTGGATTTCCATCCAAATAATATATTTGTTGATTCATAATAGGAGGCAAGAGGTTATGTATGATGTAGGTTTGTACCATAGATACTAACGAGTTAAACACTTAAACCTATCATTACAATCCAGGAATCCACACAGCTTTACATAAAACATTAGAAACAAAGGAGATTCTACGTCACACTAAAAATAAACAAAAAATTACTAGTAAATGATCAGGATTGATCCTTGTAAGCATTGGTCCTAGCCCAAACACTTTCAGTCTGAAACCCAAAGACTTTTAGCCTCTTTATTGTAGAGTACTTGTTTCTCGGCTCAGTACTGATGAGCCTTTATTTTCGGCCTTGGACTTATGTGCTTTCTTTTATATATATATATATATATATTTATGGTCAAATATACTATAGGCATAACAAAGATGATTGATTAAACCGACCAAAAAACAGAATAAAAAAGGATAATTGATTAAGAAAAGGGCCTGCTTGCCAAAATTATTGCTAAACCATTGACATAGGAAGGCCCTCGACCATAAATATGGTTAATTCTCTTCACTGCTTCAAAAGTCATGAAAATATAGAAATTTGATTGGATGATGGTAAATACAAATTAAATTCATTTTTTTTCTTGTAGAAAATGTGGTTCACTTGAAGCCCTACACTCAACTCAAGAAATGCCAGGCCCAACACTAACGGCCCAATATCACACCCATTCCTCTTTCACCACCTCCACCGCTTCTCCTGCACACTGCAACTTATATATACGACCAATCATCTCACTGTAGGGATTTCCAAAACCCTAATCTCCTCCCACGGCCTCACGCGCACACACACACACACACGCACACACACACTCACAGCGGAGAGAGAGAGAGAGAGAGAGAGAGGGCAATGAAGACGATTCTGTCTTCGGAAACGATGAGCATCCCAGAGGGGGTGACCATAAAGGTGAAGGCGAAGGTGATCGAGGTGGAAGGGCCACGCGGGAAGCTGGCGCGTGACTTCAAGCACCTGAACCTCGACTTCCAGCTCATCAAGGACGAGAGCGGCAATCGCAAGCTCAAGATCGACGCCTGGTTCGCCTCAAGAAAAACCTCAGCGGCAATCCGAACAGCGCTCAGCCACGTCCACAACCTCATCACCGGCGTCACCAAAGGCTACCGTTACAAGATGAGATTCGTCTACGCTCACTTCCCAATCAATGCCAGCATCACGAATACTAACAACTCCATCGAGATCCGAAACTTCCTCGGCGAGAAGAAGGTGCGTTTTTTCAAAGTATTGTGTGATGTGAAATGTTATTGCGAGTTTGCAAGTCATTTGCTTTGTTTTGTTGCTGCAAAATTCAGACGGTTGTTCAATAAATTTTCTTCTTATCTATTGTGTACTACCGTTTTGAAATGATGAATCGAATTAGAGAGTTTGATTTCGATGCAGTAAACACTTTTTGTGTTATATAGAATTAAATCCTTCTATTTGCGTGATCTTTCAAGTGGTGGGTTTGAGAGTCAATTATGTTTGACGATGCCGTAGGAGATGATCAGATTGCATTGTAGGTTTGTAATGTTCATTGCATCAAAATTAAATCCGTCTTATAATTCCTCGTCAACTTTCTTTAACTAAGGTCCTTGGTGTTAAATGATTGGTATTTGGTGTTTGTTGATATTGATGTCCATTTTCAAAGTATTGGATTTCCTAGTCATTTAAAGCTAAGCCTGAAAACTAGGTCAGTATACCGATTACGGAGGTGCTGTTTCATAAATTGATCTTTAGGAACTGATTGGTTTTGGTGACTGCTTTAGGGTCTGTTTGGTTTGTCTTCTAGTAGAAGTACTTTTGGTAGAATTAAATTGAAAAGAATTATTTTTGGAGGAATTAAGTTAAACAGAATGAATTTGTGTTTGGTTTTGATATTTCAGAAGTAAGTTCAAGAGAATGAATTTTGTTTGAAATGGAAAAAGCAAAATCACTTTTAGAAACATAATTACCAAAAAAGACATGGTGTAATTTTAAGATAAATTAATATAAATCACTTTTATTTGGTTAATGAGGATAGATGTGTAAAAGTAGATTAGATCTCCTTTCATCAAAATTACTTTTCACCACCTTAATAGTATTTTCTATCTTGAATAATGAGTAGCCAAACACAATTGAAAATTTTCATTCTCATTTTAAGGTTAATGGAAGTATTTTTGGAGTTGCAAAGTTGCAAACCAAACAACAAGCACTCATGTGTTCTTTTTGTTTGGACAATGCTTCATTGTTTTAGTTCTAGTTTTGCTTACTTCTGTTTCCTCCCTGCTCTGCCATGAGTTGTGTTAACTTGTTGACCATCCTAGATATCTTTTGCTACTGCTGTTAAAGTTTTTGCATTTTCATTTTTCTTCTGTGTTTTTACCTTTGGGGTGCAAGTTTGGTATTGCTATTGGTTTGTTTTCTTTTTGTGCAACATTATTGATTGATAGAGTGATATACTTCCCTGCAGGCATGGAATCTATTATTAAATTTGACTTTTTGTTGCCATATTGTTAGGTGAGGAAAGTGGACATGCTTGAAGGTGTTTCTGTTATTCGATCCGAAAGGTCAAGGACGAATTGATTTTGGATGGAAATGACATTGAGCTTGTTTCGCGCTCTTGTGCTCTCATCAACCAGGTATGCACACTTCTCTCCCTCTCTTGTCAAACCTTATCCAATTTTCTTCTTGCTTTGGTTGTAATTGGTTTTTTCCCCATTTATTTTTTATTGCAACAGAAATGCCATGTCAAAAATAAAGATATCCGGAAGTTCCTTGATGGTATCTATGTTAGCGAGAAGGGGACAATACTTGAAGAGTAGATGGTTGACAATTAGGAATATTCATATTAGTTTCAGTCTCTCATTTTCCTGGATTGTTTTCTGTTTAGTGGCTGAGTCTTTGGAGACCCTTTTTGTTAACTTGTTGAGATTGGCTTTACAGTTTTGTGTTATCAAAGTTATCTTTCTGGAAGATCTTTTTTTAAATTTTTTATTGCTGTTGTATCCTTCAACCGTTGATCTGGAATAGTTTTGAAGTTTTGGTGTTACACCACAATTTTGGTACCCCTTAGATTGAACCCATGTTGTAGTCTTCTGTGAGAATGTTCAAGGCATGTAGCCACCCACCCAGCCTTTTTGGTCCCAACAGTTTTAATTTGACATCAAATTTGAGCCTAATGAAATTTTTGACATCAATTTAGTCATATCATTTTTAGTTTTGACATCAATTAAATCCTAACGTTTTTATTTTGACATCAATTTAGTCATTTCATCAAAGTGGAAATCCAACAAAATGACTAAATTGATGTCAAAATTAAGAATGTTACGACTAAATTGATGTAAAAGTTGTTAGAATCAAGTTGATGCCAATTTGAAAATGTTAGGGTAAAAAAGGTTATTTATTCAAAAACCTTTTTAAATTTCATGTTTTCTTGTTTTTCTAATTTGGGCTCAGGTCTGCTTTCAGACCTAATTAAACTGACTCGCGAGTTTTGCATGCTTAATCCGTATTAGGAAATGAACAAAGCTTTTAGGTAGATTGTCCATGTTGTTATCATCATCAGATAAAGAAACAGGAAGCTAAAAGCCCAAGTCCTAAAACTGCATGGTCCCTATGTTGGCCAACAGCAAGGAATGAAGGTCAAGAAGGTGATTCTTCTGGTGATGTTGTTGGTCAATACCTATGGTAAGGTTAGCATTTAACCATCTTTCGAAAATGTGGTTAAATGAAAAATAATGTGGGTAATCCTCTCCAGTTTCTCTTCCCAAATGCTTTCGGAGCTTCCCAGTTGTTAAAATAATGTGGCTATATACTACATGCTTGCCTATTAAGGTTAAATGTCACCATCAATGGCGGAGTGGCTGTGGTGCTTGCCTATATTGTCTTGTCTTGCTGCTGTCTCTCTACAGCAGAGCATGGCAAGCAAATGGGAAGGGTTTTTCTTCGTGAATTGGAAGGCCAATGCTACATATGCAGCATCTGCAATGCTCCTGTTGACCTTGCCCATGATCGTATCTCTCGGGTTCAGTCTTTTTATTCTTCTTTCTTTACCTGTGTTCTTTGAATTGTTAGTTTGGATATTGAAAAATAATAATGATCAGAAAAATGCTGCTGCTTGTTTGTCTGTTGTTATGGGCCTGTACTTTGAAGTGATGAATGTTTTTAGTAAAGATTGAATTTCGACTCCTTCAATCAGAACTTGGAGACACCCTTTTGTTGATTTTGTTAGAAGTTGATAACCTTTTTGTAGGTTGTTGATTGAAAGTAAAAGGTTTGTTCTAGTTGTATAGATTTTGATGCTGCTCATCAGCTGGAAAATTGCAATCCTTTGTGCAGGGTGCTATGTTCTGTGGCTTCTTCTGATAAATTAGGGCATTAGTTATTGTCTGATTCCTTTTGTTTTTCATTAAAATGATGTGTCAAATTTGATATCAATGTTTGGTAAAAAAATGGTTTGAGTCTGAATTGAGGCAAGCACCTAGTACATAGCCACATTATATTTTCGTTTAATCACATTTTCAAAACTACTAATCAATGGAACGGAAGATAATAATATAATGAAGTGAATGAAAGTTAAATTTCAATCCATTGGATATTATTCAAGAATAGAACGAAGTAAAGTTGTCACCCATTGTTTGGAAATTAGAGCGGAAAAGAGTGGGATGAAGAGGATAAATCTTATGAAGTGAGGATTCCATCTCATTTATATTCAAATTGGGGGCAGAAAAAGTAAGAGGATATAATTGAAGCTTGTACGAGTAACACATAATGATATTCAGAGCGTAGACGGTTTCAAACATAGTGCCTTTACTTGCACTTACAGGGAAGGTAACAGAGCTGCTTATGAAGCTGCTAAGTTATTTTCACGAGGCCAGCTTCTTCAGAGTTGGGTTCTTTGTGCCCGGCTCGTCTTCAGAAAGTGTTGAACTGGAATGTGACGCGCTCATGAGTACAGTTCAGCGCCATTCCATTCCCTTTTTTTTTTCTTTTACAATTTTTCTTTTCCGGATTTCTGTTACTATTCCACTTCCTTGTTTTAAAACACTGTTAAACATTCCTTGCAATTCCTTCTCTTGCCATCATTGTAAACATCAACAATGATGAATGATTAAACGATGCAATGATTAATTAGTTAATTAATTTATTTAATGTAAACTTAACAAGTTAAATCTAATTAAAACTTGCAAGGGAGATCATCGCCATTGTATCATTATAATGCTGGCTTTTCTTGGAAGTTATAGCAGCAAACGTTGACAAAAAGAAGACAGAAAGAGCAAATCAACCTTCTTGTTGCATTACAATTTTTTTTTAATACTAATAGCTGTGTTGTGGGCATATATGTATCACTATCACAATAGGAGTATTTTTTTTTTTTTGGGAATAGGAGTATCTAATCTATCACTCAGCTGTGGACAGAACTCACTGTTCTAAACAAGTGGCAGGTGTTTTCACCCATTTAATCAAGTGTTTTAGGTTCAAGTCTAGAAATGGAAGAGATGCTCATTGGGACACCTCCCATCTCGGATCTCTGTGGGTCGAGCTGGATTAGTCGAATTCCTCGTATTAAGACTTGATAAACAGGTGGGTTTTAAAAAAAGAAACTGCACAAAGTGCTGTCACAATTTGAGGGTTACCCCCATAAAATAATATTTCAATGCAAAATTTATTCGTAAGAAAAGGAAAAACTATAATTTTAGCCCTGAAAAATTATATCACTAATAAAATAGTCTCCAATGAAATTATATTCATTCGTGGTTCTCAAAGATCCAACTCGTTTAACAACTTCATTCAAATGTCAACTTGTCTTTGTTTTCATTAATAAAAGTAATTTTTTTAGGAGCTATTTTGGTAAAAATATAATTTTTGAGGGCTAAAATGATCATTCTATAATATCAAACTTGGTGTAAAATGAACTATTTTTCCAAAAATATGATCTTTTGGGATTAAGAAGTTATGTTATAGTACAAATTTAGCATAAAACATAAAACGTAATCACTTCTTCTAATAAAAATGGAGGTCAATTGACCTTTGAGTAAATTTTCAAATGAAATGGATATTTTGAGGAGGCTATATGTAAATATAGTTTATTTTGAGTCTTATTTTGTCAAACAATATTTTTTAAGACCAAAAGGGTAGTTCTCCCCATAAGAAAAATTATTTTTCAAAATTTTAAGATCTTCTCCTGGTTAAAACAAATTGCAGATGATCCTGTTCTCATATAAATATATAACCCTCAGTGAATATGTTGAAAGAACATAAAATGGAAAAATCATGAGCAAATGAATAATACAAGAAGAACAAGTAAGAGGTCCAAGTATTTGAACCTGTCATTTTTTTCTTTATTTCAGTTTTGATTATGAGATCCCCGATCTCATTTATTTATTATGCCTTTCCGAAAGAAAATTTTATTTAGTTATGTAGCAAATGTTTCGAAGTTGGTCCATTATTAAAGAATTACGCATGATGAGGCAACAGTGTAGTGACCGGAGAAAATCTCTTCCAAGTTGGGCAGTGATAACTCCCTCTGTGGTGGATGAATATATATATTGATTATATTTTTCCTGCATGTTTTATGCGTTTTGTGTAATGCGATGTTGATAGGTAAAAATGATATATCATTTAGATCCTTTTCGAGTGAAGCGAACCTCTTAATATAAAATTAGAGAGGAGAAAATGCGCACAAACTTATCCTTATTTTATCCCTTCTGAACTGTTTACATTTGTAGATGATTCATTGTGAACTCTCGAGTATTCTCTCCCTTGAGCGTAATTCTAAACTTCTAATCACCTTCCATATTCAATTATGCATGTAATGTAACTTGATTCATAGACGCAAATTCAACCAACATAATCATGGAGTTTAGTAGGTAGTTTCTTCAATTGCACGCGTAGTCTTCCCTCCTAGCTTTGGATTTCCTTTTGCGATTTGGGTTCGTATCTGTGGGCTCAGCATTCCTGCAACTGCAAGACGTATTAATTTGTTGACAGAGACAAGTTGTCAGGTAGCGTGTATTTATTCGGGACAGAAATAGACATTGGAAATACAATTATGTTTGGTGGTAGAAATCAACCAAAAAAATAAAATTTTTATACCTTAAAATGTTCAGATAGGCAATTAAAAAAGAAATTTAATATTTTTTTTTTAATAATATCCCTATATTTATTATTTATGTTCTCTCTCTATTATTTCTATTATTTTTTATTTTCTTGACTCAGAACGCTACTTAAGAGATGACTTTTTCTCCTTCTATAATGAAAGTTGATATATTTGACGAATCTTTTGATTATATATTACTATGAATTTAGCTCAAATTCTTAGATTTGGATTATCGAAAAATATTTTTATAAGTGCGTCATTTTCACTCTTGAATTAGAATTAGCCTTTCTCTCAACCTAATTTTTATTAGAAGGGAATATTTATTTTAAAATAGATTTATTTTTGAGTTGATGGAAAAAAAATTTATTTTTAAAAATTATTTAGTGAGTTGTAATTGAGATATATTTTAAGACAATCGAATCATACCGGTGTAAGATCTCTATTTTTTCGAATTATTTAGTGAGATGTAATCGGGATATATTTTATGGAACAATCAAATCATGTCAGCGTAAGATCCACACTCTTATATTAATATTTGACCACTAATTTCAATTTTCAATCTAGGAGCCTAATACACTTGGTAATTTGTTAAACTCTGCAAACATATAAACATATAATTAAGAGTTCAATTCTCGATAATATGTATAAAGAATTTATGGATAGAAGTAAAATTCACATTTATAGACTCTATGCCTCGAATGTGATTAGTGACAACTTTTAAAATATATAATGTATTAATATATATTCTTTTTCAAAAAATTTAAAATTATACAATTTAATCACGATGAAAGAGAATTGAACTATAGTTGGACTGCAGAGAGAGAAAATTGACTTAAATATGAAAAAGTTGAATGTATAAGTGAAAATCAAAACAATGGAAAAAAAGTAATAGATTTTGTAGTGAAATAACTCTGTAGACTATAGTCGCATAACAAACTACATCTTTCTATAGAAATGACATCACATGTCACCAAAAAAAAATCATGAGACTGAGATACACCTTGTAAGTACGGAATTTTGGAATTAAAATGTTTCTATGATTGATTGAACTCTCCAGTCTCATATTTTCTTTTCTTCTACAATTATACATTGACTATCCTAATCATGTAGCCATATAATATTAACCAGACGGTGCACCGAATTTCTTGCTCTACATTTATACGTCTAGATTATTATTATAAAAATAACACTGTGGAGAGGTTCCCTTGTGACACGTGTTATTTGATCTAAGGAAAGCATCTAAATTATGGTTTCATTTCGTTTCCATTTTATTTACGGAAAATATATTGGTGTGACTGCCTTCACTGATGATAGACTTAAACCAAAAATGCTGGAACACAAGTGGACCAAGAATTCTCATGGCCCCTGTTGCACCTCACGCATCCCCCTGTCCTATACCCCACAAGAGCAGGTTATCTATTTGTTGTTATTAGTATTTGTTTCTTTCCCTTACAAGATTGAAAACAACTCAAACTTTAATTGATTATTGCAAAATTATATTCCTCCTCTAAATAATTTGTCACAAAATTTCAATTGGTTTTTGTCCCTACAAGGCTGAGTATGATCTCATTCATCATCTAGTCAGATTTGCATTCATACCTTTTGGTTTACTCACCTGTAGCACCTAATTCAAAACAATCTCCCTAGCTTTACCTGTAGCAATTGCAACCATTATTAGCAGTAGCACTTGTCATATCAATATATCATCCTTTTGCTGAAATTGAATGACTAAGGTTTCACTTGTCTTCTGGCATGAAATGGCTTCCTCATGCTATATTTTCTGCAGTTTTTGGTTGGTTAATCTTCTAGCCTCCATAGGGTCATACCAAATTGCAATTTGTTCAGCTAGTGATGTTCCAATTAATGTTACCAAACACTTCTTCTTCCCAGATTTCAGCCTCAACAACAACCCCAGACTAGTCCATGATGTGAAGCTTCTAGGCAGTGCCAAGTTCTCAGATGAAAAGGGTGCCCTTCAAATCCCCAAACAGTCCCAAGACACAGACATAAGGCACCAAGCTGGTAGAGGAATCTACTCCTTCCCAATCCGCCTTCTAGATCCAAGAACCAAGACCCCAGCATCCTTTGAAACCACTTTTTCCTTTCAGCTGAACAATTCTACTAGCTTTGATCAAACCTCTTATGGTGGTGGCAGTGGCCTCACTTTCATCATTGTCCCTGATGAGTTCACTGTTGGAAGGTCAGGTCCATGGCTTGCCATGCTCAATGATGCTTGTGAGAATGATTACAAGGCAGTGGCAGTGGAGTTTGACACAAGATGGAATCCAGAATTTGGAGATCCAAATGACAACCATGTTGGCATCAACTTAGGTAGCATAAGATCCACCAAAGTCATCAATGTTTCTGATTTTGGGGTGTCCCTTAAGGATGGCAAAATTCACCAAGCTTGGATTATCTATGATGGTCCTCAAAGGAGAATGGATATTCATCTTGGACTAGCCAACCAAGATGTTTATTCATCAAAGCCTATCTTCTCAGAATCCCTTGATCTCTCTCCTTATCTTAATGAGTACATGTTTGTGGGGTTCTCAGCTTCCACAGGTAACCACACTCAAATACACAGCATACTCTCTTGGAACTTCACTTCAACTAGCCAAGCTTTCCTTCGGTTGCCTTCTGAAGAAACCTGCCAGGGTAAGATCTTACTTGAGAATAGTACAACAGCTGCAGAAGAAACTAACAATAAGTCTGCAAAGAATGAACCTCCACGCAGCTTCTTGATTTTTGTGGCTGTGGTGGCATTTGTTCTGGCTGTTCTGCTTGGTTTTTACTTTGTTAGCAAGCATAGAAGAAATGCAGCCAAATCAAACAATTCAATGGATGTAGAGATTCACAGGCCAAGGCCTCCAAACAAGCCGCGCCGGTTCTCTTTTGCTGAACTTTCATCTGCTACTCGGTCATATAGTGAGATAGAATTGCTTGGTAATGATTCTAGAGGTGTGTACTATAGAGGGAAGCTTTCTAATGGCACCCAAGTAGCTGTGAAGAGGTTCTCAGCTCAGTTTCTTGGCACACATGGATCGGATAAGAGGCGTTTGCTGAAGGAAATCAAGACAATTAGCCATGTTCGCCACCCGAATTTGCTTCCGGTTAGAGGGTGGTGTCAAGACAACCATGAAGTCATGGTGGTCTATGACTTTATTGCCAATGGCAGCCTAGATAAATGGCTATTTGGGGCCGGCGTTCTTCCATGGACGCGCGGTTCAAGGTCATTAAAGATGTGGCTGATGGCTTAAGCTTTCTCCACAGCAAGCAATTAGCACACAAGAACTTGAAATACAGCAGTGTGTTCCTAGATGTGAGCTTTAGAGCTGTTTTGGGTGATTTTGGGTTTGTGCTAATGGGGGCAGAATCAAAGCAGTTTGAGTCATTAGTGTGTCATGGTGCTGATGTGTTTGAATTTGGTGTCCTTGTGTTGGAAGTGATAGCTGGAAGGAAAAGGAATGAGGAGAATGAAGAGGGAAAACCAGAAGAGAAGAACTTGTTGGATTTTGCTTGGAACTTGCATGAGACTAATGAGAAAGTGAGGCTTGTGGACAGAAGGATGGGGTCATTGATCAACTTGGAGCAAGCAATTCGTGTGCTAGAAATTGGGTTGCTTTGCACTCTCAATGAGAACAAAGGGAGACCCTCTATGGAGCAAGTGGTGGAGTATCTTCTTAACATGGAGAAGCCTATTCCTGAGTTGCCAAGAACTCGCCCTGTTGCCTTGTTCCCTTATAGTAGTGCCAACTCTGGACTTTGCAATGCATATTCTTGTAAATTTTAATGAAGTCATGATGTTGCTGAAAGATGGTTATGTGGGGTGGTTTTTGAATAAAGAAGGAAGGGGGTCATTCTTAGGATTTGCAACAATTGATTGAATTTCTAAATGAAGCAATTTGTTTAGAGCGCAGTGTTTATGTGAAGAACCTTGAACCTAGATTAAGATTGTGCTGTAGTAATCTCGTGGGGTGTGAGATAGTTATGTGAATATGGACAAGTGCAGGAGAAAGGGTGAAATATGTTTGCATTTTGAGAATGCTCTAGCATTTCCTTTGATAGGACTACTTGTGATTCTAATTGAGAGTCTTCTTGTCATGCGTGAGTGAAAAATGGTTCTATTGGTTACAACAAAAATGAAAATAGATTCAGTCATGTACCATTAGTCTATATGAATCTCAATGTCTCGTTCCATTTTTTTTTCTCTCCTTTTTTTAACATCAAAATGTTAAAGACAATTACTCAATTAGATTTGAATTTATGACTACATGTAAAGTTCCCAGACCTCTCATATATAAGAGTTTTTGATCTTCCAATGACACTTGTGAATATCCATATAAGAATGCCGCATTCAGATAGAATCCTTGGTATACCATGGAATGACTGGATAGTGACACAGATATTTCATTACGAGATTTAAGTGTCTGATGCCTAATGAGCCAGAAATAATTTCTGGCTAATACTTAATTGGAAATGCTCAGGTAGATCTAAATATTTTGAAAACTAATAAGAATTGTTCTTATAGTGCAAGAATATTCCTATAAAAGAAGTGGCTTTCAGTAAGAATTTGGAAAAATTATAATCAATTCTCCTTTGATGTGGCAAAATGTAATTTACATCTCTTCTATTTTCAAAATTTACATGCCAAGTTCTCTAGTTTTGAAAAATCCTGCACTAATCCCTTATTAACATTAGTCCATTGGTGGCTAACAATACACAGATGCACAACACATGATTTTTTTAATGATATTATTATAAATATTAAAGACAATATAACTATTAAATAACCATATTATCTTTTTATCAAGTGATAAAACTATATTCTCTTCCTATAATTATTCAATAGTTATAACATCTATAATATTTACAATAATACCATTAAAAAATGTGCTATGCATATATATATTGTTCGTCAAAATCACTTATGGACTAACATTATTAATGGGGAAGGTTAGTGCAAGATTTGCCAAAACTTAGGAAATATGCAAAGTTTGAAAATAGAGTAAATACGAGTTGTATTTTGTCGAATCTCAAAGAGGTTGAGTGTTATTTTTCCTAAGAATTTTCAAGGGATGGATAACTTGGAAAAAAATATAAACACAATTTGAAAGAGGAATTTTAATTGATTAATGTTTGATAGGAGTTGTCCCTACCCCTTAACATATTGAAATTTATTTAGTGTCAAGTTGCATAAAAAATATAATAAAGAGCACAACTCAAATTGGCTCACAAGGAAGTATTACTAGTATGCTAGAATTCAAAACTTTGAAAAATTTACTGAAAAAGGAAATTGTTCAAATGCTTGATATATAAATACTTATTGATGAATTTTCTTAAGTATCAACCTAGTTTTTAAAGTCTCAAATTTGATCGGTATAAAATCAAATTTTAAATAGATGATACCCATTTGATTCTTAATTAGAAAAGATGGAGTACTGCAATAAATAAATAACTTGTTAAATATTATTAATATAGAATACATGATATGAAAGAAAGAGAACCTATATAATTAATGTCCTCTCACTTATTTTTTTCATAGGAATCAAAATATTTGAAATAACATTAAAATAGGATTTTGAAGAAATTTGAAACATTAATGTAGGATTTGAAACATTTAATTTAATTCATATCTTCTCACTCATTGAAAAAATTATATAACAATTTGAGAAAAATTAGATTTGAAAATAATTTTGGAAAAAAATCTAAATTAAAACTAATCAAGATTTGATCTCAGTTGTCCTATATTGATTGAAAAAAATTTGATCTTCAATATTTGAATAATTTGATAATTGTTATATAATCTGATTATTTGTTGCATTATATGATTTTCAAATTATGAATATTCAAATATTATGATTACTCATCAGTATTCATAAATAATTTCAAATTACAAATAATTTCATATCTTCTCACTCATTGAAAAACTTATATAACGATTTGAGAAAATTCATATTTGAAAATAATTTTGAAAAAAATCTGATTAAAAACTAATTGAGATTTGATCTCAATCATCATATATTGATTGAAAAAATTTATTTTTCAGCATTAATCTGATAATCATTATATAATATGATTATTTGAAAATTATGATTACTAATTATTATTCATAAATAACAATTCAAAAATAATTTCAAATTACAAATAATTTGTAAGTCTAATATTCAATGTAAAGTCATGATTTTCAATTTGATTATCTAATCAATTGTTATCTAATCTAATAATAAGATATTTTCAATCATAATATATTCAGACTATATAATTTGATTTAGATTTTTAATCATAAATTAAGAATTATTTTTTAAATCTTATAAATTGTTATTATTAATTAAATTTTTGTCACTATCCTGGACTCTATATAATCAACTTCCTTTATCAATCTGATTATTTTTCAAAATTATAACGATTTTAAAAGCTATAATAATCTTATTTCATTTGTTAATTACATTATTTAATTTGAATCGGATCTTCTCACTCATTGCATATTTAATTTAATTGAATCCAAAGTTATTCAAATTATTATTTAATCAATCATAAAAAGAAGGATTAAACAATAAAATATTTGATGATAAAAAATAGTGACAAATTTGTCCATGACAAAATACATAAATATAAAATAAGAACAGTCAATAAAACATTCAATTTGGAAACTATTGTTAATTTTGATAAGCTTCAAACAAAATTTTGATTTCATATAATTATCTTTCTCCTGCTTAATAACTTTCCTCATTTTAGTGGTGGACATGTCTAATGAGACTGTAAATGGCTCACCAATTCAATCTTTTGTAGACATTGTGCATTTTAAGCAAATTATATGTTCTATAAATTAATAGATGCTGTTGTTTTTCCCCTAAACACAGAAACACTGTATTCGTTGATTTATGTAATATGTTTTTCAAAACGTCATTTTTTTTATAAGAAGGAGGGGCTAAGCGCCAACATATTTTCAAAGTCAGATGTATTTTGTATATTGCTCCCGTTTTTTTTAAGCTTTATTTTACCTTTACATTATGCTAAAAATTTAATTTGGAGGTGCTGAGCATTGTATATTTATTTATTTTTTTACTTTATGTTGTAAATTTTCAAGATATTCAATTGTATAGATGTTACCGTTTCAATAAAGTTCTTTTAAAATAAAGTTTTATTTTATTTTTTATTTTTCCTTTTATTTTCATTGTATGGTTTAAATATTTTATAAAAATAGTAAAAACATAAAGTAAGATTATGTTATCTTCTTTTCATTATTTTTTACAAAATATTAAAAATAAGAAACAAATTAAAGATGCTAAAGAAGAATGAAAACAAAAAATAAATGAGTTTAATTTTGATGCCAAAAAAATTTTACATTATCATCTAATCATATGCTTCTATTTGTTATACTTTTAAAATACTAGGAGGTTGAATTTAATTTTTCGCTCATATGCTAATATATGATTTGGGACTTATGTGTGCGTCATTATTTTGATTAAAAAAAATCTGTTTTTATTATAAAAAAAGAACTCTTTAAGTTCTTCATATATATATATATATATATAAAATTAAAAAACAGGATCACTAAAAATATTTTTTTCAAGTATTATAATTTTCATTTTTTAGAAAAAGATATTTAAAAATCAATAAATATATTTTAAGATTATATCCAAATACATTTAAATGTAAAATAACTCTTACTTCTTAAAAGATGTTATTTGAAATTAAAAAAAAACTTTTTTAACTTTTTTTTAATACCAAGTATATATCCAAACATCTTTCTTTATTTTTTATTGAACTTTATTTCATCCTTATTTTATATTGACAAAACCCCCAAATTTGGCCCCTTGAATTTTAAGTCATACAAATTGATTTCTCTAGAAAAACTTGAATAAATTAGTCTCTCCCAAAAATAATTCAAAAAAGTCTCTGTCAACTAACATATTATTAGGTAAATTCCAATTTAACATTTTCATGATTCTTAAAAAGATTAATTTATTTTTTGTTTTTAGAGAGATTAATTTGTCTGATATTTTAAATTTATAAGGACTTATTTGCTTAATCTTTTAGAGGGATTATGCCAAAATATAAGAAGCAACGATTTGGGGGGTTTTGTGCTTTTATGTTTAAATTGTTACTATTTCATTTTTTACCCCACGAGCGTAAAACTGAAAACCGTTGCAGCATCTTTTGTTGTCTTGGAGAAGGGGTTTATAATCTTTTTCTTGGAGAAGGGGTTTACGAGCAGGGTTTAAGAACGCCTTTCATTCCATTTCACTAACAAAACAACCTTTCATTCGACAACACCACCAATAAACAACAACAACAACAAGAAGCTACTCCAAGCAACAAAATGTCTCACATTTGGAAGGCCAAAAACACTGCGAACACTCTCAAGCATTTTGCATCAGCATCATCATCCATTGGAAGGAATGCTTATGCCACTCGCCACCACCACCACCACCGTGCTCTCTCAACTTCGCCACTCTTCCGCTCCAATCATCATCTTCTCACTACGTTCCCTTCTTCTCATGCTGCTGCTTCCTCCGTTCGATTCCTCCGCACTGGTAGTGATCCTTCTTCCAGGTAATTATTCTTTCCCACGTGGGTGTTGCATTGTTTTGAAAATTACTACGTTTCTGGGTTGTCATTGAAACTGTTGGGATTTTTAAGATTTTTATTATTTTTTCCTTTTCAGGTTGTTTTTGTGTATCTATTGGAAATTACGGTTATGGGTTGTGACTGAAACTATGAGATTTTGATAAACCAAATAGACGCACAAGTATACAAAGGGATAAAAATAAATAAGATGACAATGAGTGTAGAGACACAAGAATTTAACATGGTTTGACAAATCATATACCTACATTCACGTCATAAAATAAACACTTTTGTTATGAGAAGAAAAACAGTACAAGATTCCTAACTTATTCCCATACCTAGTTCAAAGTCCCTTATACACCCCTTTTTATAATAGAGTCTACATCTCTGATTTGTTCTCTTGTAGTACTATGCACCTAGGCCATTGATCTTATTTATAATAAAAAATCTTAATCTATATGAATCCTTATCAAATCCTATCAGATTATTCAAATCCTGACAGATTATTCAAATCTTTACTGGTAATGTAAAGATTTGAATAATGTAATGTAATATGTAATATAGCAGTTTTGATTGAAGCTATGACATTTTAATTTTTCGGTAGTTCATCTTTACAGGTAATGTAAAGATTCATATAGGTAATGTAATATGTAATATAGTAGTTTTGATTGAAGCTATGACATTTTAATTTTTCGGTAGTTCATCTTTATGATATTGTTAATGCTATCCTTGGTTGTGCTTGAAACTACGAAATTTTGAGTTTTTGTATACGATGTTAATGCGTAAAATTTGGAAATTACGTTTTTGGGTTGTGCTTAAACTGTGAAGTTTTGAATATTTTGATTGTTTATATGTTTTGTTTTGGGAATTCTGTCTTTGGTTGTGGTTGAAACTGAAGAAAAAAAAGAAATTTGAACTTTTGCTTGTCTGTTTGATCAGTAGCTACGAGATTGCTCCTCCTATTAACTGGGGGATAAGGATTGTGCCCGAGAAGAAGGCGTTTGTGATTGAGCGATTTGGGAAGTACGAAGACCCTTCCTTCCGGGATCCATTTCCTGATCCCCTTTGTGGATCAGATTGCGTATGTCCATTCCCTCAAGGAGGAGACCATCAAGATTCCTGACCAGTCTGCCATCACGAAGGACAATGTTACCATCCTCATTGATGGAGTCCTCTATGTCAAGATTGTGGATCCCAAGCTGGCTTCCTATGGGGTGGAGAACCCCATACATGCTGTCATCCAGCTTGCACAAACCACCATGCGTAGCGAACTTGGTAAGATCACACTTGACAAGACCTTTGAGGAAAGGGACACCCTAAATGAAAAGATAGTGGTGAGTGTTTACAGCTTCCAATTGGTTTTGTCACACATACACATCTACACAGGTTTGGATTGGAATTAAGCTCACTTCATTTTCTGGGCACTATTATCTCTTGTCACAAAGGCAGATGTGATAGATTGGTGTTAGTGTATTCCACTAACAGGAGATAATAAATGGTCAATTGTGTGATTATTGTCACATAGTAAATGAAGATAAACTCCTCCTCTTACATCATCTACGACCAAAGTATAATGGCCAATTGTGTGATTATTTTTCAGGCGGCCATTAGTGTGGCTGCAAAGAGTTGGGGTTTGGAGTGTCTTCGATATGAAATAAGTGAGTTTTGGCAGTCTCTGGAAGAGTTTCCTTTGTTTCTTCCTTGACTGTTTTTTAGTGCAACTTCTCCTGTGGTTTTCCTTCGGCAGGGGATATATCTCCACCTCGTGGAGTGAGGGCAGCTATGGAGATGCAAGCAGAAGCAGAACGGAAAAAGAGAGCTCAGATTCTTGAGTCTGAAGGTAATGGATTTGATATTTCAACTCTTTAGGTGTTCAAGGGTGATAACATTCTACATTATGTCTCGTCCTGAAGTTACTACATCATCCAACTTTCTTCTACCTTTGTTATTGTTGGCACTGACAAACTTTACTGTTTAACAGGTGAAAGACAAGCCAGTATAAACATTGCTGATGGAAAGAAGGGCGCAGTAATCTTAGCATCAGAAGCTGCAAAGATGGATCAAGTGAACAGAGCTCAAGGTTAATTACGTGTTGATATATCAATTCCTAGTATATAGCAATATTGATTCTTTAATATAGCTTTAATGTATGCTGAGAATGAGGTGCTAATGATTTATTTGACCTTATACTGTGATATTCATATCCTGTAGCAAGCTATTCATATATAAAGTAGAATAATTTTCTCTAGGACTAGAGGATGATGAACTTTTGGTTGAACCTAAGTCTTATTTTCAGTGACTGTGTTACTTTGTAACTTTCCCAATTATTCCTAGGCTTTATATTTAATTGCTGTCATCTTTTCCTCCATCTATTGATTGCTCTTGGAAGGTACCACATCCAAAGAGCTTGACTGATGTTCCCTTGATTTATTGCTACTTCTCTTTTGATATGTACAAAACCTTAGAAGTAACTCCATTATTTTTCAGGTGAGGCTGAAGCCATCCTTGCTAGAGCAAGGGCAACAGCTGAAGGACTTGCCCTTGTGTCACAGACCCTCAAAGAAAATGGCGGACAAGAGGTTAGATTCTTCATTTTCCTTTTTTCTTTTTTTTATATATTGCACATAATGCACCTTGTACAAGCAGTGGATTGTATGTAGATATGAATTCAATTCATGGATGTTGTTTGTTGCATATGTTCAAAATCATTTGTGCATAAAATTTTAGTGGTTTCTGGCTTTCATCAATGTATAATGTGTTTGCATAGAAAAAGATTAGTAGTTAGCAATGTCTTATGCTTGGATAAAGATAGCATTCATGCCAGAAGGAAGGAATACAAAACTTTGAAACTTGCATTTATTAACCACATTATTAGTTTATCACAGATATCTTCACTGCATGGTGTGGTAGGTATTGTTTGATTTCTTTTAGAAAATATAAGTATGCTACCGTATAAATAATGTGGAAGCATTCATTACATTTGAGCCGATTTATCTTTGAAGCTGAAAATATATTACATTGGTGGCCGGTGGTTCTTTCTTGTGTTAAAACTGCTTCTTAATTGCCGCATATGTTTTAGCTTAATTGAGTCATAGATAAAGGGGAAGGGATAGAATTTGCATTTGGTTTGCAGGCAGCAAGTTTGAGGATTGCTGAGCAATATGTCCAAGCCTTCGGCAACATTGCCAAGGAGGTAGTAGCCTTAGCCTTATAAGCTACTTGATATACAAGTTTCTGCATTGAACAACTCCTTCAGTTTGAAATTCATTTCTTGTATTACTCTTTACTGTTTCCTCAGGGGACAACAATGTTGCTTCCTAGTTCTGCATCCAATCCTGCCAACATGATGGCTCAAGCTCTCACTATGTATAAAAGCTTGGTTGGTAATGTTTCCAGTGATAAGCTTAATGGAACCAAACCCTCTGCCATAGAAGGACAAGTGAAAGATGATTCCAATTAAAGTGCCCCAAGGTGGGGAATAGGCTTCGATTTTAGATAACATGTCATTCTGATTGGTTAATCGTTCGGTTTTTTTTTTTTTTCCATTTTTTCAGCTTACAAATGATACCATGAAAATTGAGTTCAGAGAGGGAAGCTGAAGAGTTTAGTTGGACTTGAGTTTTGTTTCTAGTTGTTAGCATTGATCATAGGAATGGATACCAATTGTTTCGAGGAAGTTGTTATTCAGCCTTCACTCTTATGTGATAAATACTATTTTCTTATTTAAATAATGGTTGCTTCCTCAAATGTTTGCTACTTCAGTTGAATATAGCTGAAAGAATTTTAAAGAGTATCAATGGACTGATCTTAATAGTTGAGCAGGACATCATTTTACATTTTTGTGTATGAAGAGGGTAATATTTTCTACCCACTGCAATTTCCCTTGTTAGCACACATCACTTTGTTAGCACGTAATAGTTTGGAAATTTGTTACTAGCTAAATTTCAGTTGTGATTAGGCATGCTTGATAATCGAAACATTTAATACAAAATTGAAACAGTGGAGAAAATCCTCTAGTATGTTTATTTGTTCATCATTTTAAATTAATCTGGGGTATGGTCTTTTTTTTTTTGTGTTTTTGGTAATTGAACTTATGAAGCTTCAAGTTATTTAAGAAATTTTTTACTGCTCGAACACCATTGTTTTTTTTTCCTTGAAGACTACGAAACACTACCTAGGTAAATTGAATCAAGGGGAGCAAAACACTAGGATAACTTATAGAAGTCTTCGGGTCATTTAAGAAGTTTTAACTTCTTGCACTCATTATTTCTTGTTGAAAATAAGATCTGCCAAAGTAAATTTGAACAACGGGAAGGCAACCACTTCGAAATGGTCCTTTTTTTTTTTGGGTTATTGAACTGTTGAAGTCTTCCAGTTATTTAAGAAGTTTTTACTGCTCGAACACCATTTATGTTTTTGGTTGAAAATTGCATGAGAAACACTACCTGGTCAAAGTGAATCAAGGGAGGAACCCACTATGCATAGCTTATAGAAGCCTTTGGGTTATTAAGAAGTTTTTACTGCTCGAACTCAATAAGAACTACCAAGGTAAATTTGAAGAGCTGCGAAGAAACCTCTTGGGAGTAAACCTAGACTTTTTAAGTTATGGAAGGGCAAAGTAATTTTGAATCAAAGGTTAAATTACAAGTTACCCATTTATTGTTCAAGTCATATTCAACTTTCCCGTGACTTCAACCTGATTAACGGTCACCAATCATGATTCATTCCAAGTTCAGCAAATTGCTAAAGACCACACTCTTCCGGATCTTCACATGTTTAAAGAAAAACTCTCATAGTCAAAAGAGCCTTCCGTTAAGCAGATTTGGTGTGTAAAACTTAAACAAAATCAAACATGCAAATCATTGATAAGCAATTAGCATGTTTGATTTTTTGTTTGCAGAACTGAATACATAATTTAAGCAAGTCAGTCTCTTATAAATCTTATCCAAATCATAGTTTAGAAGCTACAAACGGAATCTAAATATGCACTGATAAATGCACGATTTAGTCCAGTTACCCCAATGTATGGATTTCGCAACACCAAATTTCTTTTAATCAATCAAGAAGTTGTGGGCAACTGAATTACTGAGCACAGATGACTATTGAAAAATGCATTCCTCGCTTGGAAGATGTTCTCATTAACATCAAACAATATTAAGGAAACAAGAATATGCAAGCTTAGTGTAGCAGCAATATAGCCTCAACGTTTACCACGCATATGCAAGCTTCATTTAGCAGCAATATCGCCTCAAGAACATCAAACAATATTAAGGAAACAGGAACACTTACCCACTTAAGATGTCTTAAAATGGTAGATCACGACCTGTTTTGAATGCAATGGAGAGCATGTAAGTAATACAAATAACCTTTATTTAGAATGCCATATACTCAAAAGTGTTTACAATTCATTCTGCCCTAAAACATGACCAGAAATATAGGGCCGGAGTTTTACCACACTGTCATCATCCAAAGTGTAAAAGAAAAATTTCTCCTATTGATAGGTGATACATAATTACCTCTAGTAAAAGTTCAATGAACCAGAGACATGTCCTAACCTTAGAGGTGAACTTTCCCCTCTGGCCAAACTTTAACTTACCAATAAATAAATAAAGTGAAAGATTTTGGGTACTTATCAGTTGAACTAAGCCTGTCAACCATTCCATGAAATTAACATATATTTGGAAATTCCATACAGGTATGTGACAGTTTCTCTCTGTAAGGTTGATACGAAAATATAATCCAAAGCCGTCTTCTCCTCTTAATTTGAAAAACATACTGAGGAGTTCCAGGTCAAATTACCTGATATCTACTAAGTTTCCAAAGCAACAAAAGATCAAAAAAGGAAATACACAACAAAAGAACACTATATTCTTAAAGAAAAGCAGTCTTAACTAAATTGATAGTTATACACACAATACAAGAATGGCCCGTCTCATCAATCAACAAAAGAAACAAAATCAACGAAACTCTAAGTTCCTCTGCAACAACTGAGATCAATCAAGTCAATGCACTCATTTGCCGCAACAACTCTCACCACCACTACCACTACCACTACCACCAACAAACCCTCCCGAAGTACACACTCAAATTAGCCTTCAAGAAGACACACGCGACATCATGTTAGTTCCCCACAAATTTTACATTATTCACACCAATTTAATTCTTTATAATGTAAAATAATCATCAATACAAGGTACAAATTAACTCCCACATATACAACGCACAACCAAATCAAAGTCATTTTAATCATTGAGCAACCAAATCAATGAATAAAACTCTCTAGAAAACTAACATAAGATGCCGCGCATATCTCTTAAAAGTCTAATTCGTGTGATTACTCAATAAGCTACATCCTACATACATGTAAACAAAATCAAATCAAATAACAAATTCACAATCCCCTGAAACTAAAAAAGGCCAAACAACACCGAGAACCCTAACAGAATGAGCCACACGATATGCACCAAGAGCAATGCCTGACCAGGTAGCGGCACCGACCCACCACTCCCGACTTCACAGAACCCTAATTTCGCGACTTTGACGCCGGCGCACGCCGCCTCGGAGCAGCCGCACCAGTAGGTGACGCCGTCGGCGCCGCAGACGGGGTCGGTCCTGAAGCACTTGGCTGGGCACGATGAAGGCGGCGGCGTTCCGGCGCAGAGGCCGGCAGACTGCGACGGAAGCCGGAGGACGGGGGGAGATGCTGTTCTTGTTCGGCCCTTGCGACGGTTACGACGGTGAAGAGAGAGGATGAAGATGAGGGAGATGCGTTGAAAGGATGGGGGCTCTGTGGAGAGGCTCGCCATGGGGTTGAATCGTTGGGGAAGGCGAGCTAAGAAGGCTCGCCGTGGAGAATTCGAGGGCTCGGTTGGGTGAAGGTTCGAGAGTTGGAAGGGGATTGAAAATTGGAATGAACCCTAATTGGGGAAATTGGGGCTTTTGTGGGGTTCGACCGTTCGAGAAAATTGGAAAGGATGCTTCTCATGCGGAGAAAGGGGCTTTTTTTTTTCACTTTTTCTTTTTCTGTCGTCGTCGTTATCAAAGAAGGATAATGGGTCTTTTCTATTTCTGTACCTAACGAATGAAATTAAGCTCAACCAACCTTTTACCTAATATAGGGTATGTTAGACACGTTGATTTGAAAATTTTCAGATAAATATATTTTCAAGTTGCATTTACAATATACCAAACTAAGGAGTTTTTACCCATTTAAAATGAAAAAAATCATTAATTAGGAATAAATGAAAAAAATATTAATTATAGATATGAACTGATTTTTACGCATATAAATACGTTAGGGTTCATATGTGCAACATGAATGCAAGGCGTGATTTCATGCTTATTTGAATACGTATGAGGCATATTAATGTTGACATTTACCACTATAAACGAATATGCGTGTACATAATTTCTTTTCAAAATTTTCATTTATACAACAGGAGAATGTGTTTTCTTAGGCTATTAGATGATGACAAACTTCTGTATCGCTTAGATGATGATCATATTAGTGTTAGACTCAATCACCAAGTATTTGATCTCTGTTATTTGACTTTTATTGTTATTTTTTTATTTCAATGTTTAATTAGTTTAGTTTTAGATATGTATGTGTAGTTAGTTTTATTTTAATTTTGTGTTTATTCAAAATGCCACATTTGGTTTGGTTTAGTTTAGTTAATAGGGTAGTTTGTGTTCAACAAAGTTAAGTGAATATGGATTGATTTAGAAATTAAGATTCAAATAATATAGTTAGTTTCGATTTATCTATTTATTTATTTTATGTAGTAATTAGTTTGGTTTAATAATTTATTTAATCGATTAATTAGTTTAGTTTAACAATATCTTTTATTAGGTAATTAGTTTAGTTGAATAATTTATTTATTTCATCTAGTAATTTGTTTAGTTGAAATATTTATTTTATATAGTCATTAGTTTAGTTGAACAATTTATTTTATCTAGCAATTTGTTTAGTTGAATTATTTATTTTATCTAGCAATTAGTTAGTCTAAGATTAGGTTGTTTTGTGTAAATTTAAAAACTTAATTAGTTTTTATATGTATTTAGGTAGGTTTATGTCTAATTCAAAACTTAATTAAATTTGTGCAGGCCGATCTAGTGTTACACCCAGGTGCTTTGGCGCACCAACAGCATAGATGGATGGAGTACTATTTGCGGGCGCTGGATTCTAAAATTGCCCACTTTGGCAACTTCTATTATGACTTGGCGCTCTCAGCACCCTTGTAGAGAGATGGCGCCCGAGACTCATACATTTCATTTGTTGTATGAAGAGTGTACTATCACTTTCCAAGACGTGGCTATGTAGCTAGGACTGTGAATTAATGGGGCTCCTGTTAGTGGGAACATCGGCGCATGGGAAAAGTGGCACCAACAGAGTGTTTGGGATATATGTTGGGACTTGTTAGGTGTAGTGCCAGAGCCCAGCACGGACACGGGTCCTATGTAAAGTTAACTTGGCTTAACAATACTTTCAAGAACTTGACTTGCACGATGCGTTTAAGATTGTTGTTCAGCGATGGACCGGGCATACTTGCTTGTATTGATTGATGGCTTTCTATGTCCGGACAAGTCGTCATCCCATGTCCACTTGAAGTGGTTGCCCTTGCTACGGGATTTCGCGGGGGGAGTTAGTTGGGATCGCGGTGCTTGCATGTTTATCCGCAATCTCTGGTGTGAAACACAGGTCATTGACTTTGCAGGATATGTAGCATTGTTGCTAACGTGGGCATACTATCGGATCCCTAGCTTATACCCTAGACAAGACCATGGGATCACCTTTCTTATGGCCTCAAGGTATACATTTTATGATGAGAATGAGTTATTTATTAATTTATTTATAATTTTGTTTGTTTGGATGTAACTAATTTGTCTTATGACTTTACTAATTTTAGGTGGGCGGGTTTGAGGATTTCATCTGACGGGGATGCTCGTCGGTTGGTTGACTTTAGGGGACGGTTGGATTCCATACCTATTGACAGGGTAAGTGTCATTGACATTATAATTATTTAAGTTCTACGTTCTTTAATGATGTTGAAAGCTTAACTTAAGTTTTCAATAATTGCAAGTTTAGAGACTGGGTATGAGGATGCCGCGTGGTCGCTGTGACCCTGACAGATGTGTTCCAGGTGCTAGTGCTTGGGCTTTCGTTCCTCCCTCTGCTTTGAGATTGTGGAGTGGCATAAGCTTGATCGTGTCATGAGGTTCAGATGCATAGTTTATTTCATATGCTCCACTTAATATTGATAGGTTGCATGCGATTGATGGCTGTGGGAATGATAAGGTTTGGTGGCCCGAGTACCATGCTCAGTGGCACGTATTTTGGAATGCACGCAGGATCTTTATGTGGTGGGGGCTCACATTGTTGATAGTCGGCGTCAAGGATCTGTAGTGGTATGATGGTGTTGCATGGAGGTTTTTATCTCCCATTAGCCAATTGTAGACCCTCGCTGCAAGGTGCCACAGGAGCTACAGGCGATCAGGGCCAGCACCTTTTATGACCCAGCCCAGGGTGCTCCAGATAGGCAATGGAGGTGGTGTCATTCCAAGCTAGTACTCGATCGTCCAGCAAAGGCGCTGATGATAGAGAGGATGTGGGTGGAGGTGATGCAAGGGATGAGGGTGATGATGGGAACGAGGCAGAGGTGGAGGCGGTGGTAGAGGTGATAGGTAGTGGAGGTAGTGGAGGTGATGGAGGTGGTGGATATGGTAAGGCCAATGGTGGAGGTGATGGATATGGTGGGGGGATGGGGGAGGGGGAGATGCGTATGTCCCTGGTGGAGATGAGGAGGCTCCTATTGCTACACCCTACTATGGATGACTTCTTTGGGGGTGGCATTAGCCGCAGGAGTTTGATGGACAGGTCTTTCCTAGATGCTCCCATGCCCCCTCATCTAATTGCTACAATTGGTGGGTCCTTTCCCCATGGACAGAGATAATCTAACATGCCCAGCTATGATCTGTTTAGAGATGGTCAGTATAGCAATCACACCTCCAGACCCGTCCATCAGCAACATCAGCATGGCCGGACATCGGCACCATCCACACCCCATGTCCTCATCCAACATGAGGAAGAGAAGATATGCAGGAGAGAGCAACGGCAATTGTTAGGAGGGAGCTTGCACATTGGGTTTAGCCCAGACATTCTCATTTGGGGTGTGAACTCAGGCACCTAAGAGAAATAGGGTGGGGGGATGATTAGTTATTTTCATATTTTGTATTTAATTTTAAATTATGTGTAAAGTTTTGTCATTAGTTATGTTTATGTACTTTATTTTTAAATTATGTGTACATATTTATACCCAGGAGCTTTTGTATTATGTTTATTTATTGATTTTAAATGATGTGTATTAAAGGAGCAAAAATAAAGGAGCATGAAATTGACATTAGAGGCAATGAATAGAAACATAGTTGCGCATGAATATGAAACTGACATTAATAAAAGAACCGAAACATTGTGATCATAATACAATCCAACACATGAACAAACATAATCACAATAAATTCAGTAGTCCGTGATGAGGACAAAGCTAGTAAGGTTGGGCACTTTCTTCTGGTGTGACCTTCATTTCTACACAGCCCACATCGCTTTGTTTGAATCGTCTCAACTTCGTCCATTTCATTGTGAATTCTTGTGGAGACTGGGACCTCACTAGCTCTTTTGAGGGCTGGATCTGGGCGTATCGGAAGCCCATTGTATGAGGCCAAAGATGCTCATGAGCAATGGGTGTGAACTTCAATTTATAGACCTTGTCTATCCATTCCATAGTAAGGATGAGTGAAAGACCCCTACTCAACTCGTCCAGCATGACATACCACAATAGCATGACAACATGGGTAATGCAATGCCTGGAAGGACCCATAGTCACATCGTAGCTCTCCCAAATGCACCCTATATTCCGTGTGATATGTTCTTATTTTTTGTAACCAAACACGAAATCATATCTCGTGTGAATGGGGCAATGACATTTTGTCTAAAGTCTTGCTTATTCTCATCAATCGCTCGCAATAGAAATTGTGACCATTTTTGTCCTCCTGCATTTTGGGCCTATGTCTAACTCTCCTTCTCAACAAAGAATTTAGCAAGACGAAAGTAGGTGGACTTCACTATGGCAATGATTGGAAGATTGCGGGTACCTTTCACAGCATTTATACACTCAGACAAGTTGGTTGTTATATGGCCAAATCAACAACCCTTATTAGCATCCTGGACCCATTTTCACGTGGAATTTGATCAGCTACTCACACATATTAGGATCCTCATCTCACAACATCCCATAATAATACACAAAGTTTGCATGGGTTTTTGAATATGCCGCATTTATAAGAACTCTTTTAGCATCCTTATTCTTAAAGTGTTTGGCAAAGTTAGAGGCAATGTGCAAATGCTATGTATGTGATAGGCCATCGAAGGGTGCCAGCCACTACCCTCCGCCTCTATAGTGATATGATTAACCCATGCCTAGAAACAATAAGAATACCTTCTTGAGGCGTTATATGTTGTCGAAGATTGGTCAAGAAAAAAGTTCATGCTTCTTTTGTCTCTCCCTCAACCACAGCAAAAGCGACAGGCAAAATATTATAGTTACCATCTTGTGGAATAGTCATCAACAATGTGCATCCATATTTCCCATGCAGATGAGTGTCATCAATTGAAATAAATGGTTTGCACCATTTGAATACCTCGATGCATGGTGGAAATGACCAGAATACATGATGGAACATTGAACATCTATGATTAACAATATCACCCACATGATATGGCTTTGTCAATAAATGGACAATGTACCTAGCATTTCCAAGAAAATATAATAATAAATAACAGGCTAAGTATTTAAATAATAATTAATCCACTTAATCGTAATCTAAAATAATTTAATCTTTAGTATTACCAAAAAAGAAACTAACAATTTAGCTAATCCATAATAATAGTTAATTAATTTTATACTAAATACTTTTAAACTACTATAAAATTTACCATAACAACTATTAAACTAAACTAAATAAAAAATATAGTAATTTGTTACTAATTAATATTAAGCCAAACTTAAAATAATTTAAAAATAAATTAATTAATAATTACCTGGCATGTAATGCTACATACCTTGCAACCATCTCGATAGATTAGTGTATGATTCTTCCAGTTCCATAAATCTTAGCAGTTGCTTTTTGTTTTGCAATTCATACCTTCCTTTATAAAATATTAAATTTAAAAATTGACTCCACATGTCTTTGCAACTCTCTGATGGACATGTTGGATTTGCCTAAACTGGGAAAGATACTAGTGCAAATAATATTACTATCTATTGGGAATATTGTTCAAGAATAGAATCATACTCACATGTGTGTCTTCCATTATACTTTTGAACTTCCCATACTTGCCTTTTTTCAAATGTAACATGTATGCTCCAGTTATATCCATTGCCAAACTTCAAACACTTGCACTGGTATTTCGTTGACAGACTCATAAACCTTGAATTGAACTTTCTCTTTGATGTTGTAATTCTTGGCTGCAAATAACACATCTTCCTTGTCTTGAAATTGTTGTGACCTCAAACTCACCTTCACCTCCAACCACCCTCGCAATGGGCCCTACAAAGCTATTTTCAAGCATTGCATCTAAGTTTATTGAAGAATAGTGGCTAGGATGTTCTTGTGATACGGTTTGCGACCCATAAGTTGAGATTGTGAATCACGTGTTTCCTCATCACTATACTCATTACCTTCTAGTCGATACAACCCCAACTCTTCTTCCTCCTCTTCTTCATCCCTGTGATCTACATGAAATTCTAAACTCGCAACAAGCACATGTCCAGTTGATGACCTGCATCTTGAACCACCACCAGATTCTGCAAAGCTAAGACTACGAACTAGTGGTTCCTGGGCACTTTAGGAAGTGTAGAACCATGTTGCTTGGGATTTCATTAAGTGATGTATGAGGCAGAACCGCAGAGCTCAAATCAAAATCTTCTAGAATGACAAAAATTTCCATTACTTGAACCTCGGAAATCGAACTTGGAATTTGAACATGAGACTCGTTTCATTATCCTGCAAATAGGAAAATAGTTATACCTGGCCACGCCACCCCCAAATGTTATAGGTACTCTATAAAACATCTGCATAATTCATTTGTGAGAACCTAACTGCTCCAAGTATTTTGCTTGCAACTTCAAAAAACTTACAAATGGATTAACAATCACACCAAGTAGTCTCTGACTATAAAATCTCACTTCTTCATTTGTTGTGTCTTCGATCTTTCCATCATAAGAAACAAGTATGAAACACTCCACCATTTTCTCACAAAAACATTTCACACACCAAATGGACTGAGTGACGATTTATATAGAAAGGGCAATCGAACACGTAAGGATCAGAGCGAATTGTAAAAATAAAGAATACGTAAGGATCCTTCACGTAACAATAATAAACATAGATATGCAAGGGTCCTATGTATTCATAATGAACATGAATACGCAGAGGCCATGCATATTATGCCTACATTAGTTACGCAGGGACCCTTTGTATTTGCGTGCATATTTTTTGGCTATTTCTATACCAAATCTTTTTTCCGTATATTTGTATAAATAATTTTTTTTTGGATTTATTTGCAAAAAGGCCCATTTTCGTTTATAATACTTCGGTGAATAAAACCATAGTCCCATGCACATGCACAACTAACAACTACAATAGCTAAAATATTGAAATTGTGTCATTCTTTAATACTTAACAGTACTACTGCAGCACCGCTAACAGTTGCAATGCTATGTGAAATCGCAATTTTTGTCCTATTTGACAGGCTGAGCCTTGTGCTATATTGAATGAATCAAGAGTAGTGTTAGATATACAATAAAATGTATAACAATGTTACAACACCACTCACAAATTTGTTTTGTCTTTTAGTGAGTTGTACAACTTGTTATACACCAATCATTTTTCAAGAATCAAATGGGTCTCTATTGAAGCAAGTATTATTCTCCAATCAAATTTTATTGAATGCTTCAATTCAAATGGCTCTCTTTAGCTCTACCAGCACAAGAAAATGCTTATGAACATTGGATGAAAAGATTGAAAAAAAAAAAATGCACTAAAGACAGTTCACCCTGGCTGCACATTGTTTAATTTATTAAACATTGCATTGGAAAATGGAATACCCAGAGCACTTGGATAAGGCTACATTCAAGAGCTTCTATGTCACACTTATTTTAGATCCATATTGATTCATAGAAGCAGTTTCTTAGAGCATGTTTCTTCTATGACATTTATTATTGAATATCCAAGATTGCAGTTGGAGGTTGGGAAAGAATCCATTTCTTATCAAGACAACAGGGAACCAGTGAGTTCCTCATCCATGAGTCACTACTCACTAACTGAGCCTTTAGTTTCTTTGGTTTCAATTCCTAATTAATGACCAATGGCAAGAGATAGAAATTTCCAGACACCACGAGCCCATAAAATTAGTATATCATAGTAGCTATATGGACATGAGAATAATTAACTGTTTGCTTTCAAGTTTCAACCATTTCTTCAATAAAAATATTATTTCAACACTTAAAAAGTGGGTATCCCTAAAGACACCACTTTACTATTATTGGATGTAATGATAGCCTCCACTCCTTCCATTAATTTATCACATTCAATGATGAAAAATGGATATTTCAATGACATTCACTTTTAGGTGTTTAAATAAAACTTCTCTTCAAAAAAGCTCTTAACACCAAGTTGTTGGTTAGAGTTGTTCTATATGCTGAAAGCAATGTCTAGGCAATACAAATTAGTGAACAGAAGAGTCAATGATTTGGATTATAGCTGTATAAAAATTGCAAAAAAAAAAAAAACACAAATCTGCACTGGATAAGAAACTGGCAGTTTTCTTTTGTCACTTCACTTGGTCTCTATCATGTTATACGATTTAGTTCCATACTTCCATGTACACACTCAGATGGAAATTTCATTTGTTTAAGAGCTTTATATTAAGTCATGAACAAGCAGCCAAATTATTGAGTAATGCTATTGTCAGGTGATAATCGAGTGGACTTTTTGACGGCTCCTTCTTCAGCCTTGTTGTCATCTTTTACAGCCAACAGGACTAGGGCCATGAGTAATGGATAGCTTATTGTTGTGAGTGCCCAATTCACAATCAACTGGGACATGAAAGACACCTTGTGTGCATCAATTTGCCAAGCAGCTGCAGATCCTGCACTTTGTACTCCTTTATAGAATCCACTGTACCTGCACAGGTGCAAAACATTTGGTTAAGATATCAATCATGATCTACATCATCAACAACAACAAAGCCTTGTATTCTATCATAAATCAAATCATGATCAACATCACTCATAATCAACGACTTCTTTTCTTTAACCAAAAGCTAATAAATCTAAATACAAATAGTAGAAAGAATTGAGCCAACGACAGATAGATGATCCTTTGCATATAAATTACCTGCTAAGAATCTCAGAGTCGTCAGCCAGGGCTCCAATGACCCAATACACCATGCTTTGGAAGATGGCATCTAGCAAACCAAAACTAAAATACAAGACAAAGGGACCAGCAAATCTAGACCCTGAGTCCTTAAAATCCAACTTTTCAGGCAAATCATTTGATGAATACCTAAGCTGATTGATGAGTCCACCAACCCATATGGCAGACCCCAGAAGAGCAACCACTCCAATTCCCACAACCCCTCTCTTCCTCCTGCTCTTGAAACTGAAATCCATTATGTATCCAATCCCAACTGACCCCACCATCTGTGCACCCCAGTAGAACACATTGTTCAAACCCCTAGTCCTCAAGTTGAACAGTGCCCCATTCACATTATTGAACTGGTATGTGTAGAAAAAATTGCTGGACCATGCAGCAGGAACAATGAGAAGCATCTTCCAATTAGAAAACAACTTCACAATCTCAAAGAACTCAGTGTACACATTTGAGTACAAGATGTTACTGCACTTGGTACCATCATCACGCACAACCTTACTAGCTGGCAATATAGCCAAGGACAAAAGTATCCCCAATGACATGAAACACATGAAGCCTATGTAGGTTCCATCATTGACAGAAGCAGCTTCACCACGATGATAGTTCAATATGAAAGGGATTAAGCCACCAATAACACCCCCCATGTTGAAGATGCTCCAGAAGATGGAGATATAAGTCCCTTTCCTATTAGCAGGAGGGTACGATGTCATGATAGCACCTTGTGCAGCCCAAATGAGACCTGCACCAACACCAAGTAGTGCACCAGAAACAATGGCAAATGCTTGGTGCTTCTGATGGTTATAGTAAAGGAGTGAACCTGTATAGAGGACATAGGTGGAACAACCTGTTAAAAGGGTTAGGTGGGGTCCTAGGATGTTGTAGATGCCACCACCAAGGACACCAAAGATTGCAAAGGTGGTGTAGAGGGCAGTTAGGGAGTTGTTTGAGGCAGTGTGGTCAACTTGGCCACCACCACCCATCCCAGAGAGGGCATTGAACATGCCAGGACAGCAAAAGCAAACAAGGCCAATGAGGATGATCTGAACATGGGGTGAATTGTACCTTAAAAGAGATGATTTTTCTGTGTTTGATCGTATCTGGGTGTCTGATTGTTCATTTCCATTGAGACCCATTTGCCACTTTGACAAAAAGGAATTGAATTTGGTGCTGTTGTTGATATCTGGGATCTGGGTCTGTGTTATATTTTTTCTTTTTTCTTTTTGGTTTTTGGTGTGTGTGAGGATGATGAAGAATTTGGGATCAGAGGGTATGCAAATGCAACCTTTGTGTGCTATGAAAATTGAGGATGATGGTGATCGGAGAATTTAAGGATAATAAGAAGGAAGCGAGTGTGAATCCGAGATATCGTTATGTGAGGAACCAGGCACTGCAGATTTATAATGGCGATGGTCTTTGCAATTTTGGTGACATTTAAAAGAGGAATTAATTATACCGAAAAGAAGGAGGAATTCAGATTCATGTTTTCAATCATGAATTAATCACCTAGGTGGATCTTTTTGGAGTTTAATGTTACAGACGCTATGAGCCTATGAGCTGGAAAAAAAGTTGAGAACAACTCCGTCCTCGAGAAATTATTGTGGTATTAGAATTAAAAAAAAATTATTGTTCATTTTTTTTATGGAAAAGATAAAAAATTCATTAATAAAAAACTCTAACAGTTATCTATCCGAATAGATATATTATATTCAAATTGAATAAGAAATAAATATATTTTGTACTTTGTATTAACAATCGATAGGTGGGTCTACTACTATCAGTTGCATGTGTAAGATTTTTCAAATAATATTATGATTGAATTAAATGTTTTTATAAGTTTAAATTCTATGCACTTTTTTACATTGTATTTTAATCATGTATTGCCAAATTAATAAAAGTGATTGAGTGTCACAAATCTATTATTTGAAAACTCATATAAATGAATACATTTGATTAAAAAACGTGTAAAATAATAGAAATTAAACTTTATTTTTATAAATGTGATAATAAATGAGTAGTTTTATTAAAAAAAATATATTAAAAAATTATATTGATAATTCATAAAAAATAATTATTTTATATTGCTCTTCAAGAAAAATTCATTTAATGATGAATTTATTGGTATTTTCATTAATTACAGTCATTTCTCTTTCATTACTTTTCTTATTAGATTGTCATTTTTTTCATTTAATGTAGTTGTTCAATAAGTCAAAAGGCAATTTATTTTTTCAAAAGTAAAATTATTAACAGCTGTCCTCATTGTGAATCAAATTTGATTAAATAAATATATAAAAATATATTAAGTATATAATATATATAATTATTAACACTATTCAACACAACATGCTAGTTAGTCTAGTGGTTATGTCCTCCCTCTTTAGTTCGATCCCTAGGCCTAGTGACAAGTGCACACACTCCATTTCTCTATGTACAAGGTTCAAACCATCACATGGATATTTTGAATTTATTTATTAAAATTCATGTGTGGTGGTTTGATAGGTTAGAGTCGGTTCATCGATTTTCGATCGGAACGATTGGTTCGGTCGATTTTTAATATTATGGAAAAGAGTAACGCCCTACTTTTATTTGCTCGTCTAAATTACTAGTATCTATATTAATTGTTTTAAGCATAAATATGATCTACGATGAAATATTATAGTGTCATTTAATTTATGTAGTTGACCTAATTAGTAACTTATAATTTATTTCTTTATTTTTTCAGATTGTTAATATTTAAAATAATTAAATTTTAATTAGTTTGATTTAAGTTAAGTGTGAAGTAATGAAAGTAAAATTAAATTTGTTTCATATTAATTTTTATTTATAAAAATCAAATCAAACATTATTTGAAGAAAATGAATGTTAAATTTTTTGGAGATACCAACCGTTGATAATTTATTTAATTTCTTTATTTAAATTTATGAGATCATAAAAAATATATTAAATATATCCAAGAATATAAAATAATTTCTGTTATGTTAACTCCTTGACAATTGATTGCTTTACTTTGTCAACAGTATTCCAAGCGTCACTGGCAAGTGATTTAAAATGTTGAAGTGGTAAAGCATCAAAACTTGACCTATAACTATCACTTTCAATTTTTCATAACTTACTGGCATACTTAAATCAAATAATGCATAGGGACCAGAACCAAACCAAATCTTGGACCTGGGACATAATTGGACGGCTAGAACAGGAATATGTTCTTCCCCATTTTCAGATTTCTCAATCACTGTTGGAATTGTCAAATGAGAATTATTCTTCTTTATATATATATATCCAAGGAGTGGATAAGCTTTGAGGCTCTTTCCGATTTTGTTAGGATAATTTTTCTAAAAGTTACCATTTGTTTTTTTCCACAAATAAAACACCACTTCTTGATCTTTCTTCAAAATAGTTTCTTATTAAATAACTTTACCTCCCCCTCCCTCTCTCTCTCACATTATAAAAGACTTTATTTTTCATCTTGGATGATGAGTTGTATTGGCTGCTACAATTTGTGTCTTTGCACCAGAAATCCAAATAGGTGGATTTGATAATACTATTTAGTTGGTGCTCTAACTTTTGAAAAGTATAAATCAATTTTTTTTGTTTAGTAAATTAAAATATTAGAGTGCTTTTGCTTCTAACTTTTAAAAACTAATAATACTTTTGAGAACACCTCATTTGATACTTTTAGAACTGATTTTTATTCTTTTAAATAAAAAAAATCAAAATACTAATATAAGTCTTGAATTTTAATAATAATCCAATCCCTCCATTAATTAAGGCTTTTATTTTTTATTCTTCTAATAAATATTTATATCCATTATAGTTATTTTATATTTTAAAATCAACTTTATAATATATTTATCAAATACTACTTCAATAACTCTTGCTTATTGAGAGTAATTTTTTTTATTATTTTATTATAGCTTTTTGAGATCACAAAAAGCTCATAACTTTTTGAGAACCAAGTAATACCAAATCAAACCTTAACATATCTACTTCAATCATTGAGAAAATTTGCAAGAGTTGTTATTGGCTAGAGAGCTTATGGAGAGCAATAATTAAGACAACTTTGTTGGATTTCTCAAAGAATTTGTTGACAACATCTTTTTTGCATTAGAGCATTACCATGATCATCCTATATAGTTCTCTTTAGAGTTCTTTTGGAAATGAATTAACATTGTGTGTTTTTGAGATTCGAATCATTGTTACCATTTAACTAGTAGAATGTTTTTGGTTATTCTTTGGTCTTTGGTAAAATGTTCAAATTTATGTATGTGCTTGTGAGTTTTATTTTGAAGAGAATGAGAAGGTTGAATATTTGAGATGGAATTTTTAAATAAAATTGAGTTTAAAATTTTTATGAGATTAGGATTATATTGTATATAGGTGGATGTACTTTTCTCTTGAGGACCCTAAGAGCCTATAAAGAGTTAAGGATCTCTTTAGTTTTCTTTGTTTTCCTTATCAGGATCCAAGGACCATCCTCTAGATTTGATCTTCTTCTTGGTGGAGATATAGGCTTGTAGGAGGCTTTAGATCCCTTTTTCCATGTGCTTTTATTCTTTCTCCATCCTCCATTTGGTTCCATGAACAATCACAATTCAGGTCATGCATGTTAGGGTCCACATTCCACAAAAAGAGACCGTTCATCTTATTTGAGTAAAGGTGAATTCTCCCTACAATTATTGGTCAATACATTTGCCATAGCTGTTGGTAACTGAAGGCTTTTGTGATTGGCATTTGGAGGCTTGTGGGACCCAATCATTTTCCTCTTCATTTTTATGATTTTTAAATCTCAACACTTTCTTCTTTATCTCTACACCCTATACCTTTCCCTCTCCACTTCCTCCACTCCCCTTCCCATGACCATCCCAATGATGACTGCAAGACATATCATCAACTACCATAGGCCTTACACATTGAAAAGAGCAGCAAAAAGGAAACTTAAACAAACACATTTCTAGACCATGAAAATCTTAATAGGACAAAGCATGAGTTCATGATATATTAGAGTAGAAACTTTGGGTTCTATCTTTCAACTTTTTTTGGCCTATAATAAGATTTCACATAAGAATGATCATAAAATCTAAAATGATGCTTTAATACCACATTTGTGCTCATAAAAGAAAGTGAATCAACAAAATCAAAGCACAATGAAATACCGTTAGATTCTAGGAGATTAAGAGTCTGCTTGGTTTGAGTTTCTAGTTTCCAGTTTTTATTTTGAATTTCAAAATTTTGTGAAGAAAATCCTGAAAACTAGAAATGAAAGTGAAGACTAGAATTTGTAGTTTTCATAATTTTCAGTATTTCCTTCATAAAATTGAAAACTGAAAATGAAAATGAAAGCTGGAAACTAAAAACTCAAACTAAATAGGCCATAAAACTTCCAAATTGTATTTCCCTAGTTGATGTCATAAATTAGATGCTAGTCTCTATTTATCATAAAACACATGATCTCTTTTACTTTTTCAACAGGATCTTATGGGACCCACTCATTTGCTCTATTCATTTTTATAAAATTTTTAATTCTTAACACTTTCTTCTTCACCAACAACTGCATTGAATACATTAACTAAACTGTAGAGGAGAATTCACCTTGAGCAAATGGGTGTACTATTAGCTCTAAATTAATATAGAAGAATGATTTCTTCTACAGTACTTCTCATAGAATGATCATCATGAATGGTATGAAAGACAAATGAAAATTCTATTAGAGAGTTCTTCATCCTGACTTTTCTAAAATGGACTTAATGATATCAATGAGAGATCATTTGAACGTTGCTTTGGCTGCAATAAGCAATAATGCTTTTTCTTCAAATTTTCACTATGGTCATCCATTCAAGAGGAATGAGCAATTGTGGCTCTATTTCAAGGATTTGTTTTGAGATTTAGATAGTTAAGGGGACTTGTTCTTCAAAATTAGCAAGAACTAGTAGAGCATTTCCAACAAAGTTCCTTCAAAAGGTAGATGAAGATAGTGGGCTTGAAGTTTGTAAATAACTTGGTGACTCAAGCATATAATAAAAAAACTAGTATATTCAACTTGCGATACTCATATGCTCTTGACTTGAACCTTGAATCTTTTAGGAAGAGCAAAGATCACTAAGATTGACATTGAAGTTAGGGAACATTGTTAAAACAACATTCCTTGCATTTAGTATTGTTAGAAATGACTTTAGTATTTACATGTCCATATGCATGAAAAGTAGAGTTTATGAGTGAGAGACTAAGGCCTATTTGGTTTGAGTTTCTAGTTTTCAATTTTTATTTTTAATTTTTTAATTTTTAGGATTTTGTGAAGGAAATACTAAAAACTGGAAATGAAACTGAAAATTGGAAGTTGGAGTTTTAGAATTTTCGTATTTCCTTCACAAAATCTGGAAAACTGAAAGTGAAAATTGAAAACTCAAACCAAAACTGGAAAGCTCATTACATGCAGAGAGACTTTTGCCATGAACGGTGAGGAAAGCCTAACAACTCCAAAATGAAGGCAATCATATTCTCTTTGCCACAACTTTATCATTGGAGGATTGATTTTGATATCAATATACTATTGGTGGTGGTTTTTAGTGTTGGAAAATAAGTCACTTCCCTTTCTTGAGAACAACCTTAAATAGAGAAATAAAATAAGAATACAACCACGACATAAGAATTTAATGTGGAAAACTCTAAAATCAAAAAAAAAAAACCATGGCCGCTATCAAATGACAATAAGAGAATATCACTATGTCGAAATTATTACAACCCAGCACTTCTTTCTTAAACACCCACACCCAGGTACACCCACACTCTCAAAGCAAATATTTGAACTACTCCTCAAAACACTCTAAAACAAGAGTATAGAAGAAAAAAAAAGTCAAATACAAGCTTAAAATATTTCAACTTGCAAATTGAAATGGAGAACTTGAGCTCATAGATATAGCCTTGGCAATCTCCTTCCATCCCAATTCTTAGCAATGTGGGAGTTCTTTCCCAAATATATTTCAATCAAAACCTAACATTTATAACACATGAATCTAGTTATCTAGTTTAGTATTTGGATTTTCTACTTATACTAGTTAAAGGGCGAAGATGAGATTTTTGATTGGTTAAGTAATTTTATCCGACTAGTATTTATTACCCATACACCACATGTGCAACACACAAAAAATAAAAAAATTTAGTTATTAATTTAAAAATACAAGTTATTAATGAAATATAAAAATTAACATAAAAATTTATTATACAATGATTGATTATCACTGACTATTAACTTTAATTTTTTTAAATGTATTTGATTTATGATAATGAAGATAAAACATTATACACATAATATGTGTTTTGCTATCACCAATACAATGTATAAATTTGGTATCATGTATAGTTAATTTCTTTCTCATGTGAGTATTTAGCTTATTAATTAATATCAAAGCAATTTGCTTACCAAGTTACCATTAACTTAACATTTAAAAAAGAAACGTTATTCTTTTTTTATTTGAAAATCAATCAATCATCATTTACCAAATACAAATAATGTAGTGGATTTATCAAAGTCTTATAGTGGTTTCCATAATTAGGAAGATTATCTAAGTAGTGGAGGAGTAAATTCTACTACAGTTGACACATGTAAGAGTTTCCTTTTTAAACCTCTAAAATATTAATAGTATAGATATTTGTTATTTTCTTAGCTATAGATAGAGGGTAGGCTAGGGTTTAGGTTTGGAATGAAATTGGTTCCTCTCTTCTGCCACAGATGAAAGAGGCATATATAGTAGGGTAGGGCATTGATAGGGGAGCATGATTGGGCACAAATCATGGGATTGTGAGGCTTGATAGAGGCGTTGGTGGTGAGCATAATAAGAGGGAGGATAATTAGCACAATGTATTGATGATTCATTCAATACAAGCTTGAGACTCTCAGGGAGAGCCAATGGATCAAACGGATAAGTACAAATAATATTGGATCTAATAGATTTTGATAAGATAATATTTTCAAAATTTAAAAATCAAACGTAATACCACAAACTGAATATTAGATTACATAAAAATGTTAAATATTAAATTCAAATAAAAGGTGAACATCAGTATAGAAAAAGATTCATGTTTATTTTCATATAATTTTTAAATTAAATATTTATATTTATTCTTTCTCTTTTTCTTTAATTTGTAATTGAAATATTTTTGTTTCTTTCTCCCTCTCTTTTTAAGGCAGTTAAATTTCTCTTTAGCTTTAGACTTGACCTTCGTAAAAATATTTATTCTCGAGATATTATGATAGGACAAGGAAAGGTGACATGTTTTGGTAATGAAAAATTTCTATCCCATCGAACCAACCCATGCACCTTGTTCTATTCTATACCGCATTGTGGTGTTGACTGTTATGGCACACAAGTACCATTTGCTGCGTTGCTTATTCTCCTTCCTTCCCTTTAATAAAAACAAGTTGCGTTATTTGTCCACATAAGATAAGATTGAAAATCATATTAAATAAAGTTAATATCTTATTTAATGATAGATGATATGTGAATTAACATAATATTTTATCCTTTATGAATACAATTATTATTTAAATAAAAACACAAATAAGTTCCTATCATTTTGATATATTAAATAAATTGGTCCTTTTAAAAAAAATTGACAAATTAGTCCATGAAAAGTTATAAAAAATGGACATTTCTTTCAAGATTTATTTAATATGACAAAATATAAAAAATATTTCAAAAGTTATAAAAAATATGATAAATTAGTTCGTCAAAAGTTATAAAAAATATTAAATTGGTCCATGTACAATGAGACTAATTTATCTGATATTTTAACGAGCAGACATTTCTTTCAAGATTTTTTTTTGTCGTGAAATTAACAATTAAGACAAATTTCAGTGTTTTTTTTAAAGTGAATCAATTTGTCCGATTTTTCTATTAGAGGGACAATCCATCTGATAATTTTTTTAAACGGACCAATTTGGGTTTTGTCTTGAAAAAAAACAAAAGAAAAGCAATTTTCTCGTTCTTCAACTGCCATCCGACCAATCCATCCACAGTTTTTTTCTGTTCTATACCACAGATCCGCTGTGCTGTTGACTGTTGTGGCACACAAGTATCACACTATCACTCGCTGCCTGGCCTGCTTCTTCTCCTTTCTTCCCCACCCCCACCCCCACCCCCATAGTATCAACAACAACCATGTTGGGCAACCCATTTGAATCCATTCTTGTAACAACACCACCAAGACCCTTCAAGATGTTTTCACCTTGCATCCCCACAACAACCACACCACCATCTAATTCCCCAATTTCCCTCAACATGATGATCATAAACAAATTCAACAACAATAATAAACTGAGGCCAACCATGGCATTGGCACCTTCCTCCTCTTCTTCTTCCATTCACTATGACAGCCTCAGAGTGCTTGAATGGGACAAGCTCTGCGACTTGGTTGCGTCCTTTGCCACCACTGCTTTAGGCCGTGAAGCCCTCAAGGTACCCTCTTTCGCTCTTTGTGTGTGTTTTTTCTTTGTGGATTTTTATTCTTCTTTTTTTCTTTTGTTCCATGTTGACATGTTATAAGGGTGTTGATGGAACAGACCCAGCTATGGTCCCTAAATCAAACTTACGAGGAAAGTCTCAGACTTCTCAGTGAAACCAATGCAGCTGTGGAAATGAACAAGCATGGCAACTGTAGATTGCACTTTGGGCACGTTGATGTTATGCTGGTTAGTAAATGTAGTATATAGTTACATACATATGAGTTTAATTTATGCTTTCTATACCCTGACCGATTTACACCGTCATCCAATACAAATTCAAGTAAACGTCAAATCATACTAAATAACTATCCACTATAATAACTACCTATCGTGATTTGCCACTTTCTTGAATTTATATTGTTTGACGGTGTAAAATTATTTTGCAACATAGAAATTAAACTCTACACTTATATGGGAACCCAAAATATGTTGGTTGCAGTAGAAGTAGACTACGACCCTGGAAGAATTTTACCTGTAAGATCAGTTATTTGGTTAAAGCGTAACTCACGCATTTTTCACAGTAGACATTTAGATAAGCAAGTTTTGTGGGATAAGATCAGGCGCCTAGCGTCTATTTGGTGTAAGACACATGACTTTTTTGAGGGGTTGCCATCTATGATATGATAAGAGATTGAAAAGCTTTGATTTGTTGATGTTTTCTTTTTGCTTTGAGGATCCCTTGTCCTCTTCACTCTTAATTATTCTTCTCTTCTTGTTAATGAAATTTCTTCTTTTATCCAAAAAAAAAAATTACCTGTAATGTCAAAGAATCAAATCATGGAGTCTCAACTTTGGGGAGGGCTTTACCTTACTATCGGTCCCTGCCATACATGTATATATGGGGAACTGTAGCATTGTCTAAACTGATCACATCTGTAAATGCTTCAATGTGATCATGTAGAAGTATTTCACTGATACGACCACTTCATGTAAAATTTGGTTCTTTTTATAATCTCAAAACACTGGAAGAGAGGAGAGTTTTCGAATTTCTGTTTTCTTTCCTGCCAAGTTGGTAATTTAAGATTCTTGTAGGTGAAAACGGCCATTCAACAAGCCAGGAGAAGTATACCTGTGAATGGATATGAGGCAAGGGCCATCATGACTCTTCTGCAGTGTGCTGAGAGCTTGCAGGGTGATCTAAAGGCAACAATTAAGCAAGACAAGGATTGGTATAGTCGTTTCATGCCTCTTACAGAAGTGGTAAATGGTTGAAGAATAAGTTGGATATACATAGATTGTATATGAATATTACTATGTCCCTGACTATTTTCCCCACATAACTATGCTTGCAGATAATCGAATTTGTCATTAATCGATCTTTAGTTAAAATGATAGAACAAGTTATTGATGAAGATGGCTCTGTTAAGGACTCTGCGGTTTGTTCCATATCTTGTGTAACTATACATATTGTGTCAGCAATAAACGATGAGCAACTGATTTTCTTTTATTTGAGATGGTTTGTGTTGCATCTTGAGTTCTCTTAACATTCTTCAGTACATAATATTTGGTAAAAGAAAATGCTTCAGAGGTGCATCTCTTATTCTTGCTTCCATACGACTTATTATTATTGCTTCTCTTTATTAAACACATGTTTAATTTAAATCTATATCCTTGTTGTAGAGTCCAGCCCTTAAACAATCACGTCGACAAGTACAAGTGCTTGAGAGAAAGGTAATTTGTGTTTATTTTGCTGTGTCTCGTAATGTTGGTTTTGAAGATAGTCATGAGCCATCTCTCCCAAAAGCTTACGCAGTTAGGTAGAGACATGAATGATTTTATACTCTAATACACCCTTCACATGAATGCCTCTTTTGGATTTAAGTGTAGACATTATACAAGCCAACTTACCTTGTGTTGAAATTTAATCATTTATTTATAAGAATGGGGCAATGAGGGTGAGCCTCGACATGGTAAGGTTGTTACCTTGTGACTTGGAGGTCAAGGGTTCCAATTCTGGAAGGCCTCTTGAAGTGAGGGTAAGATTGATACATCTACCTCCTTAGGCCCCACCTGGTGGGAGCCTTGTGCATTGGGCCACCTTTTTTTATAAGAATGGGGCAACAAGGGTGAACCCTAGACCACTTGGTGATAGACTATAATACCATGTCATGGACTATATCTCAAAAGCTTAAGTCTGGGTAGAGACACATTAATGATTTTATACTTTAACAAAGATCCTGACTCTATATGGAGCTTTAAACGGGTTAATACACCAATCTAGTGAATGCCATTTGAGATTTTGACATAGGAATTAAACACTCACATCTCTCTGTTCTCTTCCCCCTATACTTGAGCAAATGTAGGCTGGGTTTGGTATTTCTGTGGCCTTTCAGAGCTGTGAGCTCTTTGGACTCTCAAAAAGCTACTCTTAAAAAATTGTACTAGTATTGTTTAGTAAAATAATTTAGAAGTTGCTCTCAAGTAGAAGCCACAATAGGAGTATTTGGTATATGTGCTCCAAAAATCCACAATGAAAATGATGGATATAAATATTAAAGAGTGTAATTTCTATATTAATTGTTATTAATTAGAGTAAGGTCATATTAGTCTTTTGAATTTCAAAGAGCAGATGCTAGCTTTGAAAAGCATCCATGGCTTTTAAAAGCTAGAAGCAAAAACACTCCACCTTTTTGGTTTACCAAATAGAAAAATTGGCTTGTGTTTTTCATAAGTCAAAGCATGCCTCTAGAAAGCATTACCAAACCCCAGCCCTAGTAAATAACATGCTAATTTTGCAAACCTTGTCTTGTGTTTTGACTTAATTGATTTTTCGCTATAAGTTGTGATGGCCAAACATACTACTTAAGTTTTTATTTTAATTTTAAGAAGCCCATTTTATATTTGCCATTATTTAGGATAATTTGTTTCCTTTGTTCAGATACAACAGTTAATGGAGAGCTTAATCAGGAGTGAAAGGAGTGAAACATCAATTCTTGTAAGATTCACTAGACTGAAGATGTATTTCTTTTCCTGCTGCACATTTCTTTCCTTATTGATTTTGTGATAATTTAAATAGGAAGTGAATAACGTTGATGGAAGGTGGTGCATAAGAGTGAATTCTGGAGAGAAGACAAGTTTTAAGGCTCTATTGTTGTACAGGTGCATAACATTTGTCAGCATAACTTCATTTATGCATTGATCATGAAATAACCTGTTTGTCAAGAAAGCTAGTAGGTGGGGATTCCATTCCTTAAAGATTGTACCTGTTGGCAGTGGTTCAGGAGCTGAGAATATAATAGAGCCCCTTTCTGCTGTTCCCTTGAATGACGAGTTGCAGCAAGCAAGAACTTTGGTGGCTAAGGCTGAGTCAGATGTGCTTTTGACATTAACCAAGAAGGTTGCAAACATAATCTGATAAAGATTCTTCTGGTCATGTTCTTTACTACTCTTATGTTGTCATATTTTTTGTGCAGATGCAGCTGGACCTTGATGATATTGAAAAGATATTGAACGGTTTGGTTCAACTGGATGTGGTAAATGCCTTGTAATCTTTTTAGAGAAGTGGATCACCGTTTTCTTGTATCCTCTCTGGTGCCCTCTTCTATACTTGTTCACTTGTGAGACAAGTATACATTTATGTCTCCAGACACTTTTTATGTGTCTAACTTAAAAAGTGATAAAATGAAGTTGACCGTATGCATATTGACCCTTAAAATGAATTTTGCCACCATATAAGACATGAGAACTTGTATTCAATGTAAACTTGGCTTTTAGTGCCCCTACTATGAGTCAGTGACCTAATTAATTGCTCCTGTTGAGAAATAGAGAAAGAGAGAAATCATATAAGGAATCCGTGTGTTTCAACTACACAGAGAGAGTATATATAGATACACTATAATTACAAATATATATTTTCCCTAATTATAGATATAATATTCTTAATTACAGATATTCAGATTCTAACACTCCCCTTAAGTTGGGGCATATAGATCATATGCACCTAGCTTGTTACATAGGTAACTTATTCTAGGACGAACCTCTCAATGACTTGGTGAGAACATCTGCCAGTTGGTCATTTGAATTGACGAAGCTTGTGGTGATGTCTCTAGATAAATCTTCTCTGATGAAGTGACAATCAACTTCAATATGTTTGGTCCTCTCATGAAAACTGGATTTGAGGCAATGTGTAGGTCAAATTGATTGTCACAAACAAGTGTCATGTGTTGGTTTTCCCAAATTGAAGTTCTTTGAGGAGTTGCTTGAGCCAAATAAGTTCACATGTGGTTGAGGCCATGACACGGTACTCTACCTCGGCACTAGATCGTGCAATCCATTTGCTTTTACTCTTCAGGATATGAGATTGCCTCCAATAAGTATAAGTCCCAACCTGCCCAATTTGCATCAGAATACCAACTGTTCATATGCCCCTTATTTTGTCAATAAGGCCCTTCCCTGGGCTCCTTTGACATACTTCAAAATACGTATAACAACATCCGTGAGTTTCACATGGTGAGTTTAGGAATTGACTAACCACACTTACCGCGAAAGAAATGTCTGGACGAGTAATTGTGAGATAGTTCAATTTCCCAACCAATCTTCTATATCTCCCAGGGTCAAATAATGGCTTCCCCCAATTTGGCAAGAGCTTGATATTAGGATCCATAGGAGTATCAACGGGTTTTGCAGGAGTAAACCCTTTCCTCTAAATGCCAACAGCATATTTTCTCTGAGAGAACTATGTCATCTTTGGATTGTGCTACTTCAATGCCCAGGAAGTATTGGAGTTTGCCAAGATCTTTGGTCTAGAAGTGATTGCATAGGTGTTGTTTGATTTGTGCTATGCCATAAGTGTTACTCCCTGTAATGACAATGTCATCAACATACAGAACTAGGTAGGTGCAACCTCTCTGAGTATGACGGTAAAACACGTGGTCGCCTTATCCAAGTCATACCAAATTGTTGAACCATATGGAGAACCTTCCAAACCAAGCCCAAGGAGATTGCTTAAAACCATACAGTGATTTTTGGAGACGACAAACAAGACCAGAAACCCCCCTGAGCAAAAAAACCCAGGAGGTTGCTCCATATAAACCTTTTCCTCAAGATCACCATGGAGGAAGACATTCTAATATCCAACTGATGAAGAGGCCAACGACACATAGCAGCCATAGAGAAACGACGAACATAAATCTTCTTGGCAACAAGGGAGATAGTATCACCATAATCCAAACCAAATATTTGAGTGTAACCTTTGGCGACAAGACGGGTCTTAAGATGATCAATTTGGCCATCAGGCCCACCTTAACTGTAAAAATCCATCGACAACCAACCACAATTTACTTGGAGGGAGAGACACCAGTTCCAGGTACCACGTCCTGAAGTGCACACATCTCAGCAATCATAGCCCTCTCCACCCAGGATGGGGAAGGACTCACATGTAGTCCTAGGAATAGACACAAAAGACAAAGAAGATAGGAAAGCATAATGTAGAGAGATAGACGATGATAACTCAAAGGAGTATAGTGAGGAGACGGGTTACGAGAGGAACAAATACCTTTACGAAAGGCAATGGAAAGATCAGGCGCAAGGGTAGGACCGAAAGCGCGAGGATCGGGCACGAGAGGAGAGTCCACATCAGCCAAGCTAGGCTTGAAGGAAGGAGCAGGAGCGGGAGGCGGTTGTTGGTTAGGTTTAATGGGTGTTTGAGATGGGGCCGGCTCAACTAGTGGATGGGCTCGATGATGGTAGATTTGAAGGAGGCGGGGTGTAGGTGTAGGGATAAAGGGTGGCAAAGGCATAGGGATCACGGGAAGTGGGAGTTCCTCAGAAGCAGAGAGGGGGAATGGGTAGATGGCTATAGTGTCAAAAAAGGTAACATCTGCGAAGACGGGGTAACGACGAGAGAGGAAAACATCGAAAACCCTTTTGAGAAGTGTAACCAAGAAAAACACATTTAAGTGAACGTGCAGAAAGTTTGTCAAGACAGGAGTTAAGTTGTGAACAAAACAAGTTGACCCAAAACGTGCGGGGGAATGGAATGCAAAGGGTCATGGAGAAATAAGATGGAGTGGGGAATTGGTAACCCAAAACAGAGGGGGCATGCGATTAATAAATAACATGCAGTTAAAACAGCATCCCTCAAAACCGAAAAGGTACATGATTATGAAGAAGAAGAGTACATGTTGTTTCAATGAGATGAAGTTCTTGCGCTTAGCAACCCCATTTTGTTGAAGTGTATGAGCATAGGATGTCTGGTGAAGAATGCCATGAGAAGCTAAAAATTGTTGAAAATCATGAGACAAATATTCTTTTGCATTATCACTACGTAAAGTGCGAATAGGAACACCAAAATGGGTTTTTATTTCTTGATAAAATTTGGTAAAAAGGAAAATAACTTAGACTGTGTTTTAGTAAAAATAACCAAGTACAACAAGAATAATTATCAATAAATTTAACAAAATAACGAAATCCTAAACTAAACACCATGCGACTAAGACCCTAAATATCTTAATGAACTAAAGTAAAGGGCAAGCTCGACTATCAACACTATCAGGAAAATGACTCCGTGTGTTTCCCAGTGACACGATTCACAAGGCAAACTGGATAGTTTGGACAGGCTAGGCACTATGCGCCCAGTTGGCAAGGCTGGGATGACCCACTGGGTGTGGAGGGTGAGAGGATCTGGTGAGGGAACAAACACTTGACGGGGCGGAGCCGGTAGAGGCCACAAGACTCACATTCGATGCCAATCATCCGTCCGTGTTTCAGCCCGCAAGTAAACAGAATCTTCAGATGAATGAAATGATACACTTAAGGGCTTTAGTTAACCAATAAATAGAGAGTAGGTTGAATGGACAACAGGAACATAAAGGACATAATCAACTGACATAGAAGGTAGGGGATGGGCATTGGGTAGTGCACCCTATGAGACCGTGTGTGAGAACCATTGGCTAAAGTGACAATAGGTAAATAACCAGGAGTAGAAAGTGTGGAAAATAAAGCTTTATTACCAAGAGATATAATCATTGGCGGCGGAATCAAGAACCCAAGGACCCAATGAGGTAGACTAGAGACAAGCAAAAGAATTACCGAGAACGGTGGAACCAGAGTTCGACGTTGCTCAAACCACTTCAGAAAATCAGCATAGCTAAGAGACGGTTGATGCGGAGGAGGTGAGTCTGAGGTAGCAAGAACATTGGCCTAGGCAACATTAACAGGAGGCAAGGTGAGGATGCAAAGTGTAACGCGAGCAATGGTGTGGCCTAACTTATGACAGTGATCACACGAAGGGCGGGACTTCAGAAAAGCCCACGACGGTATTTTGCGTGACAAGGTATCAACGGAAGCCAGGAAGGAACGGCTTAGTGGGTGGTTTGGCAGGAACCCGAAGTAGAGGCAGACACCATGGAGAGCGTAGGCACGGTGTGATCCCAAAAGCTCGTCACGGGTAGCAGAGTACTTGGAGGTAAACCATAAAGGGCCATAGCATAAAGAAAGAGCTACGTTGCTCCAATTCCTTCTCGGTATCAGGAGCAAGAGTTCATTGTAATCATGGAGAGACCGTGAATCTTACCCAAATAAGAGGACATAGAACCATCAAGCTGGCAAGGAGCAATGATACCTATGAGATCCTGACAAACACGATAGAGACGTTGAGTGTCATTGGTGAAGAGGGTCTTTGCTTGCGCCAGATTCACAAGTGATATAGTCCGAAAATCTGTTTGATGGAAGGAGCAATAGTGGACTTGAGAATCCTACATAGCTGGGCATCAATCTTAACCCAACAAGCGCTCTCACCAGGATGTCCACAACCTTCGTGGTGAGGTGGTCAGCATAATTGTGTCCGTCAGCCAAAGTTTGATGTCTGATGCCCAAGTATCATGGTTGTTGCCATCAAATTTGTCAGTGGAAAGAGGCATATTGGCATAACTAGCGAATGCGGAGGCTTGGTCTTCGAACACCCTAATTGTCAAAGGAAGAGTTGCTCTCAGCCATGGGTCATGAAAGTACAGGGCGGAAGTGGGATTTTCAAAATACGACGTATGCAAAGTGCATGGTTGGCAAAAAGGCCAGGAGATCCAGAAGGGGCTGGCGACGCGAGTATGGTGATGGTGGAAGTGGTCGAAAAGTTCGGACGCGCTTGCACGTTCGGCGAAGCAGGCGTGAGTGAACAATGCGGTGGAGAGCAACGGATGCGTGCGGCGCGTCGCGGTCAGACCGGACCGGACCATCGCGGTTTGGCCGTGCAGGGAGAGGCGCGACCGGTGGTGGGGTCGGGGGTGGACTCATCAGGAAAACTCGCGATGAAGAGGACGCGGATGATGGCGGAAGTTGGGAGTGATGACACGAGGAGGAGGAAAAAAATTTCACCAGAGGACAGTGGGTCCCCTTCCAGCACGGATTAGGGTTGCTTTTCTCACTTAGGCTCTAGATACCATGTTGACACATAGAGAAAGAGAGAAAATCATATGAGGAATCCATGTGTTTCAACTACACAACGGCAAGAGTATGTATAAATACTTGCAATAAATACACCATAATTACAAATATATATTTCCCTAATTATAGATATAATATTCTTAATTATAGATATTCACAGATTCTAACGGCTACAAAAAATAGAACTTGTGGTGGTTGCTTTGGCAGGTGACCTCAGTCGGCAGTTTATCTTTGAAAACATAGTACAGAAATGTTTACTATGCTAAAGATAGTCAATAATGTGACTCATATGATGCAGATTAATGCTCGAGCTACTTATGGTCTTTCATTTGGAGGGTCAAGTCCTAATATGTTTCTACCGGATATGAGTAGCTCTTCTACTTCTGAAGCCTTCTTAACAAGGAATAACAATTCCTATGGACCATTACCCAATAATAGGGAATGGAAGTTGTATCTGCCAAAAGCATATCATCCTTTATTGCTCCAGAGGCATAGGCAGAATTGTCAGCAGGCCAAAAGGATGTCAATGTTACTACTTCAGTTAAGTCATAGAGAACACATAGCTACTGTTTTCGTATCTATTAAATTTTTGCCCCATTGTTTTCTTCTTTATTTGGGGATGGAGAGGGAATGGCTTCCATTCTTAGGTTAGGCCCTTCTACCTTTAGTAAAATGGTCTTCTGTGTTGATTGTCCTTTAGTATTATGCCCTGTGCAATCACGAGATGCTAAGAAAAAAAACGACACCCTGATTGTTGTATATAATGATTAATTAATAATTATATACTTTTCCCCCTTTCTTTCTTTTGCATGGGAAAATATCTGGAAAAAAAAAGAAACATGGAGAGGAGAAACATTACTTGGTGGATTTTGTAGTTGGGTTAGGTTACTTTCATTATGTTAGACCCATGCATGTAAGGACAAAATAGGAATTCTGTTGACAAGCATAACTGAATGAACTGGGAGAAGGGGAATTCGATGTGGGAAATGAGAGAATATGAGATGGAAGAATAAGTAGTGGTAGGGGGCCATGAATTGAGAGGAAGGGAGTCAGGGGTTGCATTAGAGGTTTTATGCATATGCAGTTCTCAAGAATTATCTTTCATTTCCTGCATTTTTCTGTTATATTAAGGAGCTAGTCTCCATTGTTCTTATCAGTAAAATCAGTTCCTATTACATTAAAAGTACTGTATATGAGAAAATATATTTGTCGATGTATAATATATTTCTTGACAGTGTTATTATCAGATGACTTTGAATTTTCCTTTTCTACACTTTGTCATGCATCTGAAAATCATTTTAGAGGATTAGTCATGATAATGCATTTCTGGTTGGCAGGTTGCCACACTGGACATTGCGCACCCAGTACCAGTTGATTTTTTGGTATCTCATAAAACTCGTGTTATAGTTATAACTGGTCCCAACACTGGCGGTAAAACCGTATGTCTGAAGACTGTAGGACTGGCTGCTATGATGGCAAAATCAGGTGTTTTTAATGTTTCCTCTGTTTCTCTCCTCCCCCTGCCCTTCTCTGTATCTGTTTCTGTCTGTCATGTTTAGCATTCTCGTGTCAAGTTAAACTTCATTTAGTTTATTTTTTATTGTGCTGAAGCCCTTAATGTTTAACAGTTGGGGCGTGAGTTTCAAGGTATCTTGCCCCAGCACTTATTGTCCTGTTGCACCTGCCCTAAACCTAAGCAAAAAACATGTGGAGAACAATCATGTGTGATCTTATTTTATTTAATGCCGTTGCTAGTCTCTTCTTCTAAGCTTTATACGCGACCTTCACTCCAAAGAGAGTCAAAAAATTGTGATTATCTATTAACCAGCTCTCACTTTGCTTTCCGCTCCTCCCTAAAATGTTGCCCTATGTAAAAAGTTGATACAAGAAGAAACTTATTGTGGGTTAGGCACGCTGTGTTAACAAAAATCCGCAGTCATGTCAGTTATAGTAACAGTCTACAAAGTGTAAATAGCCATCAAATGACATAGATGAGAGATTAGATATTAGAGATTAGATACCCACTATGGGAGTAAATAATATATAGAGATAGAAAGTTAGATTAAGACAGTGTCATATGTGTTAGACTAACAAAATAGATTCAAGCAAAAAGAAAGCATCAAAAGATCAGCTTGAGTAATTTGTTATTGTATACTAACCTATTCATCATTATATAATCTTCATTCATTCTTAATCTACCATTGTGATTCTTCAATAACCTATGTAGGATTAATGAGTGAAGCAACGCATCAGCAGCAAATAATTTTCCTGTCTACTCAGGTTTGAGTACTCATTGTTGACTTTTTATGCTCTGAATGTGTCTTGTCACAGGTCTCTATGTTCTTGCTTCTGAATCTGCACAAATTCCTTGGTTTGATTCAGTTTTTGCTGACATTGGTGATGAGCAGTCCTTATCGCAGTCTTTGTCTACCTTCTCTGGCCACTTGAAACAAATTATTGTAAGGAAAATATTTTGTAGTTGTGTAGAACTGAAAATACTAGAGTCACTTTCTTTGATCCTGTTATTCTTTTATTTATTTATCTTAGATTTCTAACTAAATCTTTAATTCATCAATGCATAGTAGATCTCCAGAGAAATTGAGACTTATAAACATTCCAGTTCAGGCTTATCAGCATTTTATTCATCAATAACATATGATTTACTTCAGTTATTTTAAAACTATATAAGAAATTCTTATTTTGATTTTGATTTTAATTTATCTTGCAGAATATTAAATTACAGTCAACAAACCAGTCACTGGTGCTACTAGATGAGGCATGTATTGTATCAGTTTCTGTAAGAGTTTGCATATGCAATGTCATATACATATATGATGGATAGTACTGTGTTTGCAATTGTTAGGTTGGTGCAGGAACAAACCCTCTTGAAGGAGCAGCACTAGGCATGTCATTATTGGAATCTTTTGCTCAAGGTGGTTCTTTGTTGACTATGGCTACAACTCATCATGGTGAACTCAAAACGCTGAAATACAGGTAGTCAGCACAAATGATGAAGACAAAACTTTGAATTCACAAATTCTGTCTGACATTATCTCCTCTTGTGAAACAAAAAGAAACATAAGTAAAAGGAAAGAAATTGCAGGGAAATTATCAAAAAGCAAATTCATTCATTGTCAAATTTGTACATTTAGAGCATCTTAAGGGGTATTGATTGGTCAGTGCCCATAATTTTTTAGGTGTTGTGGTTCCCAAGGTGAATTATTTAACATTTATCGGCTGTTGGCTATATTTAATAGAATTTCAAATATCTATTGTGAAACTAGCTGCCAATAAATGTTTGACAACTCATCCTAGGTATGGTAACCATAAGGAAACCATAGCAACTACCTATATTAAGTAATGCTTACTTCTTTGAGGTTTACTCAAAGAAATGTGGTGCATTATTGGTTTTTAGTTTAAATTTGATACACATTTAATGCTCAACTTTTTGTACTATCTGCAAATAAGAAAGTGTCACAAGATTAAGGTTTTTCACTTGTAATAAAAGTTTTTGATTGGTTTTAAACAAGTGGCATCATATTGTTCACTAATAATTTAAAGCATTGAATGAGTTTATTATCCTTTTATATTTTCTCCTGCTTTTCTATTATAAAAAATGCTCTTATCAAATGCATAAAATGATTGTCTCAAATTTTGCTTTAACTTTTCTGAGTTTTATTTCATGAGCAGTAATGAAGCATTTGAAAATGCTTGTATGGAGTTTGATGAAGTGAATTTGAAGCCAACTTACAAGGTTCTCTGGGCATACCAGGTTAGTATTCTGACTCAGAATGACAAAAATGATTTCAAATTTTTTGATGCATTTTGTGCTGGTTTTTAAATACTTGATTTGTCCTTTGAGTCATTCGGTTTCCCCCTTTCCCTTGTGTTTGTGTTCAACTGAAGCATCTAAAAGCTGGAGATTAATCTTGGAGGGTTGCAAACCCAAAATAGGGTTGAGTATAAAGGTTTAAGCTGGAAAGCACCTCCCTTGTGCGGTTTCAATGGCTAAAGAGTAAGGATGCAATGTTCACATGGAAAGATGCAGTTATATTTTTTCAGTGTGACCTATAGTGATTGCAACTAGCCTTCTAACTGAAATTAAAAAGCAGAAAAATAATATTTCAGGCTCTGTTGGTACTTATTGCTTACCAATTCAGAGCATATAAATATACCACTTGTTTTCTGATTACCTTTTTTCATTGCAATTTTTTCATAAACCTAGTCACAACATTTGAGTTGCAACAACTAGTATCAATTTGTTTTCTTTTATCCAAAAATCAATTTATTTTTTATATTCGTAAATCAATATTATCTGGTTATGTTACTTCAGAAACTTGAGACGTGAATGTGGGGAGGAATTCCATGGTGTACGCTGTGAGAAGAAATTTATTAAATTTTGTGGCCATAATATGAAAATGCGCGATTATGGCTCATTTCAAATGACAGTGATAATACAATGCATACCACATAAAATGTAACTCAAGAAGAGATATTCATTGTAGGGCGCTCAAATGCAATCAATATAGCTGAGAGATTGGGGCTACCATCTGTTGTTGTAGATACTGCTCGCAAGTTATATGGTTCTGCTAGTGCAGAGATAGATGAGGTATTTTTCATATATCATAATTGTATGACGTCCTCTTAAAGCTGAAAAGAATGAAGTTTTTCAATGAGCGGTATGCTATTGTTTTTATTACTCAATGACCAACATGATTTTAATTTACGTCATTTTGTTTTCATAACGAATGTGCCACTGATTTTATGCCTTAAAATTTGGCGCCAGAGCGTATGTTCTTAATAAATATGTTGATAAGTTACATGTCTTTATGGTAGTCATTTCAGTGGCATCAGATAAAACATACAGGACTTTGGCTCCATTATTTGCCATGAATTAATTTAATCTGATTCTTTTCAATGTTACAGAAATTTCAGTAGCCTGTCAATGTAGTTTATTTTTCATGCAGGTAATAACTGATATGGAAAAGTTAAAACAAGATTACCAAGAGCTATTGGACAAAGCGCAACATCATCTGATGTGAGGCTCTTTGCTTTTGAAAAATTAAATTAATTGCATGCCATATCCCTCCACATATGTGCATTTCGAGTACGATATAAAGAGGGGTCATTTCCCAATGGTAGATAACACAGGCACTTATTCTTACATAACAGATAGTGGATCAAACCCATTTAATTGCTAATTGCTATCGCATTCCAAGGATAAATGGACCATACAATCATATTTGCATCTTGTTTCTTATTCTTTTTATTATTTTTTTGGTCATTATTGGAATACTAAAATACATGGAACAAGGCTTCCAGAGTACATCCTTGTTTTAATGATTGGAGTATATTTCATGTCACACTGATCACCTTGCTTTAATGTTGTTTAGCCCTGTTATCTTTTGCACAAGGAATACCATTTTTAATTTGGGAGGATTCTTTAGTTAGAGCAATGAAGCGACCATATAATTAGTGACCATGTTATGATTTGTAATAAATAAACAATTTGCACTACATTATACTCATAGATAAGCCATAAATAAAATTTTATTCCCAAATATGATCCTGGCATACTGTTTAAGATTCTCATACCAGGGTCAAACCAGATTGCAAGAAAGAGGAGGGTGGGGAAAAGAAAAGTTAATATGGCATCTTTCCATCTATTGTATTAAGATGGCTAACTGTTCAAAAAGTTTCATAGTTATGCATCTCATAGCCACCAGGTACCACAGTTCTCCTTTTTCTTGGCTGTTAATAATTAGAGCATTGCTATTTCAACGCCTAAAGTGGGTGTCTAAGTGAGACACTCACTTTATCACCATTAGATGTGATGGATGAGTGAAGATAATGAGGACCATCATCTTATCCAATGGTGATAAAGTGGGTGTCTCAAGTAGACACCCACTTTTAGGTGTTAAAATAGCATTAATGTAATAATTAATGCCTGCAAAAATTAGGAACAAATTCCATCATAACATTGGAGCAGCAGTCAAGCATCTGTGAGTTTTTAATTGGGGGAATCTTTTTCTTGTAATTGTAGGCACTCCAGAGAACTTTACAATAGTCTATTGGGCACCAGAAGGAAGATCATGGAACATGGTATTAATCTAAGAATTAAAAAGATGAGAGAGGTTTCTGAGGGTGCAGCTATGGCAAGATCCATCCTTCACAAAAAAGTGAGGCAGCTGAGTGCATCAGCCAAGCAACAACCTTCACAGTCCAGTAAAGCCATCAAGAGCTCTCAATCATCAGCAACCATCAACGGCCCTACTGCAGTAGATGACAAAGAGCCTACTATCACAGATAGAAACACACCTTCCATAAAAAATATTAACCAATCATCACCTTCAGGTATATGCAAAGATAATGAAACATGATAGAAAGAAGAGGAAATTAAAGTCTGATGAGCTAACATACTTCTTGTTTAATTTCTTGCATTTGAAACAAGTGTGCAGACCTAGTTTACTTTACTTGGTCATAGTACATGCTAGAGCTATGATGTATAGTTTTATAGTGAGGAATAATATCATGGGAATATTTACGATATCATCATTCACCTATTAATGTTGCAGATAGGTCTAAGCTTCCCAAGGTTGGTGACATGGTTCATGTCTCTTCCCTCGGGAAAAAAGTGGCTGTTTTGAAAGTGGATTCATCCAAAGGAAAAGTGGTAGTTCAAGCTGGAAACATGAAGTTGAAGCTAAATGTAACAGACATTCAAAGATCCTAGAAGTTGGGCAAGTATGGCCATGATCATAGATGAGAATTTTCTTTTTGCATGAGATCACAGGTTGTGCCTTGTTACTTTCTAACTGCAGAATATAGTAGCAACTTCACTATGGGAGGGTAATTTGACTTCACGATTACCTGAAAATCTTTATTTTCATAGAAACTCTCAGTCACCAAGAAATAAAAAGGTGATTATTTTTTTAATGACACACAAATGTGCCCTATTGATGGTCATTTCTCTATCCCTCTCTATAACTTTTAACTTCACAGTTCGGAAAGTCTTTCTAAGTTATTTTTTGCCATTGAAAAGGGAAAGTGTGTATTGGAACTGCCATCTTATGCTCAGGTGTAAGATAAAAACAGTGGTGACTGACTTTCGGAAACTTCAGTTCCTTTAACCGCATTTGTCAAGAACTACAGTCTTACAATGCTATCAGCATTGCAAGTTGTTGGTGTGCTAATTGTGCAAGGTACACTTTTCTTCTTCATTTATGTGTGTAAAGTGGACTCAAATGCAATTTAAACAGCTCATAAACTGTAAATAAAGAAAAGTTACTCATTTTTATTGGTCCTGTTTCCTTGTCAGAATGGACTGAAGCTGCCGAAAAATGAAAGCAAAATATCAGTTTGAGAAAGTTATGGGCAACTGGTGGTGCTTGCTTAGTGGAAAGAACAATGGCAAGTATTCAGCAACATGGTAACTGGAAAAAAAAATGGTTTAGGTATTTTACCCTTTATTTCCTTTCACTTTATTGAGAACTGCACCCTCATTGGAGGGTATGTTCGGTGCCTTTATTTTTGGTACACTTGGATTCATATGATTACAAAATTTGGTTTGGGTATTTCTCATTTCCATTTTCAGAACAGAAAACAAACTTGAAAATGCGTTTGGTTTGTTTTTGGAAATATTTTTGAAAATATTTCTTAAAGAGTGAAAATTTGAAACGACAAATTCTTGTTGCATTTCCTTTGCAAATTTTGAAAATGAAAATGATTGAAAACGCGTGGCATTCTCGTAAATTTTAAACACACTCAATTAAATCATTTCTTTCATCTCTCAGTGCAAGCCTGCAATTCTTCATCTTTGCATCCCTCCAACTCTTCATCCATGGGAACTCATTGCACTGACTATCACTGCTACTTCCTGCACCTCCGCCACTACTAGCCAAGCCACCACAACCTAATCGTCGTTCAGTGCTTCTCCACATAGCTCCTTTCTGTTTCTAGAAGGGTTTTCATCTCCATCGTATCCCAATTTCAAACCTTTGAAAAATTAGCTCAAGAAGGTTGTTTCTTTTTTTTCCTTCTGGTTCATCATTGCACTTGTTTGTATTTTGTGGACGTGCCAAGTCTGAAGGAAACGGAAAATTGGGAACTTCTGTTCAGGATTCCTTATTACATTTGAGTTTTGAGAATTAATGTTTGTAACAAATGGGCATGACTGAAGCAACCATGATAGAAGCAAGTCTCTTCCAAGAGGCATCCTATGATTAATAAACCCTTTTGTCATTTTGTTTGAGGCAATGAACGTTAAGCATAACTGATAACTTGATGCTCGCTCTTATGAGCTATATCATGTTTATTGAGGGAAAAAAAACTTGAGCAACTCCTTTGTATCCCATAATTGTGAGAGATTTAAACTATCCTCGGTTCTCTTTTTGAATTTTGTATGTTGTTGCTCTGGATCTTGTGCTATTTTGGTTTAAAAGATGAAATTTTGAATGAGAACCATTGTTGGATGGGATTCATTTCTTATGTATATATATGTCTTTTATTATTCAATACCAAATATAATATTATTATTTTAAATTTAATTTTGAAAATATATTTTAAAACAAACTAAACATATTTTCATTATTTTCACTTTCTGAAAATAGGATCTGCTTATAAACCAAACGTTTTCCTGATTTTGAAAATCTGAAATGAAAATGCTTTCAGAAAATGAAAACAGGAAATAAAAATAGAAAATATTTTCACAAACCACTCTAAGCTAATTTGTTTGTATTGTCTATATTTAGGCCTTTCTAGCACTGTTGGAAGTGGAATATCTCTGCACCCTCTTCAAGAAGACACTAACGGATTCCTTTTGTGTGCTTTTGGTTCATTTAATCAAGAAAACTGCTCCCACACTCCACACCCCCCATACAGGTTGATGTATATATTTTGCTTACTTTCTGTAACAGTTTTTGCAGTGACTCACTCAAGCTGTGGTATTCCCCCATTAACTGCTTTAGTTATGATTTTTTTTTTAGTGGTTAGCAGTGTTTATGCCTTTTGTATTTAGGCATGTGATACAGCAGACCTGTTGCATTTGAGGTATAAAAAACTATACACAAAAGGTTATAAAAAATGGCCAAGTTGTAGATGTACCCAATTGACTTTGTAAAATGATGCATGCTGATCAAATTAACAATACAAAATGTGTTGAATTTAAAACTTCCACCAAGTTAGTGGAAGCATTAAATCGTGAAGCACTATTGGGTTGTTGAAAAGGAAAACGTCAAGCGCGAAAGAACATACTAGGAAATTGTGTTTTCGCTGCTGGTAATGGGCATTTCACAATTCACATTGTTTAATTATATTGATCTTAGTATAATCTTTTTGGTTACAATGTTTGAATTTTACTATAAAAACATTATAATCACCACTTTGTCGTCATTTTTTCTTAAGCTTACGTAAACATCCAATTAGTCAGCAACAAATGTGAGATCATAACTTAGTGGAAATGGCATTTTCATTTCCTTTCGCATTATAGTTTGACTTTGCTTCCTATACAATGTCACGCAAAATAAGGTAAGCAAACGCTTTGCATCTCATGGTACAAGTACAATTGGTACTAATGGATCAGTAAGGTTGGGAATGTACAGCACATCAGAGAATTACAGCAATAATAAAGATTTGTACATAACAAGATTATATGAAATTTTAATGCGAGAAGATTTGTTCTTATATTACTCATACAAATCTGCATTCGGGTTACTTCATATTTGATCACATTTTTTAGACTATGACGGGACTCATTCAAACTTTTCTTCCGAGTGCTGATATATGTAATCAACCTCTAAGACTCACTGCCTGATACACACACACACCCACACAAATGTGGATTCCACCTTCGGGCAATGTGTACTGTTTATACAATGATCCATTTTTTTTTTTTTTTTTGCGAGGGCCAAGTCCATCAGTTTCAATGAGTACAAAACTCTTTCCCTTTTCTTTTTATGCCTAGCTACCATTTTTTCGAGAAAAGAAATAGCAATAGAGTAATGACCGATGGTGCATTTCGTTAGTTATGTTGAGGGATGAAACAAATCGTATCATCACCTAAATCTGTATGAGTATAGATGTGTAAAAAATAATGTAAAATAACAATGAATAGAGTAAAAGATTTAATCTTAATACACTTGCAGTGTTAAAGAATTTTACTTAATCATTCAATCATATAATGTCATATCACTAAGTATAATTAGTGTTTACCTTTACTATTTGAAAAATCATGTAAAAGCAGAGATTTGATTGAATAATAATGTAAAATTTTTTACATTGTCAATTTATCAAAATTAAAGTCAAGAGTAAATCAAATTATTATTCTTTTATAAATGCATAAATTATATCTCCTTGGCTTTATCTTTAAAACCTACGCTCTCCTAAGATGAACACTTAAGTTCACTTTGACGTATACAAACCTTTTAGAGGCGGAAAGCAAAACTAGTCGCTGATAATAATACTAAGAATCATGAAGAAAAAAATTAACTCTAAAATGCTCATCTCATATATATTTACCACTAATATATTTGTTTATATTACAATTGATTAAACTGTAACGTATTTATATATGAACAGTGATAATGAAAACCCGGGCACATGTATGTCTTAAAACATACGACAATATATTAATCATTAATTTTTTATATATTATATAAATATATATATTATAATTTTAAATTATGTTTTAAATCATTATTATCAATATGTTGCCATACTTAAAATTTATCATAAATTGAGTTTATATTAACAATACTCAGATTTTTTTTATTATAGGAGATTTCATAAGTCTTCAAAATAAAGAGGATGATAATATTCTTAAGTATCTGTTGAGATAGACATGGTAGGTGATGCATGTGCATAGACGAGCAGTGGAATTTCATATGAATATTCTCTTCCTTCATGTTCCATAATTCTCAAGCTCTTTGTCTTGGTTGATGAGAAGTCCACGGGAATAAAGAAATTATGATGTTGGCTAACGATTCCTTACCTTGACCACATTTATAGCACACTCGTGTAATCAATGCACTCCTCCGCTATCAGGAAACTCTATTGGTAAATTAGTTTTTTAGCATTATCATTCATATAAAATAAATCTTTTGGGGCTATACACTCAACGCGTACTTAGAATATGATCAATCCCTTATGTTAGTATAAGATTAAACTGTATTCATAGAGGATAAAAAAGACAAATATAAGTTTTTGCCCGAGCCTATCTTCACTGCTAAATGACAGTGGTGGAGCCGTGGAGGTGCTACATGGTTTGCATCATTTGATTTGTCTTTTGGTCATGGTTTCGTACTCAACAATTGGATTTGACAAAATGGTCTTTATCAGTATGAAAGCTAAACCCCATTGAGTCATAATAAAACAACAGAGACAATAGCATAGATTAACATTGTTGCTAACAAAGGAAAAAAAAAAGGCACTCATATTTCAAAGTTTTAAACCATATCTAATACAAGGCCTCAAATCGAGTTGAAAAGTAATGCAATCCATCAGTTCAACTTGAGTTGAACTCGAATCCTACCCATTACCCAACACAATTTGAAGGTGCTTTATATGTTACACACATTTTTGCTAGACTATAAGAAAGGTAAAGTAACATACCACTAATTAGGAAGTGGGAAATACTTTTGAACCAGAATTTTTATCCAATTTATTTGCCAGAATGACATACGCGTGCAGCACATATGCTGACCCTTAGATGAGTAAGTGAATTATATCACTCTATTTCATCCAATAATCGCTTTGTCTTTGCAAAATTTCCGACAATAAATTCTGGCAGCATATAGTATTACTGTCGTAAAACCGGTTCCTAATTGGCACTTACAACTTCTACAACATGGTTTTCAACACTACTGCAATTGTCAGCAACAACGGCCCATCCACACTCAAAGGTGACATCCAAGAAGTGAAGTATGAACACAAGGACAAAGCAAGAAACGAACATTGGGATAGGTCCAAAGATCCACATGAACAAAGGGAAAGATAAGTAGAAGGCACGCAACCCAAGGGACCAGAAATAGCTCCCTCTGTTGACAGTCGTGGCAACATACTCAGCTGTTAGCATCTGGTGGCGAAGGTTTTGTGAGAGCTTCTTGAAGGGCACGTTGATGAGGATGCTTGCATGGCTATAGTACCTTATGGACTGCACGTTGAGCAAGAATGCAAGCAAGAAGCACACCAATATGGTGAAGAACTTTATGGAAAGAGCAAACTCACTCCTATCACCAAGAACCTCAGAGACCACTGTTTTCTGGTGATAATCCTTGTTGTTACTTCCACTTGTCATCAGCACTGCAATGAGGGAACTCAGCATTATTGCCGTGGAAGCCAAAGGGTCGATGCCATTATGTTGTTCCTCAGAGATTGCACAGCCAGAACCCCATTCTTGGACACATCCTAATTATTTTCACATCACCACATGACCATGAAATCAACATAGATATAAAATGTTCAAACCCCATGAATCAAAATCCAAATCCAAATTTAAATACAGAAGAGAATTAAAGGAATAAACTTTGAGAACACTATATATGCCACACAGCCAGCAAAATATTGTTAGAATCTTTAACATAAATCATTGTGGTCATATGACAAAATAAAGAAGTATGACCCACTTATTGTATATCCTTAATAAACATAACACATTATTCGCAGCTAAATCCAATATATATTATATATCATGTAATATATGTAGACACATAGAGATATAATAAGTACCTCCATCATGGCTTGAACCCAGAAACGGCGATTGATTGCATTGACACCAATTACAGTTTTGGTGGGGTGCTTGACAACTCTGTGGAGGAGCCATAAATGGTATGCAAGCATTACAAGGAGACCAGTTGGGACTAATATGAGATCAAGGACTCTCTTTTCCATTTAACGTGGGAGAGAGAGATGTGTGTGTATTGAAGATAAAATTTTGCACGAGATAGGAAATGGGATTTGAGCAGAAAAGTTGGATTCTAGAGATTGAATCTGATCTGCTTTCTCTCTTGCTTCGTGTGGCCAATTTTTTGTTTCTGTTATGGGAAAGATGAAAAGGAATGGTGAGATTAGAGAGAGCAAAAGTGCAACACGGGTTTTGCCGTATGTGTATGGAAAATTGGAAAGAGTTATAATGGGCAGATAGATCGCATTGAATATATAGAACACAAACGTGGGGAGTGTTTATATGCATACACCAAACAAACAAACACATGGCATTGGATTGTTGTGGGCTATATATATATATATATATATATGAGCTTCATCTCACTCTATAATGTTAATGAATCTTATGTTTTTATTTGTAAAATTTTTAAGAAATTAAAAAAAATGATTGAATCAAATATTTTTACTATGATAATGTATATGTATATATTAAATTCTTTTTTATTGATTTTTTTTACAAAACCATTATTTGAAATTTATTAAACGCCCATCAATCTGAGTCATAAATCTTGTTTGGGTATAGTTTTTTAACACGAATTCATAGAACTAGAAGTTAAGACCTTAGGGAAAATAAATGACGAACCATACTCACCAAATATTTTTGACGGCAACCTTTTACTTCACACATTTCATGTGGATAAATTTTTATTTGTTTTGGTAACAGAGTACTCTTATGCAATAATATGGTATATAGACTAACATGCCCCTATAAATTCTCTAACAATCATTTTTAATACATTAATGGTTATTAATTGTGGTCATTAATACTAGGGATACTATTGAAATAAAAAAAATTATACTTAATTGGAATGTAAAATTGACAGATATTTTTAAAATAATTTTATTTTAGACTAGAGATTCTAAAAGGGAGAGAGTATAATAGAAAAATAACATAAATGATAAGAGAGAGAGAGAACATAATCATAAATATTAAAAAAATTAGAAATTTAAAAGTTAATGAAGAAATAAGAAATTAGAATATAAATAATATAAAATAATTAATTCATCGTTGAAATTTTAAGCTGGTGACATATAATATGAAAAAAAATTAAGATATAAGACACTTATTGATGAGTGAGAGGAAATTTGTCGCAAGAAAATTTGAAGCCCAAAAAAGAATAATGGTTTAACTTAGTGCTCGAAATCATATGTGCGCATTATTTTGTTGCGTGAAATTTAAAAATTAATTTTTTAATCATTAAAATTTTAAAATATGAGTTATATTAGTCTTTCATCTTATTTCCATTACTTTGCTCTCACATTTTAGTCGATGTTTCACATAAATTAGCAACTAGACCATAGGCTCAATTACTGTTCAAAGAGCGCTTATTTCGTGTCAGTAGATAACTTAATAATCAAAATTTAAACCATAATACAGCATAAATGAAAATTCAACGAAGTGAAATAACTCTATTTGTCAAAACTCATAATGGGCCATTTTTCTTTTGTCAAACCAAATGAATCACTATAATTTTTCAATATACAACTAATTTTATTCGATTTACAATTAGTTTATAATGCAAAATTTTCCCAACGTTTGCATTTCAATCTCAAGATAACTTTTTCTTCTTTATATATATAAATTCTTAGTGTCCAAACTCTTAGATTTTAACTAATTTGATTCGAATTGAGCCAATATATTATAAATTTATAAAGTAACTTCTATCCCTAGATTCGAATATAGGACCATATTGTGTGCTTGAATAATAGGCAATGAGGAATGAAAAAGGCATGAAGGGAAGGGGAATCATTTCCCTTGTTTTAGAGTTTAAATATTCATAGGTGAAATAGAAATCAACAGAAATGAGTAAATGTTTATTTTAGCTTATGAAGTTAGTTGTTTGATTTATTTTAGTTCCTAAAATTAATAATTTAATTTCTCAAATTGTAAAAGGTGATTCAAAAACTAGTTTATAGGGTAGCATTTGTAAAGACTAACTTAAATCACCATTAGAATTAACTTGAATGGCATTTTATAACTTTAAAAACTAAATCATTAATTTCTTAATATTAGATGGTAAAATGAAATGAGCATATAATTTTAAGGACTAAAAATGAATACCTACTCCAAGATAAACTATTCTCTTTCATTTCCCCTAAAATTCTTTTTCTTTCCCTCTGCAAATTGGGATGAAATGATGAACGGAAAAAACAACAATGACATCTGAACAGTATGAATGTTTCATTCGGCAATAAAACTTTAGAACAAAATTCATTCTATTCTTTTATTAGTTGCTCAAATACAAAAAAAAAAAGATTTAATTTTATTCCATTTTTTTAATTGGAAAATTACACCAACCTCCATTGAGATATATAAAAAATACACTTACCCTCTCTTAGATTTTAAAATTATACATATCTCCCATAATTGTTTAACACTCATGACAATGGCATCTTTTATCTTTCAGGGCACATAGGTTACACATGCCTAAAACATATAAAAAGACATTTATACCCTAAGAAGCACGGACTACACAACCTGGTGTGTTCATGTGTCGAACACGTGTTTGACATTCAGATCACGACACGTGTTGGACATGCATTCAGACGCGTTCAATTAAAAAAATAAGTTTTTTGAGTTTGGACACGCATCGAACACGGTGAGACACGCTTTAATTCACTGTGGATACGTAACGCACCACATTTGGTTTAATTTTTTTCAAATTTTTAATACCAACATGAGCCCAAAATTAACCCTAGTTATTTAGTTGGACATTGCTGAGGTCATTTTATTTTTGAAAATTCTTCAGTTAATCACAAAAAAAAAAGAAGAATTAATTATATAAAAAAAATTATACAAACATAAAAAAAAATGTAGACCAAAAAAGACAAAAAAATCATACAACAAAATAAAAAAATTATATATATATATATATATATATATATATATATATATATATATATATGTCGTATCCTTGTCCTGTATTTTTTTAATTTAGTGTCTCCGTGTCCGTATCAATGTCTGTGCTTCATAATTATACCCAATGTAAACGAGTGCTCTTGGTGGCCTGTCTCGATGAGTCATTTGCCTTCCACTCCTCCGAGCATGACTCTAAACCCGCGCTCGACCCTACATTTTCTAATCCAGGTCATCCAAAATCATTCACGTCTCCTCCACTACATCGCAAACAAATCTCACAAGCATCACCAATGCCTAATTCTATCAAGCGCACAAGATCCGCGAGGGCAAGTTGAAGCGGAGCCCTGAGGCGCCATTCCCCTCATCCCTAAAACATCCAATGTCTGATTCGATTATCTAGGAGATCCTCCATTCCCCTAATTCCTTTGACTTTTTTAAATTTTAATTATTATTTAATTATCTCTAAGTGCTTCGTCATCCAAGGTATGTGTTACGAACGGGCATCTTGGATAAAATATACCTGAATCTAGAATGGGTTGGGAAACACAAATTGCGCAGTGCTCCTTACTCCATGCTCCAAAGGGGGTGTGTACCTACAAGGACTCCGACGATCAAGTTAGGGAGTGCTCAAGAGGTTTAGAGGAGTAAATGAATTATGCATATCTTTCAGCCTCTGTGATACTATGTCCAAGGGGCTATTTATAGAGATACAGGGGATATCATGGGAACAGTTGGGCTCTTATTAGGCTTGGAAGCTAGTGCCTAGCCCATTGATATTAGGCCTAGGCATGATCCGTAATACAAGCCCCCAACTCGATATTCAACTATGTTTAGTCAGATGTCGAGTTTATAAGTATGATTGACCTTTTAGGTTTCGGAATGAGTTCCTGGACTTGAATTCAGTTGTCGTGAGATGAATCGCCTTCCGTCAATTTGGAATGGGTTTCAAGCATTCAGTTCCATCCTAGATCATCTATGTAGGAGTTTGAACTCAACATGAGCTATGGAATGCTGTAAAAAAGTGGAGCCCCCCTCTTATAAGGGTTAAATTTCTCAGGAGGTTATAACCTCAGAGTTCCTCTAGATATTACTTTTATCTTGATTTGTAGGTTGCATTGTTTTGACATGGAACTTTCAAGCTTTAGTATTTTTGAGAAATCTTTGGAGACTTGACCCTTAGAATATTTTATGTTGGGCCTTTATTTCTAGACTTTAATTTTGGGTACACTCTTTTTGACTGGATTTCAGGTTGATCTTCTTGCCTTAAATTGGGCTTATCTTTCCAACCTTAAGAATTAGGAAGCCATCTTTTGTGGCTTTCCCTTATGGTTCATTTTCTGGATACTAACAAGAGCATTCCTCTCTCCAGGTGGGTAGATAAACAAGTGATAAGAGTCTCATCCTTAATTGGCAGTGAGTATTATCATTCATTTGAGCTTGGATGTATAATGCTCCTATGCAAGAGTATGAGCCCCATTGAATGTGGATGTGCAATGCTTTGTTTGTTTACCCAGGGGTCTGAGATTCCATTTTTCCTATCTATTTGTAATAAACTTCACCCTAGTGTAGGCTTATTGTACCAACATTTTGCCTTGATGTGGGCAATGTTCCAATTCATGCTTAGATTCTCCATCTAAGGGAAAGGATTTGTAATCAATGCTTAGAGCAATCGTTTGAGGGAGTTGATTGCACTCTATGCTTAGAATGATTGTCTAAGCACCAAAGTCTAAGGTGATGTGATTAGTTTATACTCATCGACCTCTAGACTTTCAAATTAGGGGGAGGTAATGTTTAATGAATACTCGACCTTTGGAATTTGGATCCAAGGGAGTTAATGCTCCATAAGTACTCGACCTTTAAGGCTTTGGCTTGAAAGGAATTAATATTTCATAAGTACTTGACCTCCAAGCTTTTATCTTGAGGGGAGCTCAGAAAATGGGGTTGTAGGGGGTTTCTAGCACTCTACCTAAGTTAATTTATCCCAAGGAATTTAATTTGCCTTAGGTTTGTCCTCATGGCTTCTTATTTCATGCCAGAGTTAAATATTCCATAATATGGGTTCTTGTTATCTGGAATTTAAGGCATTTTCAACTCACGCCCAAGTTGGTGAGCTCACACCCTGAGGAATTTTAACTTTATGCCTAAGTTGCCCAACTTGGGACCCTAGGAAATTTTCAACTCACGTCTGGGTTGGTGAGCTCATACCTCGGACTTGCACCCCAAGAAATTTTTTATTTCATGCCCAGGGTGGCCATCTTGGGACCCTGGGAATTTTCAACTTACACCCGGGTTGGCAAGCTCAAACCTTGGAGCTCGCACTTGGAGGAATTTTTTATTTTATACCAAGGGTGGCTATCTTGAGACCCTGGGAAATTTTCAACTCACGCCCGGTTGGCGAGCTCATATCTTGGATCTCACACCTTGGGGAATTTTTGATTTCACGCCTAGGGTGGCCATCTTAGGACCCTAGGGAATTTTCAACTCATGCCCAGGTTGACGAGCTCATACATCGGAGCTCGCATCTCGAGGGAATTTCTGATTTCACAGAGAAGGTGGCCATCTTGGGACTTTGGGGAGTTTTTAATTCACACACCCGTTGGCGAGCTCATATATCGGAGCTCCCACCCTGGGGGAATTTTTTATTTCACACTAGGGTGGCCATCTTGGGATCCTAGGGAATTTTCAACTCACACTCGGGTTGGCAAGCTCATACCTTGGAGCTCGTACTCCAGGGAATTTTTTATTTCGTCCGAGGGTGGCCATCTTGGGACCCTGGGAAATTTTCAACTCAAGCTGGGTTAGTGAGCTCGCACCTTAGGGAATTTTTGATTTCACGCCCAAGGTGGCCATCTTGGACCCTGGGAATTTTCAACTCACGTGCAGGTTGGCGAGCTCTACATCAAAGCTCACACCTCACACGAGGGTGGCCATCTTGGACTCTGGGAATTTTTAATTCACATCGAGTTGGCGAGCTCGTAGCTCCCAGCTCGCACCCCAGGGATTTTTTATTTCACTCCTAGGGTGGTCATCTTGGGACCCTTGGGAATTTTCAACTTACACCTAGGTTGGCAAGCTCATACCTCGAAGCTCGCACCCTGGGGGAATTTTGATTTCACGCCCAGGATGGCCATCTTGGAACCCTGGGAATTTTAACTTACGCTCGGCTTGGCGAGCTCGTATCTTGAGCTCGCACCCAGGGGAAATTTTGATATCACGCCCAGGGTAGCCATCTTGGGACCCTAGGAAATTTAACTTTACACCCAAGGTGGCCATCTTGGGACCCTAGGGAATTTTCAATTCACGCCGGGTTGGCAAGCTCATACCTCCATGCTCGCACCCAGTTGAATTTTTTATTTCACCCCCAGGGTGGCATTCTTGGATCTTGGGGAATTTTAACTTCAATTTTGACATGGCAGCATTATTACACAATTAAGCACATAAATATGATCAAAATTATGTAAGTAATTCGAATATATCATGTTAGAAACCAACAATCCATGCCAAATTGTAGTCAATCATAAGACAAATTTAGCTTATACATGACTTGTAATCTCATCCAATTTTTACAACCAATAATGTTAAGATAGATTATTGTTATAACAAAACATGCTCTTAGAACAACAACTTGAAGACGTTAAATAATTTAATATGTAAATATAACTATTTACTTTTTATTTAACTTCATATTGCCACGCTTTACATGGTAGCCTTCTAGATCTTTTAGCTTTTAGTAGGCTATTTTGAATCGTACCCTTTATATGCCTTTTGATCTCTATCCTTTTGTTTTGGTAGGAGTTGTGCACTTTACCGTTCAGGGTCCAAGAGAAGGATTTATAATGCGTGCATGGCCTCATAGACATAGCATCTTAGAGGGATCGCATAATAACTTTGGTTATACAAGGGTTGGTCCTGGATAACCATTTAGGAAGCTTGCGAGTTATAGCTTGGAGCTTATTTTATACACTTAAGAAACAAAATGCACTAAATAGTATATTTGGGTGAGACAATATACTAGAAATATGTATATGTAATTTTATGGACCTTGTGCACAATTCTCATAATGATAATGATAGTAAGCATATGAGCATTTATAGATAGGATTGTGCACATAAGAAATAAAATTATTGAAGTGGCCATCATTCCTTACATCAATATCAATAATTCCTTCTAGATAATGGTCAATGGACTTAGTCCAAAGAGAGCATGTAATTTCATGCAATTTGCATTACTCAGATGAATTATCATCACATAATAAAACATGCTCATATGTTTCTTAATATCCTTAATAGAATATTAATCAACAATATAATTAAATATGAGGTGATTAGAATGTAAATGCAATGAAGCCGTTTCATCTTAAGGCATTAATACTGTATGTTTGGACTAACTCGTATCTAGAAGGTTTGAATAGTTGACAATGTGTATCATGTCACACTAACCTTCCAGCTGAAGCAGCCAGTCTAGAATGCGGAAGTCGGAAGGTGCAACTTCGAGACTTGGCATCTATTTTATAGGCCTATTGGCGAACTACGAATTCGGAAGTTAGAGAGTGAGGGTTACAGACCTTGGGTCCGCTCACCATGTTATGCTCATTCATGTGTTCCAAATATAAGTTGGTGCAAAACACATTGCATCCACTGTGTAACCTCCATGAGCCTTTCCTTATTTCTCTTGCGGTACCAATGGTGTGGTGAAGACTGAACCTTTGTGGCCATTGACGTGCTTCTGGAGCACTTCCTTGCTTTCCAAATATTGCTCGAAATTGTTCAAGGCACAACGCATTTGCCATTTAGTATAGTAAAAATAAAATTTAAGAAAGAACTTTGTGAGGTTCTCAAAAGAATGTCCTCATATATATCCAATTAAGATGAAATATATATAACGATCTATGTGTGCTCTAAAGTTGATAATTATTTCTTTGATCGAAACCTCCCAAGATTCTTAGTTTAAATGCTAACTTGTGTGACTTCTCGCATCCTTCAACACCACTTGTTGGTCAACTCGAATTTGAGACCTGGGGACAGAGGTTCGAGACACCGAGTCCACACTTCGTAGGCATTATTAGCTTTATTTTTCCATAGATTAAATTCGTTGGCCTTGTCCATGAGCGGGTAAATATAAATTGACGCAAGGCACATCACATTCACTGTGAAGCTTGCTGGCCAACGTCTAAACTAGAAGGAGGGCGCAAGTTCAAGTCCTTGCGTCTGGGATTATTGTATTTTTTTCATCCCATTTTCGGTTCCTCCCGATTCTGCAATACATAAATTTAGTTCAAATAAAATTTGAGGTCAGAAACTTTCAAATCTACCATGTGGCATGATGGTTGAATGCAGAGGCCGGAACTTGGAACTTTGTGAGTTCAAGACCCACTATGCGCTTTTCTCTCTTTTCCTCTTTTTGGAGGAGGCCCCTACGCATTCGCAGTATTGGATTTAAATTTTCTTTCATGCGAAAGTGCCACAAGTTACGTGGCATAGTGGAGAAATACACAAACCTTAGATGTTGAGACATGGGTTCTAACCCACTAAACTTATTTTATCAGTTACTAAGCCACATTTTTTGCCTCCACTTTTTTTTGTTGTGCATGTTCATTGTTCAGTTTCAGGTGGGCCTTAGTTCCAAAACTTGAATTTTGTTCAAAATGCACACCTGAAACGTGGCTTGGTAGAAGACCTTCCTCTCTGAGGCGTGGATTTTGACTACCACGTTTTTTTTGCGATCACTATGATGCAAACTTCATGCCTCCCTTTCTTCTGTTGCTTCATATCTTTTTTTCTTCTTTTTTTTTTGTTTTAACTTTGAATCTCCAAAGACATTTGTTTGCGATAGTCAAGGAAGCTACCATGCTAGAGACACTCAAGTTGTTCCGAGCCAATATGCGGCAGCACGTGATTTATGCAGCGGTGGGTGAGACGACGACTTGCAAGAGGTGACTTAATGCTCTGGAACCCCCAATGACAGTGAATTCAACCAAATTTCATGCCTCCATCGTTTTCTAGGCATTGAGGGTGGTGATTGAGCCAATGATCATGGCGCGAGCAGGCAACGTTGAGGCGTTGTCCATGGAGCTTTCTGTGTTACCTCCATGAGCCTTTCCTTATTTCTCCTGCCATGCCAATGGTGTGGTGAAGATTGAACCTTTGTAGCCATTGGCGTGCTTCTGGAGTACTTCCTTGCTTTCCAAGTATTGCTCGAAATTGTTCAAGGCACAACAACATTTGCCATTTGGTGTAGTAAAAATAAAATTTAAGAAAGAACTTTGTGAGGTTCTCAAAAGAATGTCCTCATATATATCCAATTAAGATGAAATATATATATATATAACGATTTTTGTGTGCTGTAAAGTTGATAAAAGGTGAACGATAGTCTATCGTGACATGAAATACAAAGGATGAGAAGGAAAAGATCTTATAGCAAATCATGTTCCCACGGAGAGCCATTGTTACGAATGGTATCTCGGATAAAATATATCTGGAATCCAAAGTAGGTTGGAAACACGAACTATTGCATGTGATCCTCCTTGCTACATGCTCTAAACGGGGATGTGTACCTGAAGAACTCTGACAATCAAGTTAGGGAGTGCTCAAAAGGTTTAATAGTAAAAGAATTATGCGTACCTTTAAGCCTCTATGATATTATGTCCAAGGGGCTATTTATAGAGATCCAGAGGATATCATGGGAATAGTTGGGCTCCTATTAGGCTTGGAAGCTAGTGCCTAGCCCATTGATATTAGGTCTAGGTATGATTCATAACAGTATGTTTGGATTGATGGAGGTGGATGGAATAGAAGAGAGTAGAGTGAAATTTTATGTAGCTCCATTGTTTAGATATGTTTAAATTAGGTGAAGCAGAATGAGATGGATGGAGCTTATTTCACCAAGCTCTACTATTTCCTTTTATTTCTCTTCCCCAAATTGGGTGAAGTTGGATAAAATAAGTTATTTTTTAATAAAATTACTAATTACCCCTATTATTAATATCACTAACATTCCAACTTAATGGTATTATAGGGATAAATAATTTTTTAAAGAGGGGGTAAGTGTACTTTTACACTCTTTCGAGGGAGGTTGATTTAAATTGCCCCTTTTTTTAATTCATGGTGATTAATTTCATTCTGTTCCAGCAAGCAAACTACTTTTATCAACAAAGGAATCTATCAAGATAACATGGTTAATTAAGGGATCAAGCCTCCTTTCATTCGGACGAATACGCATTAGTACAATTGGCAAATTTTTAGCCAGCATGCGAAAGTTATGTTTGTTTTCATAGTTTGATTATCTTTTTGTTTCTCAAATTACACACTTCCTTTTCTACAAATGGGAGCAATTCATGTGATACACGTGTCTCAATTTCTGGATTGGATTGGATGTAATGCATAAAATGCCAACGCCAGCCCACTCCGCTCATCAGGGGAGAGACTTCATTCTCTGTTTTCCAACTTTTCTTTGGTAAGCAAGAGACCAGTTTTTCAAATGTTAGCAGGTCAGAACAAGGTTCAGATGGAATCAGATTGAAGTTGCTTTTGGAATTTGGATTTTGACCCTTTTTTTCCTTCTCTTTTCTTGATTAAGCCGCAAGATAGGATTTCGATAGATCCAAATTTATACGTAATAAATAACCAACCGTTAAAGATATTCATAGGGGGATTTAATTTTAATGATTTTTTTTTTTTGCCTTGACCACGGTGCTCAAAGATTATCGCACTTCAATTAATCTAATTTGAGCCCGCTAACCTTATTATTAGGAAGAGTAAATAATCCTTATTTTCTGTTTTATTTCTCTGATCTTCCTACATGTGAGTATGGTTGAGGAGCGCCCATCTTTTCTCCTTTGGTGGTAGCCCCACCATTCTTTTTTTTTTCTCTCATTATTTAGAATTGTTTCCGTCTTATTTTTATTGTTCCATTTCCGGGTTTCTTTTTGCCCTTTTATAGGTGTTTTTCTTTCCCCTTTTGGATATTTCTTTCTTTATTTATGATCTTATAGATAAAGAGATATTTAGATCTATACTTTGGAATGAGAATTAATATTTTCCTTAAGCTGCCGCACTTTTCGTGTTGGTCTACGATATGGAAGATACGTTGTCATTGATAGTCTTCCAATATAGAGTAGAGCCACAAATCATTATTATTTCATATCAATATAGAATGTATTTGCTTGATATTCAATCAATCGGGTCAAAATCACATGTCCCCATTCTATGTCCCCAAGCTTGTCCCACCACTAAAAATGTACCACATGGAGAATATTTTAGGGAGGAGAGATTGATATGAGATGATGGCGTTGCTTCGATTGACAGAGAAAGAGATAACGGGAAAAAAATAGTTTATGAAAAACTAGAATAGACAAACAAAAGTAACGGCATTGGAAAAAAAAACCAAAATAAATTATTTTCAATGTGGTGCATTTTTAGTGGTGGGATAGGCTTGGGGACATAGAATGGGGACAGGTGATTTTGATCCTCAATATAGATGATTTATCTTTTTCGATTCGCGGATGTCGTTTGGTTTTTTAATGAACAAAAATTTCTTTCCCGTAAAAAAAAAGGAAGATCAACTCAATTTTTTTATCCAAACAATTTCAAACTAATATTAATGTGATTCTAACTTTAACACAAGTTTTTACATTATTTTAAACCCAATATTTTTAATTTCACAATTAATTTGATACTAACAAGATTTTTTAAATTAATTTGGTCCCAATATTTTAAATTTTGACAATCAATTTAGTCATTCTGTTAAATCTTTACTAACTTGGAATGCCCTTGATATTTTAATTTCATACTTAATACCTTTATGAAAAAACTATCCAATATTTTAAACATCCCCTACTAAATTTAATATCAATGTTATTATACATAATATATTGTCAATAGGATAATTTAATATAAAAAAATTAAATAACAAAAGGCACGTTAATGTGCAATTTATTTGGTTATACAGGAAAGAGATAGACATGATGGTGATATGTTATACTTTTATTACACATGCACTAAATTTGATTATTATTAGTATATTAGTGTTGATAATGTGTTTCGTATGGCCTAAATAGTTGATTAAGCATCAAATTTGTTTTTAAAGTTAAAATATGATAATCACAAGGTATAGTAATGATAGCTCCTTGTTTTGACTATGTGGAAATTGATCTTACTCATGAGAATGGATAACCTGACTTCAATTAAAAAAACAAGAGTTAAATATTGTATTAATCTGGTTTTTTTTAATATTAAATAGTTTTTGAACATGACGTCACTTTATTACTTTCTTTATTCTAACTTACAATGACCTATTTAATGTAAAAAAAGCCTTTTAGACAACAAATCTATATTTACTCTCTTATAGTTATTAACAAGCAAGCATTATTATACGAATTTTATAGTATATAACTACTTTAGAGGAATTGAATTTTGAATTAAATATTATAGTTATGACTTGACAGGTTAATTCCTTCGAAAATTTTGTGCTTTATAACATTCAGTTAGGAAAAGAGCAAGAATGTGTGAATGCGACCAAATTTCCCTTTTTTCCCCATGATATCACCAAAGGAAAAAAAAAATGTTAACAATCGTGTAATTACAACCAAATCTAAAAATATGGGAAATGAAAAAACACATTAAAATTAGGTCTTTATTAGTGAATATAAAAATATTGCTTATAAAAAAGATAATGTTTTAAGATACACATCATCAAAATTTAAATTAATATACTTGAAGTGGATACCAAAAAAAATTTAGAAAAATTATCATCTATGACACATAAAAGCTATAGAAAATAGTTACTATTAAAAACAATTTACTATATATATATATAAAGTTTTAATTAGTTTTAATATAAATAAATATAAAATAATCATAATGTATTCATACTTTGATTTAAAATAAAATTATTTTACACTATTATAAAATAAAATAAATTTATTTTACATGCCACAAACTATTTTACATTAAATATAATTTCTATACAATGTAAAAATATTTTTCTTCATTGGTAAAGTATGTTGATTATTAAGAACAAAACATACAAGACCAATTTTAATAGAGCCCAAAACCAAAATTTAATATAATTTTTAAAGACTAAAAGTATATTCAATTTTTTGTCTAATTTTTAGCAATCATATATTTTTTTAAATTGATTTTGGAGATCAATGACTCAAAACTAAGGAAAAATTAATTGGAAATCACCATACATCTATTATTTTGGGAAGTCTAATTTGTCAATTAATGCATTTAAATAAGTACTAAGCAAAGTACAAGGTAAAAAGGTCAAGTTTTGATAATTTTGCTTGTACAATTTTACTTATCTTGATTGATTGGTTTTGATATTTTTTTTCACTATATTTTAGCACAACGTGAATATTTTAACTCCTAGAATTTTATATAACTTGACTTAATGTAAAATCATAATTAACTTAATATTATTTCAATGTTATTGGCATAGGCAAATCTATTCACTTTGTGCGAAAGTGAACGGAGATTGTCGCTTACCTCTAAAATTAGAAAATTATTTTAATGTAAGTTGCAAAAAATATAGTAAAAGACACAACATATATCATCTTTCAATGAGGTTTCAACACTTAGTTGGGAAAATTGAGGGATTTTGAAGAATAAAATTAAAGTAATTAAAATTAAAAGTTAATAGCAATAGAGAAGAAGACACTAGTGCAAGGTATTCCTAGAATTGAAAATCAATTATCATTGACCAGATATTAAACTCATTGGTGGCTATTAGTAATAAATTACTAGCAATTATACTATTGATTAATTGACCTCTAAAATTTGACCAATACAAATAACTAATAAACAAAATCTCAATTTATTTAAAAATCACACTGATTGAATAAATCAATTGTTATAGCTTAATAGTCAATCAGAAAGTTAATTCTAGTGTTTTCCCTCAACATAAACCAATAGATCTATCAATTTAAGCTATAGGGTTTCACTAAACGACGATGGTCAATTCAGTTATCCCAATAAAGATTATAGCAATCAGCACAATAATTATAGAAATAGAAACTGGAGAACATTAAGAAAACCAATACATTTAATATCAAAAGAGGTCTAAACATCATCAATCCATCCAGAAACCCTTACACTAATAAAGAAATCTACTCTTCAATTTCTAGAGATTACAACAATGAAGATAAAAGAGAACCTGAAAATAATAGCAATAATCCTTGTCAAAATCTTCAAGGTAAAACACCTTTACTAATGGAATTCCTAATAGAGAGAAGAGAGGGATGTAGAGAGAAGATGGAGAGAGATGTAGAAAGAGAATAATAGCAACTAAAAGTGGCAGCTAAAAAGCTAGGTAAAAGTTTGACTCATTCCAAAACGATTAATGACTGTTTGCCGTTATCGCACTAACGCTGGCTTCTCCGAGAGTGGTCAGAATTTTCACGATTGTCTCTCAGAGCGCGCCCTGCTCATAGAGAGCGAGCTTCTACCCTTTATTCCTTTTACTCCAAGCTTTTCCAGAGCTTCTAGTCTTATTCTTGACACTTTGCACTTGATCCAAAGTCCCTGCACAAAACCATACTCAGAGACAAATCAAACACAACTATTTATATATGCAATTTTGAACACCAATGAATGCACTAAGGGTATATTTGGACAGATGGAGTAGAGTAGAGTGAGGTGGAATTTTAATTTGCTCCATTGTTTGAATTTGCCAAATTTGGATAGAATGAATGAAGATGGATGAATTTCATTTCATCTAATTCCATCAATTATTCAATTTGCTTCCTCCCAAATTGGGAATAATAAGATTGAATAAAATATATACAAACAATGAAACGAGGTAATGATTCCACCACTCTATTCACTCCGCTTCACCAATCCAAACATACCCTACCTTAGGTCCCTAACTCACCTGCAATCTCTTAGGGGTCTAATGTGTAGGTTAAATTAAGGCTATAGCGAAGAAGAGTCAACGAGAGCAAGCAATTTGGGATTAGGGTTGCAAGTGAGTTAGGGACCTACGTCCAATTTTTACAATTGTAAGAGACCTTAACACTAATTGTTCTTTATCAAAGACCAATTTGTCTATCAAAATTATTAGGGATCAATTTGGGGATTTACTCAAGAATTCAAGATTATAAACTGTTATTAACACAGAAGCTCATCCAAACAAACTTATAATTTGTTTATCAGCTCCAATGCAAGTAAAAGAAATTATCCAACTTATCAAATGAGTAAAGCACTTCCTAAAGTGATGCTAGTGCCCTGGAGGCAGGAGGTTGAGAGAAAAAATTTCATCCAATACCAAATTTTGGCTTTCAATTCAGCAAAACAGCTTATCATTTGAGTTCACATAAAAGATTATCAATAAATGAATTCAGGGATTCTCTATCCAAATCCAGAAAATTGAAGAGAATGGCAACACGAACAAACTAGATATAGGCTCAAAAAATGAATAGAAAAAGAAACAGGGAGCTCCCATCTGGACTCATGTATCCTCGAATTACAACTAGTCTAATTAGTTACAATGGATATGTAATTGTAAGTGCGAAGAAAAAGAATAATAATAATAATAATTATCCATTTTCATATTTAAAGTTGAAAAAATTACCTTAACTGGAATTGAAGATGAAAGAATTAATTTGTAATTGGCAATGATATTTGTAAAGTAGATTCGAAACAATTGATTTTGTTCTGACAGTAAAGTAAAATTACTTTTAGAGGTGGCATTGCTAAAAAGGATATAAAAGAGAGTTTAAAAGCGGGGAAATGAGGGGCATAAAGGTAAAAATTCATCATACCTTTCCCAACTGAGAATGAAAAGCATGAATGAATATGCTTCAGGTACACTTAATTTTGAGGCAACAAACCTTAAATTTGACCTACACCAAAATGTAGCCAAACAAGTCCACAACCGTATGATTTCATTTTAGGTCGAGAGGAACTACATTTGAGCTCCTCCAACAGCAAACCAAGCAAGCACTAACCATACACGTGAACTTCAGAAAGATTGGCTAGTGCTGCATGTTTTGGGTGGTCTGATTTTACACCAAGAGGCATGTGATTTTTCTAAGGTTGCAGGAGAGGACCGATGAGGGAGAAAGGAAAGGGGTCTTTTTGGGCTGAAGACCCTGGAAAAACCTCCTCTCCCTTTGCCCAAAGATATATATATATAAACAATGATGGGGGAGAGAAGCAATACTTCTCAGCGAAGGAAGCCTCTCCCTTTTCCTTCCAACGTCTTTTCACATCACATCAAAAGTTAATCTTTTTATTTACTCCAATAGTCGTGTTCGAGCGAGTTTGGATTTTATTTATACAAGAAACTGCTTGAGTATATAATTGCATTGATATGTGTGTACATTTATATTTTATATTTTACTCTAAAACATTAGCCCCCTGCTCAACTAAGAGGTATGGCTCTTTATTGAGCATACTTCAACCTTTCATCTTTTCTCGAATTGTGTTGTCTTTTATTATATGATTCAAATCAATGTAACGATATCTCGCGTCTTGTAAGCTTTCCTGCTCTTTATGTGCACTTGGGGAGAGTTCTACCCATGTTTTAGTACATCCTTCTTGTGCATTCCTACTCATGATAAAGTGTTTGGGCATAAATCCACTCATCACCCAATCTCATTGTTCTTATTTGGTCATGGCCTGCCTACGGTGATTTGCTTGGGTTTAAGCCATCTTTGCTCATGGTACCCGCCACTCAAGGGGTCCTCACCTGAGAGGTCCCTGTTTAGGGTTGTTCAAGTTATCCAGCTGGGCTCTCCGCCTAGGGGTTTCGCGCAAGGGTTATCCCTTTCTTATGCTTCTTTATCAGCTATTTATAGGTAAAAGTTGGGGAGAGCCGTTACATCACAGTGCTACGTATCATCCTTGTATTGGTTGAACGAGGCGGTTTTGCCCCGCAGGTAATTAGGTGATCCAATATGATAAGAGGTAATGAAATGAAGCTTTATACTTCCTCAATCATACACCCTCCGAGCGGTCACCGCCTAGGGTTCCTACCAAGGGGTCGCCGTCTGGGGTCCCACTCAAAAGTCCCACCTAGGGGGTTACTCCCAAAACATTAGCTCCTACTTAATGAGGAGGTGTGACTTCTCATTGAGCATTTGCAACCATTTTTACACCATTGTGGACTTTACTATAAGTTTCCATCAGTTTGCATCTCCTCGAGGCATGATTCTCTTTGGGCCAAATTTTAGCCCCCAAATGAGGAAGCCAATTCATGTCATCGGGTGGTAACGTCTCGCCAGACTACACGGCGTAAGAGCTTACGCGAGCGGGATTTTTTATCACTAAACGGTGGTATCACCAAGCGGTGGTATAACCTCGCTCACAACGTAGCGCAGAGGTATGCGAGGGCGGAAATTGTTCATCACCTAAGCGGTGATATAGCACACACAACGTGGCGGTAGAGGCATGCGCGGGCGAAAATTGTTCATCACCTAAGCGGTGGTATCACCAAGCAATGGTATAGCCTCGCACACAACGGCGGCAAAGGCACGCAGGAGAAATTGTTCATCACCTAAGCGGTGGTATCACCAAGCGGTGGTATAGCCTCGTCATTTTAGGCGGTATTGCACTTTGCGCGGCTTCGCCGTTCAGGTGGCATCGCCCTTTAGGCGGCATATCTTCTCCATATCCTTTAAGGTGCTAAATTGTTAGAGACAAATTTGCTGAACCAATAAAAGTCTATAAGAGAAGGAAATACAGGGGTAGTTTAGGGATTGGAATAAGGCTGACTCTAATGTTAGGGAGGATCATGTGGGGCCTCGAACGCCCCTGAGGCCTAACGGTTTTTGGAAGGAAAAATGTGAGGTGGGAGACACGTGGGTCTATTGTGGGAAAGGGGTATAATTCTCATTTAGATCAAGTTATGAGGCAGGAATTCATTAGAATTGGGTTGGGAGTGTGAGCCACTATAGAGCTCAAGGTTTCTTTCTTCTTGTTGCCTCCAGTTATCTTCCTTCATTCTCAGTGAAATATTATAGATCCTTTCAGCATTGTTTGCATAATTCCTGTGTGTTTTGTGCTTCTATTAATTGGTATTAGTCCTATCATCTTTGGGTGTGGGGGTACTCATTTCGCTGAAGCCTACATGGAGGAAGAACTTGCTAAGCTGAGACAAAGGATGGATCAGATGATGCATCTCGGAGAGGAGGGATGGCCATCGCGCGTTCGCGTGGTCATTCACCGCCGCCATGACGGTCAATCCAGTTGGCTCGGATGACCGTGGAATGGGGTTCTAGAGGGAATCATGGGGGGCATCATTCTCCCTCTTCCCTCGGAAGAGCGCGAGACTCGAGGTCGCATGACCGAGATGCTCGGAGCTCCCTCACTCCCTTGATGGTCATCGCCACTGGGAAGACCGTGGCACAATCGACCACCGCACTGCTTTTCGGAGGTCCCCTCGACACCGTGAGCGTGACCAAAAATGGAGCTTCCATTGTTTGACGGCGATGATGTGGGCGGATGGTTGGTGAAGATCGAGCGCTACTTCGGGTGAATGGGATCGAAGGGGATGAGAAGTTTGAGGTGGTGCTCCTGGCGTTAGAGGGGATGGCTTTGTCCTGGTATCAATCTGGGAGGAACAAACTCATTCCCTCGTGGCGGTCCTTCCGAAGGTATCTCCCGTCGTTTCCACCGGGCCTGGTAAGAGACCCTTATGGCCCACTGTTATGTTTGAGGCAAGTGGGTCCAGTGTTGGACTATATCGATGAGTTTGAAAGGATTTCCTGGCCCAATGCGCAACCTGGACCGTGAGGTTCTTAGGGGAATTTTCTTGAATGGGCTGAAAGGGAACTTGAAAGCTGAGTTGAAGAGCTTAGACTTGGGCTCTTTGGCAGAAATTAAAGAGCGGGCCCTGTTATTGGAAGAATGAAATAAGGAATGGAGGGGAGGAGCTGGGGCCTCCTGCCGTTCATGGGGGCCAACTAAAGGCCCAATTGTTCATAAAATCATTTCCCAACCTTCCAGGAAGCACCGAGGGGCATCATGTTGGTACGAGTGGGAGCATGCGGACCGCTGAAGGAACACGTGGGGAGCGGTGAAGCGCCTCAGGGAGGAGCTAAAGATAGGAGTCGAAGGGGGTTATGCTTTAAATGTGGTGAGAAGTGGGATCGCGGACATGTGTGCAAGATGAAACACTATCAACTAGTCTTGTGGGAGGATCCAAAGGTGACGAATCAAACGATGAAGATGGGGGATAGCAAGAGGAGGAAGAGGTCGATTTATCATTGAAGTCTCTACATCTGGCGTTCAACGGCCTTCGCGGATTCACGACTATTAACAAATCATTCAAGCTACGCGGAAGGGTGAAGGGACCGAGGTGATCATTCTAATTGATACTAGGGCGGATGCTAACTTCATCTCAGCCCCACTTGTTGAGTGCCTGCAACCGCAGAAGGATGTATTGTTCACGGTGGAGGTAGGTACAGGGGAGGTTAAGAGGATTGGGTTGTGCGAGAACCTAGACGTGGAGATTCAAGGTAATCACATATCCCAATCATTCTTCGTTCTTGGATTGGGAAGTGTAGATGTAGTCTTGGGTTACGGGTGGATAGCTGGCTTGGGGGACATTAAAGCAAACCTTCAGGCTAGTACATACATTGGAAGTTAGGAGGGAATGGAAGAGCATTCAAGGAGAACCTTCGTGAGCACATCTCAGGCGTCATGGCGGACAACTTTGAAGACATTGAGAGCGAAGGAGAGGGTTACATGATCACCTCATGGGCTAAGTCTGGAGCACAGAGCAAGGGATGACCACCAATTCTAGGAATCTGATAAACTACAGCAGTTGTTATTACAATATGAAGACATTTGCAGACCTCCTGAAGGACTACTCCAGAGATCCCAGGACCATTCTATTTTATTGAAGGAAGGAGCCATCATTCCCAACATACGGCTTACAGGTACCCATACTTTCAAAAAATGAGATTGAAAAAATAGTGGGGGAAATGTGGTCAACGGGCATAATTAGGCCCAGTACAAGTCCTTACTCAAATCCAGTTATTTTGGTCAGATTGTTGGTGCGGAAGAAGGATGGGGAATGGCGTTCTGTGGATTCCAGGGCCTTGAATAAAATCACCGTCCGGACAAGTTTCCCATTCGGTTATAGATGAACTTTTGAATGAGCTAGGAGGAGCCCAGTTTTTCTAAGCTGGACTTGAAATGAGGGTATCATTATATACGCATGAAGGAGACAGACATTGAAAAGACTGCCTTTAGAACTCATGAGGGTCACTATGAGTTTTTAGTGATGCCGTTTGGGCTCACTAATGCTCCTTCAACTTTTCAAGCCCTCATGAACACGGTTCTAAAGCCTTTTTTGAGACGATTCGTCTTGGTTTTTTTTTATGACATACTTGTCTATAGCAAAATAGAGGAAGAACATTGGGAGCATTTAGAGGGTGATGGAATTGCTGCGGGAGAATAGCCTCGTCATTAACAGAAAAATGTTCGTTGGCAGAAGAGAAATTGAGTATTTGGGGCACTTAATATCGGGTGAAGGGTAAAGGCGGATCCACAAAAGATTGAAGCAATGTTGGCCTGGCCAATCCCTAAAGACTTAAAGGGTCTACGAGGGTTCTTGGGCATCACGGCTATTATCGTCGTTTTGTGGAGAATTATGGAAGAATAGCTTGGCCACTAACACAGTTGCTCAAAAAAGATCAGTTTCAATGGGGTGTGGAAGCTCAATTGGCCTTCAAGAAATTAAAAAAGGTAATGACTACATTACTTGTTTTAGCTGTTCCAAATTTTGAAAAGACTTTTGTTATAGAGGCAGATGCTTCTAGGAAGGGAATTGGGGTAGTTCTGATGCAAAGGGGGAAACCAATTACATACATGAGTCAGAAGTTATTAGGCAGGGCTCAGCAAAAATCTGTTTATGAAAGGGAACTCATGGCTGTTGTAATGGCTATTCAAAATGGAGACATTATCTGTTAGGCAGGAAATTCATAATTCATTCTAACCAGAAGAGTTTGAAGCACCTGGTGGATCGCAGTTGATGGGGGAAGGGCAACAAAAATGGGTAGCAAAGCTGCTGGGATTTGATTTTGAGATAAAATACAAGGAAGGGAAGGAAAATGGAGCTGCTGATGCTCTTTCTAGGTGCCTTAGTTTTGAGGCTATCTCTTCCGTGACCTTTCAAGAGTGGGAAGGACTAGAGGAGCAGGTGTAGGCTGATGAGGGTTTAAAAAAGATCATCCAAGGGCTGATTGGAGGAGCAAGGGAACCAAAGGGTATGAATTAAGAAAAGGGAGATTGTTTTACAAGGGAAGAATTGTTATTCCCAAAAATTCTCCTAGGGTTCAGATGATTATGCAAGAGTTTCATGATTCTTCTAGGAGGGCAATCAGGTTTTTTAGAACCTACAAGAGAATTTCAGGGCTGGTTTGGTGGGAAGGTATGAGACAAACCATACAAAGATACATTCGGCAGTGTGAAGTGTGCAGTACAAATAAGTATCTTACATTATCTCTGAGGGGCCCTTCAACCTTTGCCTATTCCCTCAAGGGTTTGGGAGGATATTTCAATGGATTTCATTGGAGGTTTGCCAAAATCCCATGGGCTAGATACCATCTTAGTGGTGGTAGATAGGCTTTCCAAGTATGTCCACTTCTTGGGCTGAACCATCCGTATCCTGCAAAAACGGTGGCTGACATTTTTATCAAGGAGGTGGTAAGGTTGCATGGGTTTCCTTCATCCATTGTCACGGATAGGGACAGAACTTTTATGAGTAATTTCTGGACCGAGCTATTTAAGCAAGTGGGGACAAAACTGAAGTTCAGTTCAGCATACCATCCACAATCGGATGGTCAAACTGAAGTGGTGAACCGATGTTTAGAGACCTATCTAAGGTGTTTTGCGGGGGCCAAGCCAAAACAGTGGAGTAAGTGGCTTCCTTGGGCCGAATTATGGTTCAACACGACTTATCACTCTGCTACTCATTCTTCCCCATACAAAATTCTCTATGGAAGGGAACCCCCTCCTCTTATTAAGGGGGAGTGCTGCCTTCAGCAGTAGAAGATGTGAATCAGCTCCTTGCTGAAAGGAATTCCATCATTGAAGAGTTGAAATGGTACTTAAACAAAGCCCAAGAAAGGATGAAAATACAGGCAGATCAAAAGAGGCGGGAAGTGGAATTTGAGATAGGAGAAAAAGTGGGAAAGGTGGCTTATAGACTGCTGCTGCCCCCTGATTCCCTGGTGCATCCAGTCTTTCATGTCTCGTTGCTTAAGAAGTGTTTGGCACCCGAAACTAGATGCCAACCCTCACCCAAGGAACTCACTGAAGGCTGGGAGCTTCAGGTGCAACCAGAAGCTGTGCTGGCCACCCGAATGAACAAACAGGGGGAAGAGGGGGTGCTGATTCGTTGGCTGAACCTCCCAGAATTTGAAAGCAGCTGGGAATTAACTGCTGATATCAAGCTGAATTTTCCAGAATTCCACCTTGAGGACAAGGTGGTAGTTCAAGAAGGGGGAATTGTTAGAGACAAATTTGCTGAACCAATAAAAGTCTATAAGAGAAGGAAATACAGGGGTAGTTTAGGGATTAGAATGAGGGCTGACTCTAATGTTAGGGGAGGATCATGTGGGGCCTCGAACGCACCTAAGGCCTAACGGTTTTTGGAAGGAAAAATGTGAGGTGGGAGACACGTGGGTCTATTGTGGGAAAGGGGTATAATTCTCATTGAGGTCAGGTTATGAGGCAGGAATTCAGTTAGAATTGGGTTGGGAGTGTGAGCCACTATAGAGCTCAAGGTTTCTTTCTTGTTGTTGCTGTCTGTTATCTTCCTTCATTCTCAGTGAAATATTACAGATCCTTTCAGCATTGTTTGCATAATTCCTGTGTGTTTTGTGCTTCTATTATAAATAGTTCAATCTGCATGTCCTAAAAAAGTTTTATCTAAAAGAACAAAAAGGGTGTCAACATTTCATTCATCGTAATACTGGCTTTATGTTTTCAAATTTTCAGTTTTAAGAGTCAAGCTCACCTTACTAACAGAGGAATGGGGAGCAAGCAGAGATCAACAACAAGCATCTTTATGGGTAAAAGGAACTAAAAAGATTGATCTTAGTATAGAAATTTACAGGAGCTCAACTCATTCTAATGCATTTAAAGCAATGATAGCCTAACCCAACTAAAATTTCAAAAAGGATATCAGTGTAACCTCCAAAATTTGCATATAGTGCTTCTTGATGTTCACAAAGATAATTAAACAACCAAGAATTCAGCCAACAAAGTTTCAGATTGTACAAAGTGGGACCATAATCCAACACTTTTTCCTGTCTATCCTTAGAAATATAAGATCATAAGAAAGCACAAACCTCAAATCAAATATTAGACAGCAATGAACTTGTAGAGATCCAAATCACCAACGATATCAACATTTCCTTACTATTTGGCACAGGGAAGCATATTATCATGAATCTCCTTAACCTTTCATTTTCAAGAGCTTTTCCAAATTCTTAGAACTTTATACTAACAACTAGATGACAAATTTAAATCAACCAGCCAGTGAGTGTTTCACAAAACTTTTATCAGAAGTTCAGTCTAAAAGTAAACACCAATCAAATAATCCCAAGAAACCCACAGCACGTTTAGCACAGATTAATTCATAAAAAAAAAAAAATCAGCAAACTTGGAGACATATGGACATAGAGACATATCATTTTTAATGTGCCAAGCAACATCAAATTCGATACCAGAGTTATAACACTTTAGACTTCAAGAAAAGGATATAGGGATACCATTTTTGATCTTATGAGTTCAGAAGGACGTAAATCAAACAAGTGAAATTTCGACGAGCTTTACAAGTGGTCCTCAGGGTCGATCTGATGGTGGTTTCTTTCTCCTCTCATTGTTTGACTTTGCTACGTTGTTGACGACCTAACGCTATTGCTACATTGTTGATGACCTAACGCTACTATGCTCTCCACGATTTAAGGTTTATGCTCTCCAGAAATTGTGGTGCTGCTTGCCATGGCTACAGGTTCGCCATCAAAGATGAACTGCTCTTGTGCAGACGCATGTGAGGGGGAGCTTGGGTTCAGCTGCCACTGGTTCGCTAGAGACAAGTGGCTCGACATCGCCGGTTATCCCTTAACAGAGATAATGGAGGATAGAAGGCCAGATCCTAGCGATTTGGGTGTTAGGGCTTGCGCAAAGAAGGAGTCACTGGAAAAGGCAGGCTCATGCGCACGGTGGCTTCATATCCTAGTCGTTCGGCCTCTGCTCTTCACCGCGAAGTCAAATCCATCTATGTTGCCTAAGGAACAACCTAGTTTGAGGCTGACCTTTGCCGATTGCCATCCCACGCGGCGCGAGTCTTGTCATTGGGCGCTGATGGTCACTGATGGTAGCAAACTGAGACAAAGAGTGAAGCTTTTCCAGATTGGGGGTTAGGGATTTGAACTTTTCAACTTTTGAAAGATTGGAGGTTTAGCTCCCCTCCTTGCCCCTTCCATCCCTTAGTTTGTAGTCATCTCATGCCTCCCCAGTGAGTCGCCAAATGTTTTGGGGTGGTCCAATTTTACACTACGAGGCATGGGATTTTTCTAAGGTTGGAGGAGAGGACCGATGAGGGAGAAAGGAAAGGGGCCTTTCGGGTTGAAGCCCTTGGGAAAAACCTCCTCTCCCTTTGCCCATAGATATATATATATAAACAATATACTTCTCAGCGAAGGAAGCCTCTCCCTTTTCCTTCCAACATCTTTTCACATCACATCAAAAGTTAATCTTTTTATTTACTCCGGTAATCGTGTTCAAGTGAGTTTGGGTTTTATTTTATACAAGAAACTTCCTAAGTGTATAATTGCATTGATATATGTGTACATTTATATTTTATATTTTACTCTCAAACACTGCATAAACTAAATTACTGACTCTGTTCTGAGAAAACAATGTGCACCACAATAGCATAGACAAAATTATAGCATGTAATTATAGAGATTAATTACAGCATATGCTAATAGAGATCAAAACTTCACCTTAAATTTTAGGCCAATTTGTGACAACTATTCCTAGGAAAAATGAGTCACTTGGCTGCGGCCAAAATATTCAGTGCTCCAATACTTTGATCTTCTCAAGATGGGCTTGCATCGATTAGTATCATCCATTGACAATCGATCACCAACCATTAATTTGTACTGCTCAAACTTTGATTGCTCACACTTCAAGGCAGCTTTTCTACAAGCCTTTAAACTTCCTGAACAAAAAGGTAACATCTCATTGTTAACAATAAAAAATCCATAAGTGAAAGAAAAGATAGAATTCTTGCATGTAGCAAATTGCGAGATCTAACCAAATTGATGAAAATTTGAAAACTAATAAAAGAAAATTCAGAACATTGTTTAAGCTTTCATTGCAATCACTGTAAAGTGAGTTTCATTCAACAGCATGATAGTTTCATGCATCAAAGCAAATTGTAAGATCTAATCAAATTGATGAAAACTAAAAAGAGAAAATTCAAAATATTGAAGTTTTCATTGAAATCACTGTAAAGTGAGTTTCATTCAACAGCATGGTAGTTAGTTTCATGCATCAAAGATTTAATCAATTCCTCCTGAAATAACTACTAACATATATGAACACAGCCCTTGTCATTCCATCCAATAGCCACGTGCTTCATCTCAATTGTAATTTATAATAATCATTAAATTGAACTTTTAGGAATAGTTAACCCATTGTTATAAAACAAAACCAACCACAAACTCACTTTCTCTCCTTGCCAAGGTACTTATCATATACTCACGCCAATGATCCCAGAAGACTTAACACTCATTCTACATTTTTTTGTGTTATGTTATTGTTACATGATAATAAATGTCATCACAAAGCTAAACCAAGATGGATGCAATTAGCGGTTATGAAAAATGAAGGCATTTCATTGAGATTGAATAATAGATTCAAGTGACAGGTTTCATAATAGGTTTTCTGACAAATTTAGTGTCCTGCATAGGCGGATTCATCGGTTACAAAGCAAAAAGTGAAATCTGGACAAATTTTAGTCAAACTTAATGACAATGGAAGTGATGGAAAGTTGCTAAATTACCAAAATTTATCAAATTCCTTTCCCCTGAAGACATTATCCAGCATGCTTTCCTCTTCCCATCCCAATATACTTTAGAAAAAAGAATTCATCCATACATATACATATACATAAATTCAAAAAAACAAAAAACTAGAATGCCAATGATTTTTCTGGGTCACAATCATGTCATATTTGTTTTTTCTTACCAGATAGATCCAGCAAGTTAAATACCACTGGGTAATTTTTAATATCTTTGACCAATGTAATGGCAGCCCATGCTTTTTGATAGTCCTCTCTTGAAACTCTAATTATACACACATTGGTGATTGGATTTACGTACTTAACTGCACCAAAAAAAAGGTTTTGGAAAAATATCTAATTTCAATTTAACAGGAAATTAATAAACAGCTGGTAAATAGATTTATTAAATAAAAAAAAAAGAATTGGCAGCAACTTGTGACTAACCCCGCACTGATCCAAATTTTGAAGCACCGCACTCCCCAAAATTGACAAGGATGCTTTCATTTATAGCGTTGTAGATGTTCGAGCGGGTAAGAATAACAGGGACATCCCCTGGATGGTCTCTATTAGGGTTCAGAAAAACCTCCATCACCAAGTACCTATTCTTAAATGCCACCATGATTGATTCCTTTTGCGCTGTGAACACCAACACTCAAAAAAGGAAATCATCGAAAACGATTGATTGGAGCTGTGGAAGCAAGGAACGTCAGAGGAGTAAGAAAGTAGATGCGCCGGAAGACTAGGTCAGATTACAAGAGAGACGCTTGCAAGCTAAGAATGATAAAAAGGGGATGAATGAACAAGAGCTTATGAAGAAGAAAAGGAAGCTACAACGTAGGACCAGCGCCACAGACGAGGCTGAAAGAGACGACGAAGGGGTGGCAGCTGCGGCTGCGGCTGAGGTGCAGGATGCAGATGGTGATGTGGCGGCTGAATATGAGGGTATCAGGGATGAAAATCAGAGGTAGGGTGGAACAGGCCAAACAGGTCAGGCCTGAACCTGGCATATTACCTGTTATAGGCTTTATTTTTGGCTTGGCCTAGCCTTGCTTGAGAGGCCTGGCCAAAAGCCTCCTTACGAAGCCTGTTTCTAAAATCTGCTTTCAGATGCAAGAAAATGAAGGTTGAAAATCCGTTTCAAAATGAAGGTTAAAAAATCTGCTTTCAGATGGAAAAATCTGTTTCAACTAATCTGGATTGGAAGTATTGAAGGTTGAAAATGAACATTAGTGAAGAAAGCCAAAATCAATGACATGCAAAATCTGAATACAGATGCAAAATTCTAATTAATAAGCCAAAATCTAAATTAAAAAACCCTAAAAGAAATAAAGTGAAAAGCAAAATCTGAATTGCTGAACATGTAAATTAGTGTAGTGGTTTATACTTTTTATAGAATATCTATGATTTGATTTTGAATCCTCCACGCCCTTATATATAATTTTATATATAATTAAGTATATATGAACAGATTAGCCTATCAAGCATAATAAATCTCCTAAAGAGCTTAAACTTGACCTCTTTATCTAAATAGTCTTTTTGAAAATCTTGAGCTTGTCTTAATCTATATTATATATAAAGAGATTTCTTTCCTTTATCTAACTTTTGATGTCTAAATTTTAAATTTTTCAAAATACTCATAATATAAAAATTAAAGGAAATTAAAATAATTGAAGAAAAATATAAAAAATAATAAATTTAAAAATATATATAATAAATCAATAAAAAATAATACACTTTAATTTAAAAAAAAAGGTGAGTTAATAGGCATGTCAATTCCATAGTTATTAAAAAGGTACTTATTTCCAACCCTAAGAGGAAGAAGGACGCTAATGTTACTGCTTACCATGTTTTCCTGTCATTTTTTTATTTTTTCTGGTCTAGTGGGATTTTTTATTTTTTGTTAGCTTGGTAGGGAATGTTTTGGGCTGACAGGCCCAATGGGATGCGTATGGACGGTGGAGCCATTCACACAGAGTCTTTTTCCTGAGGGAAAAAATCGTAGGGTTTTATTTTTTTACAAAAAAGGGCTAACTCAGCCCCAACTCACTTAACGGATTATACGGGTTGGGTCAAGTGAGCCCGAATTTATATGGGTTGTCATAAGTCAATCCAACCCACTATTTTAGTCAGTTTAGCAGGTTGGCTCATAGATTCTAGCTTATCTTGACAGTTTTATGTATTTATGAGTTTGAATTTAGGAGGAAAAGAGAAAAAGGACTCAATACTCACATGGGTTTAAACAAAGGCAAAGCCCTTTTTCATACCAAAAAGAGGGCCATTTAGACTTTGGGCTTGTTGTAGTTGTTCCCTTGTTTGTTATTATCCGGAAGTAATGGGTAGTTGGGTTAAGTAAAAAAGAAAGAAAAATAGCTTTTGTTTTGAAAAAAAAATTTGAATACAGACAAAATAAGGTGTCGACAGATATTTTTTTAAAAAAAATTAATATATCCACAATATAGAATTAAATTTATTTATTGAAAGATTTAATTCATATATATTATAGTGTAAAAAAAGGTATTTAGACATCTGGTCATTGATTGTCATATCAACAAAAAATAAAATAAAGATAAATTCAACCACCAACTAATTTGAAAGTCTTATAAATAAAAACATATGATTAGATAGTAATATAAGACCTTTTATATTGTTTATGTTATTAATGCATCAAAATTATATTTTTATAAGAAAAATATAAAATTAATTAATATAATGGAATAAAATTGATACTTTTAATAAAAATTAGAAAAATTAACAGTGAGAAAAGGTCATGATAGGTTGAGAATGATAGTTGGACTGACTTGGATTCGATAGTTCATCCAAATTTTTGGCGAAGCTGACACCGACGAGGACCCAAACCGACCCGGAAACAAAAAAGGCAGTGGGTGAAATTTCTTCACATTTGGGTCAGAATTTGCCCGAAATTTGACGTGCATTTGCGTTTGTTTTCGTGTTTTTTGTTTTGTCGTACTCCACAACAACGTTGGTGTGTGTCCCACAAGTGCATAGTGACCACCTGTGCCTGGTTCTTCTATAAATACTCCACCCCTTATGCTTCGCTCCTCGCTTTATTTTTGTTGTGTTAGCTTTGCTTAGGTTCTGCATCTAGAGAGAGAGAGAGAGATAGAGAGAAGGTTCGGTTTTTTTTTTTTTATTGGTTGGTTTTCCTTTCCGTGTTTTGTAGGTATTGAGGAGGAAGACTCGGCAGCTTGACTTTGTTGAAGAGCGTGTGAGTTTTATTTTCCTTCGTTTTCTTCTCTTTCTGGGGTTGGTCCACTCGTGATCCTAATTCACAAAAATTTAATGTTCGTTTTAATTTTTCTATGATTTATTGTTATCGGAGGAATTATTTTGTGCATGAGAGTGATGCATACGCATATACCCATGTCTATCAATTATGCATAATTTAATTATTATGGGGGGGTATTATTATTGTTGAGGTATTTAATTATGCATAATTTAAATATCCTTTAATCTTTATGGTGCTTGCGTTTATTTTCATGTCATGTGTTGGTTTTTGAAATCATAATTGGCCTTGGATTAGATCTGCTCCATGTGGGTATTTGTATGCTCCTGGAATTGGAGTTGTTTGTCTCATTTGTCTCTGAGAGAGAAATAAATGTAATTTATGCTTATACTTTGTGAGTGAGATTTTTTTTTTTATGATATCCCATTCGTCATTTGTTTATTTTTCACTCTGCAGAATTTCCATTTTTGGCTACGGTTTGTCTAGAGCTTTTTAATTTATTTGTGGTCTGGTTTCCTGTTTTAATAGGCTGTTACATTCAATGAATAAGATCTGATTTATTGATGCAGTTTTCTCATTTAACATACAATGTGATAGGACCTTTTCTGAATGGGAATGAGTAGTTAAAATTTAGTGTGAAATTAAGATAATTGTTCACAAGACAGGTTATCTGAAATTAGTCTGTGAGATAAGGTTGCTGGTTGTAGAAGAGTGTCGGTCATTATTATATTCTTCAGAGCCAAGAAGGCTGGTTTCTGTTGAGTTTGACTCAATTCTGTTTTGTTGTGGTGGGCCCTGCAGACGATTCGGGGAAGGCCTTGAAATTGGAGAGTATTAGATTGGAATCCTAGAAGTTTTTTTGTTTGGACTTTGGACTGAAGGAATGGAGGTATATGGCAAATCTATGGTTGCAGCTCCTGCAAATGTTATTTATCTGTCAAGTATTTTGGGCCACGATGGTCCTGCTCCTGTTCACAAATGCGACTGGAGGTGTGAAAATGAACATGTTTGTGGGAACATGTATCGCTGCAAGCTAACAGGGCTAACTCACATCTGTGACAAGAACTGTAACCAGAGAATTCTGTATGATAACCACAGCTCCCTTTGCCTAGCAAGTGGTAAAATTTTTCCCCTTACGCAGGCAGAGGAACAAGCTGTGAGAGGTGTTCGCAGAAAGCTTGATGTGGAGAATTCACCCACTGATAGCTGTGGCTTTAAGCGTAGGCGGGATGCGCAGCTCCATCCTTCTCCTTTTGAGAGATCTTTCTCTGCTGTTAGTCCTATCTGCAGCCAAGTTGGAGACGGCATGGATATGAGCTAGATATCTATTATATAACCGAGAAGACTCTGTCATTTGACTCGTTTTCTCTTATCCGCATTTTCTTTATTTTACTTTTTCCATCAGATAAGTTGATAACAGAACTTGAACAATTATGGTACTTATTGGTGGACTTGATGTGTCCCCATCTGCTGTAGGAAGTCCATATATTTCTAGTAGTAATGTAATGTAGCATTTAAAGTAGCTTGCTTGACTGTTGAATGGGGATTTGAGCAGGCTCTATGTGCTAGTTTATGACACTTGAATTGACTTTAGTTTCACGCTATCCTTATTGAGAAGCAAACTATGATTGCTGACTATAGGATGTGTTCTGGCATTTAGAATGCTTGAATTTGATTCTTGACCTGAATGATGTATACATGAGCAATGTACTTAACTGTGACTCATTTCTAGCTGACTTTCAGGTTTCTAGTTTACCTTTGATCGCAAGGCGGCCCCATTCTAGTATTAGTGTACTCATTACTAATACTACTCTATTTTCCTTAATTCTGTTAGAGCAGTGCACAACTAATAATCTTGTGCCTTAGGCTGATAAATCTATTCAGGGTTATGTTAATAACCTTGGCTTCTGTAAGTTCAGGTTTTCTCTCCAGTTCTTCATATGAGCACAGTTGTTGTTCTGCTATCTGGTGCGATTTGATTTTGGTTTTGCTGCCTAACCCGTCCTGTTTGTGTTACAGGCTCAAGGGAGATGATTTAGTTCACGGTTTCCATATGTCTTAACTGTCTTTCTAATATCTCTTCTTATCTTTCCTTGATTTGATTGACAGTTGGCTGTCTTTGATTAATGTAACTTATGCAGGGTTTGAAGCATGTGCTACGAAGGAGAATTCAAACCTTTGTGTTGCAATACTGAATAATTTCATATGATATAGATTTGCAATGTTATGACATGAAATGTTGATAAATGTCTTATTCTCTCTGATGCAGGCACAGGCATTGCTGCTTTTGCGCGATTCCATCTTTGTTGGAGTTTGGAGAATAGGACAGTAACAGGGCTGTAAAATGGTAATGAGCCTAAGCTGGTAATCCTGATTCCTGCCACTACCAGATATCTAAAGAATTTGAGGTAAGAGAAGTTATGATCCTGTTCAGAGATGATATATTCACAATATGGAAAGCTGAAAAAAAATAGGCATGCTGCATTGAAATCACAGACTTCATTGTTGACTTCCTTTATATTATCTATTCCTTGTAGATGGTGGCATTGAGCAAATAAAGGTACCTTACCAGGATACTTATCATCACCATCTCGATCTGTCTGTCAAACCTGCATATTAGTGTATATACATTTGAGGATTGAAAGTAATAAGCCTGTGTTTGAAAGTAAAGCCGAATCGCCTTGTTGATGGTTTCTTCTTCTCAGTATAGTCTCTCTATTATGTTCTCACCAATGTAAATCTATTTTTGGCACATAAGCAGATGTATATTTTTTATATTCTGATATTTGTGAATTCTGAGTTCTGTAATGTATCTTTTTTTTTTCCTTCTAATTTTTTATATCCATATCTCTTGCCTTATGTCAACTGGCATTCTTCAACCAATGAATTTTGGTCGTGGTGTATTTTTTTATTATTATTATTTTAATGCTAATTACTTCGCCCAATTTTTCACTATGGTTCTATTTCTTTCATGAATTGAGCAGCGTCGTGAAAATAGGCTTGAAAAAGTTCTTGGTAATGATGATTTGATTTGGAATAAGTGTACTTTCTTTCTTTTTTTATAATATTTCAACTTCTGTAGCGAGAATTTTCTTTTCTATCCCTAAAACGTGGAATTTACGATTAAGCTTCAGTTTTTTTTTTTTTTGGTTCTTTTCTTTTTAAGAAGTCACCCCATGTGTCTTTTTTTTATAATATCGTTTGTAGTTGTTAAACCTCAAAAATTGATGCCAAAATCTTCGTCCTCATCTTCCGAAGTTCGCGGCTTCAATGAGCCGGGTTGTCAAGGTCGAGTCAGTCTTTTCCAATGAAAAATGTTCCTTATCCTTATCATTTATATAATATTATATTGATTTGCATTCATTTATCATTTGATTTGATGTAATCTACTCTGAATAAGATTTACACTTTATTTAATAATAGATGATATAAGTTGATATAATATTCATATATCGGTGATACAAATAATATAACCTTTATCGAATAGTATTTGTATTGATGATAATAGTAATAATTAGCATATATTTGAAATGAGGTCTTGGTCAATTTTACTGTTGAAAAGTTGTCCTTTTCGTCGCATGAATGGTCAACAGTAGTTGTTACATGTCAATGTTCTTAAGTCACTTCACAAGGTCAAGGCGGTGTGTTAATTAGGTGTACTACATAGGGAAGTATGCACACAGAAGTTTCTCTCTTACGTATTACCTAGTCAACGTACTTGTATGTATGAGGAATCCTAGGTCACTTCTTTTCAGGATCATCCTATATCAACATCCTGCAAGATCGAATCCAAAGTTCATGACACGATTCGTTGAAAGAAAATTCATGATTCTCCAATCATATAGGTCACATATGGATTTCCCTTTTCCTTTTTCTTTTTTTGTGCAATTTCCCATGAACCAGCAAAAGGCAAAGAATAGCTTCTAAATTAGGCTATCCACAATAAAAAGAAATACTAAACCCATAAAGAACATCTTGCGGCTGAGAATTTCATCAAAGCAAAGTAACGTTTTGGTTTTGTAAAAGTCACAGCACCTATATCAATACCCTCTAGTTCCCCCCAAACACACAAGCCAAGCATACAAACTAGAATCATTCAAAATGCCAATGGAAGCATCATGGAAGTTCCCAAGTTTAATTCTTGTTGTCTTTATGTTCTTCTATTGTTCTTTCTCTTACATATTCACCATAACCAATAACTGCCCGCATACTATATGGCCAGGCACGCTCTCTGGTGCAGGCACGCCTCCACTGGCAACGACCGGATTCCGGCTGGACTCTGGCCAAAGCGCCAAACTTATGAGTGTTCCGGGATGGTCGGGCCGGATATGGGCAAGGACTGGTTGCACATTTGATGCAACAGGAATTGGCAAGTGCCAAACGGGCGATTGTGGTGGAAGGCTGGAATGTGATGGTACTGGTGCTGTTCCCCCTACCTCGCTGTTTGAGATAACACTTGGTAAAGGCAATGATCAAGATTATTATGATGTAAGCATGGTAGATGGCTACAATCTGCCACTGCTTGCTCAACCGCGAGGTGTATATGGTAGTGGTGTTTGTAATGCCACAGGTTGTATAACTGATGTTAACAGAGGTAAGATTATTTAGAGTTCAAGCAATAAATTATATCATGCATGATTTTAAATTGTGGTCTCTCCATTGCGATTATTATGTTTACAAAAAATTGGAGAAATGTCGCTAAGGAAACCACTGTAATTAATTACGGTCATAATATGGTTGGACACACCATCAAAACCGTAATATTGCAGTCAAAATTACAGTCATTGAATAGCAAATACCAATTTAAAACTAATACCATGGTTACTATAACTATAAATTATTCCATGGCTCGTCAGTTACTATAACTATATGCAAATGGTGTATTGTGCCGGTGGATATAGAGTCCGCCCATATCTCACAAGGATGTGAGTTCAACTTTTGCGATTGCTATAAGGCTTCTATTTAATTTATAGATAATCATATAAAAATCACTATAAGCGTTAGAAGAGTCTTGGGGCTGTGCCTTGATCCTAGTGAAAAGATAGGTGCCGAACCTAACTACGTGAACTTTTAAAGAACCAACTATATGTAGAATATTAAATGGTTACAATTTTTGCTAAAATGATGACTCTATATTTAACCTCTAGTGGTCTTTATATTTGAACTTGTCCAAAAATCATCCTTTAATCTTAGCAAAGTTTGGCAAGTAATTTTAACTGTGTAACATTAATTATATATGGCAGAATGCCTACTTTTTCACATTAAAAAAAATGTTATGTTATAGGTTGCCCAAAGGAACTTCAAGTAGTTGGTGGAGATGGATACCAAGGTGGTGTGGTTGGATGCAGAAGTGCTTGTGAGGCATTTGGGTTGGATCAATACTGCTGCAGTGGACAATATGCCAACCCAACAACATGCAAACCCTCCTATTACTCCACCATTTTCAAGCGGGCTTGTCCAAGGGCTTATAGCTATGCATTTGATGATGGCACAAGCACTTTCACTTGCAAAGCTTATGAATATGACATTGTTTTCTGTCCCAACAGCAATAGGTTTGCATACATTAATTTTCTCCCTCAATCATGATTAATTTTCCAATTCTAACACCCCAAATAACATATTGCAACAACACAGGGCTAAAAAACCAAAGGGTGCATTATTTCCTCCACCAGAGTCTATTACACAGCCTGATGGGAAATTTCTGCAGGCCAATTCTTCTTCAAAGGTTCTCCTGCCCTTTGGAATGACAACCTTTGTCTTGGTTGCCACTCTCTTGGCATTTGTTTCAAAGACTAGGCCAATGATGTGAAAAAAACAAATTCCAAAGTTGAATCTTACAAGGGTTTGGAAGGAGGGGAGAAAAAAGAAAGACCAAGGCCAGGAGATGGAAATGATAAGCAGAAAAAAAAATGACACATGAAGAATAAGGAAACAAAAAAAAAAAACAATGCCGAAGTTGCTCTTCCAAAGCCCCAACATGTTTGCAGCTGATTAAGAACCAATGGCGATATGCTAAACAGCACCTTGTCCCTATATCCTCTCAAGATAACGTGTAAATCCAGCAAAAAATTATTTGGAAGAAAACAATTAGTCATTTGCAATGTAAATATAACCAGAAATATAAGAATCCCCAAAGTTATTTCCAATGTTATATCCTCTACAACATGTTACATGTTGAAATTTCATGAAGGGTTATCTTCCAGATGAATTTTAGCCGGTAAAAGCAGCTATTTTTATTTTCATTTTCAGTTTGGATAAATTGAAAATAGTTTTCAATTTTTATTTTCTCTTTTTAGTTTGTTTCTTGTCTTCATGATTGTGTGAATGGAAAAGTAAAAGACTAGAAATGAAAATTGAAAATTGTATTTTCTGGTTTTTATTATTTTCTTAAGAGTTTTTAAAAACAGGAAACAAATTGGTAATAGGAAATTAAACTGAAAACTTCTTTCTAAAACTAAACAAATTAAACTCTATGTTAAAATTATACATTGATGATATTTGTCAAAAGAGATACTTCAAGGAATAGTATGGAAACTTGAGTCAGACACTCAGACTTAAGAACATACCAACAATGAACTGATTAAGAAATCTCATTTTAATTCAACAGCTTTACCTTTTTATGGTAATGAGTATAACGGTTCATGACATATAAAGTAAAAACTATGATGCAACACTTTGACTCAGTTCTTGGTCTTTTCCTAGCTTTGTCCTTGTTATCTTCGGGTGGTTGTTGCTGCCATGTTTTATGCATGTACCAACTAATGTAAGGATACTTTTATTTATTATGAACAATTCTAAACAGAAATGGAGAGTTAGGTAAAAAATCACAATATATGAGAAGGTAGGCTTATTTTATTGAATATTGGGATGGAGTGAAAGAATGCCAAATATAATCAATTAGGAGGAAAATTACACAACTATGGTGTAAAATCCCCTAATCCATTAGCGATTTTAGGGTAAAAATAAAATAAAATAAAATAAATTCAAGCTTAGAAATCACCTAATAAATAAGCAACTTTACTAGAAAAAAATTAAATAAAAAAATGCAAGTTTAAAATCACCTAACACATAGGCAACTTTATTATTAAAAAATTAGAAAATCCCACAACTTACATAATGCAATGTTCAAATTCCTCACCAGTAATAATACTCCCCCATAAATACTTGATGGTTCATTACCAGAAGCCTCATTTTTTGTTTCTTTGATGAAATTGTGAGTGGTTATTTTGAGAGTATTAGAGAAGGAGTGGGGGAGGGGGAAGGTAATGATAATAACCATTAAAATAAATTACTTTGAAAAATCGCCTCTACAATATGATTACTAGCTTTTATTTCTCTAATTTTATTCTACTTTAATGCTATGTACGTATCACTCAATCTTTCCCTTCTCCCTCTAATCTTTTGTTTTTAGAGGAACTCTCTCCCTCTCCCTTCATGGTTATTCCTTACTCACTTAAAACACTCACTAAAAACATTCAACTCACGGTATTTATAGCGCTAGGTGGAAGAAACTCACAGATGAACAAGCGCGGTCTCTAGAGCAGTCAAC